>CM039136.1:39340402-39587090 GCA_022036555.1 Microstegium vimineum | reverse complement strand
GTTGCAAAGATTTGTAGCTAGCTGCCCTATATTTGGCCTGGAATGACTTCTTCCTAAAATGATTTAGCCGGTCATCCTTAACACAGCAATAAGCATCAACAATATATGCCTGGGTGAGTTTCTTGCCCCGCAAAGGGGTATTGAAGTCATCAACTCTATCATGTAATCTATATGTAAAAAATTCTAACATAGTGACATTTTTTCGTTTAATCGCCATTGACCGGCGACATCGATGGTATTCCAAATATTTATGGAATCCATTCTCTCCATAGGGAAATAATAATGGGTATTGCATCGCCATAAACTTACAGTGTGTTTCTCTGATTCTCTGCAAGTTAGATGCATGGTCTTAAACCACCAAGTCTCGACCTTCATCAGATACTCCGAGGTCATCAACCACCAGGCCAACAATCTCTGTTGCAATATGAGCACTATAGATATTACCATGTTGTATTGGAGAATTGAATAATTGGACAGAGCATTGATCATCAGTCTCATTGAGCAACCTATCTCGAGCAGTTCGGAAAACTCGGACAATCGGGTTATGTGAATCAAACATGGCAAGCAAAGAAGCAACAATAGCTTCATTCGGCTGGAAAGTGCCATTTTCATGTGAAGAAACAACCATTCTGTTCCGCACCTCATTCTGTGTGTCAAAGATACACAATACTCTGGTATTTTACCATCTGATGGCATTAGCGACCCTATTCGATGGCACATTTGGCCACTAATCTTGAAGACATAATATCCTCGGCCATCGTTAATAGAGTTTATAACATGAACACCCATAGATGTCATAGCAAACATGGAATTGTAATATCTAATGCCGTCAAAGAAGTGGTTGGACAGTGTAGTATCCTATGAATTGAGAAGACCAATCAAGGGCTTGGGCGGTGTTTTGTATGGAGCAAGAAGAATGCTGCCACCTCTACCGCATCTATTGTAAATCGGCATATCTCGAGTCCCACGACCATGGACACGTTCCTCGCTCCAGAATAGAGCACCATAATGCGGGCACACATTGTTAGGCCATCCCAGATGAAGAGCAGAGGAAACGGTCCCTATAATTTGTAGAGGACACAGAGGAACAAACCAGTAATTAAATTCAGGTAACCAAATGTACGTAGGTAGGCGTTTATGTGCGGGAACATGAACAATAACGGTAAACAATGAATGCTGGCAATGGTCCCTAGAGGACATAAATAAACAAACCAATAATTAATTTGAGGCAAGCAAACATAGATAGGTAGCAGTTTATGTAGCAGCATAATCAATGGCACTAAAGAATCAATCCTTGCAATGGTCCCATATATTGTGGACGATGGATGGAAGACACATACTATCATCACCATGCACGAAAGGCTCTAGGAATAAATCAATAAATAATTTGAGGCAACCAAGCGTAGATAGGTAGCTGTTAGCAATGACCCTAAAGAACCAATCCTGGCAATGTTCCCAGGTATTGTGGATGATGGACGGAAGACACTGGTATCATCGTCATGCACGAACATGCACGAAAGGCTCTAGCGTTCCTAGTGTTTGATGAATTTTTGGTAAATTAAAATTCATGTGTACATCTATTTTTGGTGTACTATTGGACATAAAAAATAATAATAAAAAGAATATTTGGAAAAGGTACGGGTGCGTCACGTACCGCATGGCAACAAGCAAGTTGTTATGGCCATGTGACCGATCTGATATACATCCAACGTGCGGTGCGTACGTGTACGTACCCAGTACGAGTTGGCTGAAATACGATATTTGTATGTTGGTCTTGTGCATTATATACATGAAGGAAAAAACTAGCAAGGTCTACCAGACGGTTATAACAAATGACGTCCATACGGCGTGTATAGGCAGAGCTGTATACAAGTATAAATTTATTTCCTCAACTAGTCCGACCGAGTGGAACTTTGTTCCTGCAAATAGAAGTCTGGCTGGTTTGGTTTGTAACGCGAACTAGAATTCTTCTAGAAGGCTATTATAAAGATAATTTCGTTGGATGGAAAAGTACGCACCTTGTATACGGGATAAGCCAGACTCCGGAGATCTAGTGCTCGTCAACAAACTTTTGGCGGCTGCACGCCTGCACGTACACGATTGCGGCACCCTAATAGCTGCCTATATAAACAAACCCAGGACTCCACGCAAGGGGCTCACGTCTGGAAGCCAGCGACGGAAAGGAAGGAGCACAGCTAGCTTGCTTCTTCTGGTTGCACGACGCCGTGCTGCCCATCTCTGCCGCACGCCGCCCTTGCCGCTGAGAACAGAAACAGAGGCACACATCAAGGGAGAGCTCGCATCCACGCAGAGCTCACGTACGCGCAAGCCGAGCCACGAGGATCCGATCGAGGCGTCTCATCCAAGGGAGTTCGGCCGGAGGCGACGAGCAAGAGGGAGATGGCGATCACGTCGTCGTCCATGGGTAAGAAATCGATCTAATCTATATCATCTAATCTTGAACAACAGTATGCACGTTTCAGTCAAGAAGTGTGCGACGCGGCAGCCAGATGATTTAGATGGCGCCCGGCAGTCGTGAGGCGTGTCGAGCGCGCCTATGATGTGCTACTGGAGGCTGAGTCGCGAACGTGGCCACCAGGACAGGGACCGGCGTGCGTGTGTATGTATGCACGTATGGATCATGCAGATGCATCTACGTCACTGGAGCAAGCAAAGTGGCTATGTGTGCACATACGAGCTTGTGTGCATATGCATGCATGTAAACAAGACGCAAGCAAGGAGATGGCCAGGGTACGGCGTCGTGATGATGCATCTATCAGGCCCGATAGTGGTCTTCATCCACTACTACGACTACAACTCCGCCGATCAAGCTGATCAGCGTACCACGACGATGATGCTATCGGAAAATCCGAAGCAATCCAATCTACACCAACCATGCAAGTGCTACTACCACGACAACACCACGCGTCGTTCGACATCGACGAGACGAACGACACAGGCGGACGTAGCTGCTTTCCCCGAACGACACAGGCGGGCGTAGTTGCTTTCCCCAGCTCCGTTGACCGGCACATGGACCGACGAGGCCATCACGTCGACGTCATCTACATCTACACCAACACACATGCATGGAGACGTGAAGCGAAGATTGAAGACGACGACCACAGCAGCAGAATCAGAGGTACCCTGTGAGCTACTTCAAGGGGTAATTAACTGGGAGCTTTCCGAGGCCCCAGGAACCATGAAGACCACAGTCGCCCAAGTCAGATCGCCGCCAGCAGGCTATGGAGCGCGTTTTCTAGGAACTTGTATTTATTAACTCGTGATGATTAATAAAATACGTGTTCCTCTCTTTATTTTGTGTACTTAGTATACTGGCACGCCGACATCTTTTCCCACGCGAGAAGCCGTCCGCGGCGGATTTTCCGGTGTCCAAACACCTAGCTAGGCAAAAATGTGGCAACAAATTTATGGCATTTATGACACAGACAAACACTAGGAAGTTTATCCTGGTCTGAGGCAAACCATTTGTGCAATGGTTTATCTGAAAGGGCCATTCTCTCTGCAATGCTAAGAAATAGAATCTATATGCAGCATGATTACAGGAGGAAAGACAAATATTCTGAGAGAGGAGTCTCACGTTTATGGCGACCAAAGGACTGAGAAGGACCTACAGAAGCATTTGTTTCAGGCGGTAGAATCCGACGACGGGTACGTCTTGAAGAAGTTGTTGCCTGAGCAGTTTGGCTTTGGCATTCCTCAGTGATAGTTGTAGGTTCGAAATCTGGTATGGACGAATATAGTTAAGAAAACTCTCTGTGTTTTTAGGAATATAAGAAGCAGCGAAGCAAGCAGCCTATTGTGGTTAGACATGTTTAGGACTAACATTCGTTGCAAATAGCGTGGGTTGCCCTTCGTTTGCGATTCACTGTAGCAGCAACAGATGGATGCGTCGGTGGAGATGGATGCGATGGTGGAGATGCTGCCACGAAGGTTACAAATGCATTACTGTGATTGAGTAACATACATACCATGGGAAGAGGTGCCTGTACCTGAGGTCGACGCACTGTCAAGAAGCATCAAACGACGCTGCGTAGAAGAAGGACCTGCAGAAGCATTTGTTTCAGGCGCTAGAATCTAACGATGGGTACGTCTTAAAGAAATTGTCGCCTGAACAGTTTGGCTTTGGCATTTTTCGGTGATAGTTGTAGGTTCGAAATCTGGTATGGACAAACATAGTTAAGAAAACACTCTGTGTTTTTAGGAATATAAAAAGCAGCAAAGCAAGCAGCCTATTGTAGGTAGGCATGTTTAGGACTAACATTCGCTGCAGATAGTCTGGGTTGCCCTCCGTTTGTGATTCGCTGTAGCAGCAACAGATGGATGCGGCGGTGGAGATGGATGCGGTGGTGGAGATGCTGCCACGAAGGTTACAAATGCATTACTGTGATTGAGTAACATACGTACCATGGGAAGAGGTGCCGCTACCTGAGGTCGACGCACTGTCAAGAAGCATCAAACGACGCTGCGTAACTGCCTCACAATTGGGTCTTTGGGAGCATGATGTTGTCTGTTGATGGGCTGATAAACAGTCTGATGGTTGTTGCGTCATCTTGTGGTATTAGACGGGACTAAAATATGTTCACACCATTTGAATGAATAAGAATGACTGGGATTAAAAGTGGAACAAACATGTTGTTGTGCATCTACCATAAGACCTGAAGAAATGAGAATGGAGGGGAAAGGGAGGAAACCTTGGCGTTGAGACTTCACAACGATGTGCTTGTCGTGAGAAAGGGGTGGCGGTGTGGGCGCCGTCATTGCAGGACAGCGCGAAGGCAAAGCGGTGACGGAGCGACGCTGACGCAGGGCAGGGCGGCGCCGCCGTGATGGTGATGGCCGAGGTGCGCGGTTCCTGCCACGGGTCTGCCGCGGAGAGCGCGCGAGGTCAAAGGCTCGGCGCGGTGGGGGGCGCCGCCGCGTCCGAGATCGCGGGGGGCAAACCGGCCGTAGCGTGGTGGGGCGGCGGCGCGGCGGCACTGCCAAGATAGGGCGCAATGGGGACCTGCGTGTCCTGTCCGTGTCGTTTGGGGGCGCGGCGAAAGGATGGCGGAGAGCGGAAGGCGGAGGTAGGGTAGTGTTACGGCGGCGGCGCCGCAGCTGGCGGAGGCGGCAGGAGCGCCGGAGGCCGGCGTTGCAACGGACGGAGGCGGCGGAGCCGCCTTTTTTCCGTGCGGCCTTTTTTTTCCTGTGGAGACGCGGGCGTGTGAATCTACCAGCCGGCTGAGAGTAGATGCACAACACGTGGCCATTTGACTGATCGGACAGACAGGGGGTGGAAGCTGTAGATAAACAGTGAACTGAGTGTAGGATACGACGGAACACTATTGATGAACAGGGATTGTAACTAAAGATGCAAGCGGCAGCCCGCACAACCTGTATATAGGATTAATTTTGTAGGTTATCGCTTGAACCCACAAAAATTAAGTTTATATATAGGTTCGCGGGCTAATCCACTTACATTCCACACTGTAACCAAGTTTAAAGGACTATGTAGATACGAAGGTACACCCACAATGGGAAATGCATGAACATGATATGTGTATGTATACTGCTGCTTCGTTCATGGCGCGACCTGTGTGCTAAGAGGTGACGTCAATTACTGAAGGGAACGTTGCAACCGAGAGAGATGCATGCATGCGTAACTAAAACGAGACCGACGGCGAGCAGAGAGCCAGGGCGAGTTAGCCTTGTTTAGACGTGTTCAACATCACAAAACTTTACCAGATTTCTCGTCATAACAAACTTTTAACATGTACATAAAATAATAAATATAATTAAAAAATAATTAATTATATAGTTTATCCTTAGTTTGCGACGATTTTTTTAGCCTAGTTATTTTATGATCGGACAATAATTATAAAATGCAAACAAATACTACAACGTAAAATTTTTACATCTAAACAAAGGTTTACTGCAGAAAAGATAGCATCTGTATCCCACAGAATACGATTTCCCGTCAATCAGAATAAAATCTAGTATTTTTATTCTGCAACAACGACAAAAACAAAAAAAAAACATAATAACGCAAGCACGTGGCGTGCCGTGCCGTGACGTGTACTCCTGCTCGGACATGTCAATAAAGCACAGCACTGCCAATGAACAGGGAGAGAATGAGCAAGTAGTAAGAGAACGGCCCAGAAGAGCATAGCACTGCCCAGACAATGGAGGCCCAGATAACATTTGTGAAGGCAGTGGGCTGACGCGAACTACTTTACTATTTTGGTTCCTCATTTTTTTCGGAAAAAGTCGAATTTTCCTCTATAAACTTTGGTCTACATCCGATTAGACATAAAATATATGATACTCCCTACATTCTAAATTATAAAATTATATTTTAAGAATCTCATAGAGTTAAAGTGTCTTAAGTTCGACCAAATTTATATAATAATATAATAGCATTTATGATGTCAACTATCATTAGATTATATTAATTATATTTTTATAATATACTTATTTGATGCTATAAATTTTTATAATTTTTTCTATAATTTTGATCAGACTTAAGTTATAAGATTCTCAAAATAATTTCTAATTTGGTGTGGATAAAGTACTCTTTCCATCCTAAATTATAAGACATTCTAAAAATTATGGAGACTCAAAATATTTCAAGTTTGACAAAACTTATATAACAATATTGTTTATGATATCAAATAAGTATCATTAGATTTTTTCTGAGAATTACACAGTACAACGCAAACACTCAACACGCACATATACAACCGACAGATCTCGAGCTTCATGAAGACGTTGCCTACCACAGAAAGCGTAACGCCGGAAAATTCTAAAATAAATCCAGGAAACCACAATCGTGAATCGAACTCCGAATTTGTGAGGTCCCGCTCGAGTGACTTAGCCAACCAGACTAAGCACCTTTTGACTATCATTAGATTTTTTTATCTATTATATTTTCATAGTATCGAAGTCATAAATATTTATATTTTTTAATAATTATTGATCAAATTTAAAATGTTTTAATTATCTAAGATTTTTAAAATATTTTATAATTTGGGTTTGAGGTAGTAATAATAAATAACGAGAGACGTTTTACAGTAGCTCGTGGTTTGCTACCAGGCTGTTCGAGTGAGGACGTATAAACAGCGACACACTTTGACAGCTTGTCCCCCCGGTCTGCAGCGACAAAGCGCCGTCTGCTTGTTGGCTAGGACTAGGATATTGAATTTATCAAAAAAAAAAAAAAAGGACTAGGATATTGAATACGCCCACCTTACATCACATGGGCCTCGTGCGGCCCAGGACCACAAAACAACTCATCAAGAATTCTCGCGTAGCTTCGCCGCGCGGCGCCACACGCCACGCCTCGCCGTGTCGGTTTCGCCGTGCGGCAACGAGCCAACGAACCACGCTGGCTGGCGCGGCAGAGGCGCTCGTGCTCGCGCCCCAGTTCCGCTCGGCTCCAACTCCGATCCACACCCAACACCCCCACAAAAAAGCCTCGTCCTTTGCGTCACCTCGACGCCACATCTCTCCGAGCCCCACCCGCCGAGCCGCAGCCCCGCCCCGCAATCAGCCCCGCCCCGCTGCTGCCCCGATCCGCCCCCCTCCCTCCACCGCCGACGCGCGATGCGCAGGAGCCGGAGGCGGCGCGGCTAAAACCCAACCTAAGAGCGGGAGATTCCGATCCTCCGCGCTCGCGCCATGGAGTCGGTGCCTCGGAAGCGCAAGGGCGCGCCGCCGCCTTGCTCCGCGGCGAGGTCTCTCCAAGATTTGGCCTCCCGCAAGCGCGCCTGCCGCTGTTCCGAGCCACAGCAGTCCCCGCGCGCCGACGGAACAGCCGCCCCCGCCGTGGTGATGACGGCCCCCGCGGCGAGCGGCGCGTCGGCGTCGGCGGGGGTCCTCCCGGGCCGCGGGCTCAAGCGGAAGGTGGGCTGCATCGACAACGCCACGCGGATCGGGCGGCGGAAGCGGCTGGAGAGCGAGTACGACCTCGGCGAGGAGATCGGGCACGGCAAGTTCGGGTCCGTCCGCGTCTGCCGCCCCAAGGCCGGTGGGGCACTCCGGGGCGAGGACGAGTTCGCCTGCAAGGCGCTGCCCAAGAACGCCGGGGACACGGCCCACCGTGAGGTGGAGATCATGCAGCATCTCTCGGGACACCCCGGCGTCGTCACGCTCAGCGCCGTCTTTGAGGACGCCGACGCCTTCTACCTCGTCATGGAGCTCTGCCACGGCGGACGCCTCCTCGATGAGGTGGCTAGGGAGGGTAAACTCTCGGAGCGCCGCGCCGCCAATGTGATCAAGGAGCTCATGGAGGTCCTCAAGTACTGCCACGAGATGGGCGTCGTGCATAGGGACGTCAAGCCGGAGAATGTTCTGCTCACCAAGACTGGGAGGTTGAAGCTTGCAGATTTTGGATTGGCGGTGCGAGTTGCCGATGGTAAGTACCTAGAAAGTTCTAGGTTTCACAGTTCACGCGCGTCATCTATATGGTTACTGAGTAGTCGATATGATTCTGTTCTGACAATGTAGTTCCCTGAAAATGCTGACAATGGTGGAGAACGAGAATTACTCGCTAGGAAGATTTGATCACATCAAATTCTTATCGTGTTGTAGTGGTTACTATCTTGTCATTGTGCTAGAATTTTGCATCTAGGAAGAATGGTTTATTTTGCTTACACACACATAAAACTAAGTTTTTGGCAGGGTTCTCTGGTTCATGCTGTATTTGAGCATTGTCACTAACATTTTCATGGTATTTTACAAGGGATTTAAAATGTACAAGTTGTGTTTTCAGTGGTGACTTGGTATCAGGTATTCATTCACTGTGTCATTTTGTTTTGTTAGGTCTGTCAAGAGTCGATGTGGTGCTAACTTGGTAGTTGCAGTCGGGTTGTTGTCATCTGAAGGTAGTTGGAGTTCTGGATATTTGGGTTGACAGCTTCAATAGATTGACATCATTGGTGGTCAGGTAGTCAGGTCATTGTTACTGCTACATCGGTCATGTGGTTTTAAGCCATTTGTGTGCTTCTGTGCGCTAGATATAGCAACCTAACTAATAATTTGTTCTTCAGGAGGTGGTCAAATGTCTGTTAGCAGTTTCCTTGTGTATGCGATCGGACTAACACTAACATGTCTTTGTTTGCCTGTAAAACTATGTATGAAACCAAGATGTGATTATATTGGATGAGCTTACCCTGTTTTGTTTCAATGCACTTATCATTATATAAAGAATTTGTTGAAACACAATTCCTTGCATATGGCAATTATAATTTTCCTTTCTAGAATATTGACAAATTGTTTGATCATTAATTTTCTGAGCAACAATCATGAACACTATCATTGCTGAGGTTTTGTAGTTTCTGCACAAATGGATCTTTTGCCATTCGATACTTTAGTCTATCTGCGATTTAGATTCTGTGATATGACCTGGCTGCTATGTTAATATTTGTAGATCTTTATTGAAATGTAGAGTATTTACTTGAGGTTTGAGGTTATAAAATGTGGTATTCTCTGGCTAGGAAAAAAAAGTTGCATCTAGGTCAAAATTAGATGATGCTCTTGAATCGTCTCTATGACTCTTTCGCTTGCTACAGGTTTGATGCTCACTAATATGTTCCCTAACTTTGAGCAGGTCAGCAATTGATTGGTGTTGCTGGTAGCCCCGCATATGTGGCTCCTGAGGTTCTACTAGGAAATTACTCACAAAAAGTAGATATATGGGCTGCTGGGGTGCTTCTGCATGTTCTATTGATGGGCACTCTTCCGTTCCAAGGAAACTCTGTGGAAGCTATCTTTGATGCTATAAAGACTGTTGAGCTTGACCTTCACAGCAGTCAGTGGGCATCAGTGTCACGGCTTGCTCGTGATCTCATTGGCCGAATGCTTAACCGAGATGTCTCTTCAAGACCCGATGTCGAAGATGTTCTCCGTAAGTTCAAGCATCCTTGTAACTTGTTGGTTTTTTTTAATATGATTCTCATTGATGAGTTTTCCAATGTCTTTGAAACAGGGCACCCCTGGGTCTTATTCTACACGGAATGCCCGCAGAAAGCTGAATTCTCTAACCTATGGGGTACTAACAAAACTGCAGTTCCCATGATTCATAGGGAGAGAGTTAGGTTCGATTACTGCGAGTCTTCATCTTCAGAATCATCAAGTGACAACTCTGAAGAGCAAGATGAGTGCGGTATAGTTGACGCACTGGCCACAGCAATAACACAGGTGAGGATATCAGAGCCCAAGAGGACCCGGCTGTTGAACCCTACCAACGGGCTGCTGCCGCCGCCAAAGCCAAGCAGGAACACTCTCCGAACATGAAGAGGAATCCTTGTGTGGGTGGCTCTCTGACCTGACCTGCCTTAGCCCCCCTTTGCTTTGTATATACGAGCTCTGTGATTTTTGTAGATGCAAAATCATTTGCCGTGGTTGATGTTTTGCAGTTATTGCTGGCTCGCTGAGGCTGTGATCATCCTCTGTAAATAACTAAATATATCCACTGTTGTCATTGTTTTCTTTACATCGATGACACCATAATTGATTCGTTAGTTTTGATTCGTGCGCGTGGATAGTGCCATTGTTGTACTATGTACTGTCACGGTGACGGAATACCTTCCTTTTCGCTGACGTTCACTTTTGTGGGCTTCTAAAGCAGGAACCCGTCTGGCATTCGTGCGCAGTGGGCCGGTGAGAAAGGTATAGGTGGGCCTAGATGTTTTCGCTTTCGCGTTTAACTGTGACTGGCCCAGGATCGGCAGGTCTTCTCCCCGGAAAGCGAAATGCGGCAGGTAATCGTGATGTGATTGCTAAAAAAATGTAATCGTGATCTCCAGTACAGTACTAGTGTGAGCCAAGCTTATCCCTGACGACTGACGAGTTGGGCTTTTGCATCTGTCTTTATTGTCTGAATGGCATGCAGCGCAACTGCCCAAGCCTGCGAGTGCTGTGGAAAGCAACGCGGTTTTTTTTTCTTTTCCTAAGGCCCATGCTCTCTCACCATGGGCCGTTAGATTCGCTTCGAGATTCGTGCATAGAAAGAGAGAGACAATAAAAATGTACGAATCTCAGAGCGAATCTAACGACCCATACCCTGACTTCTACGACTACGCTACTTTGTAGCAAGGTGCAAGCGACCCAGCACTGGCGACCACATCTCGCACAACCGCCGGGCAGGGCAACTGGGGCAGTGGGCAAGCAGCCAAGCGGCCGGGCCAAGCACTCTCCCAGTCTCCCGTTCCCGTCCCTCCGGCCCGATGGAGCGAGCTGAGTGCCGACCGCGGATTTGTTTGGCTCCCGCTCCCCCCACCGGCCCCACGTGTGACCCAGCACAAGAACAACAAGCCAGTCCTACCCTTAGTAGCCATATTCTCATAAAAAAACTAGAACATAGAACGAAAACAAAAATTTGGAATGTTATTTTATAACGTGGGAATAGAAACATTCACATTTTCAACACGTGGACGTTCCCTTAACGTGGAAAACACGGCCACGTTCCACTTCACTGGCTTCTAGGGTCCTACCACCAGACCACCCGAGACGAGGGCGCCCGCGGCCTTTGGTGGTTCTCCCGGCACGGGGGCAGGGCCAGGCGGGCATCGGATCTGCCAACTCATCGGGTCGGGGGCGCATGCAACAAGTGTTTCTCTGCCTCCCGAGTGCATTCGCTAAAGCTGCTGGTACTAGCTAGGAGTAGTAGGTCCGCATGCAGTGATGAATGGAGCCGATTTGATAGGCGGAAAAGAGAGCCAAAGCTAGAGCTAGAGTCGGCGGTGTCCGCCTTTTGGAACCGACGGATCCGATGTCGGATTGGATTAGACTGGACGGAAAGCGCTGCTGCTCATCGCGCGCATCGCCATGCATGGCCCATCGCATAGCTTGGGGTTTGGGGTTGGCCCACTGGCCCTTCGTGTTGTCTCCATCAGGGCAGGGCAGGGTTTTCAGCAGCGCAATCGATTGACGAAACCCTCTCCTCTCATCTCCTCTCCTGGGTTATTCCCATCAGCCAGCGCCGGGGCGGGGCGGGGCGGGGCGGGCATGATGTGCATGCATGCGGCGTGGAAAAGCCCGGACATGATGTGCTCTTTCAGTCTCTTGCTATTACAGAATCGAAGGAGTACTTACTGTTTAATGGGTGTGCAATAACGTACTAGCCTGTTCATTTTCGCTTGCGGTCAAGTACTACAGTACATACGTTCTTGTTCGCTGCTGCTTCGATCGCCGGCTCGTCTTTGCATGCATATCGCATGAACCAATGCAATGAGCCGTCGTCGTCGATCGGTCACCTGGATGGATGAGTTCATCTCGTGACGTTACAACACGTTTTGCTTTCTTCGCTCTTCACGCGCGCGCGCGGCAGATGATGTCCAGCTTGACGGATGATAGGATCGGATAATGTAGCTCTGTCGTCTACTGTTAGGGCTCGATCCTGCAGTCTGTTCGTTTAGTTTTTCAGTCGACTTAAATCGAGGCAAAATAGTGTTTTTCTCTAAAAAAACAGTCAACAGTGCATAATTCTACCAGAACAGTGCATAATCCTGTCAAACGAACATGCCGCTTATTATTAGGAGGGCTAGGCCACTACCGCTGCTACTACCCAGCAAGGCAGCAAGAGCACCCAGAAAACACTAGGAGCGAGTGTTAGGTTCATAGGATCGTCTAGGAGGTAGATCCAATGAATAAACACATGTTCAAGTAGACAATAGGTATGTAGTTCATGCTATGCATGTAGAGAGAGAACGGTAGAGTACAAACCGGATCCGTCAACGGGAGGTGGTGCAGTGGCGGCGGCGGTTGCGCCGGGGTTCGTGTTGGAGTTGGAGGTGGAGCCGCCGCCTGCCATGTTGGTTGCAATAGCGTCGGTGCTCGCGTCCTGCATCCGGGTGCTCGCCGGCGTCGATGGCGAATCCCGTCGCTGGCAGCGACCCTCAGATCGGATTAGGGGTTTTGATGTCGGTGAGGAACTGGCGGCTAGGTTAACCTCGTGACTCGTGTCGCGTCTCGTACCTAGCGCCCCGGCCCCCACCTTGTCTTTATAGCGCTGTGCGACAGGGGCCCACCAACCACAAGGTTGGGCGCCCCCGATCAGGGCGCAGACCTAGGGCTCGTTAGGCCGTTGGGCCTAAACGGTGAAGATCTAATTCCAACATTCTCTCCCTAGATCTTACATAATTCTTTTCGATTCTTCAAATTTCATTCTGGTTCAGTGTTTCAATTATTCTATTCCATCGCAGATTAGCATATAGAGCATGCTTCATTGTCACAATAATTTTTGTCGTTAGACTCACAGCTACTACACGCCTTTCTATTTTGGAATAAAGTTTTCATTATTCTGGGCCCTTCTTATTCTTCGGGAATCATAAGCTCTCCCTTAAACCCATGCCGGCTATGTGTCCTCTGAACACACTGGGTGGAAGGCCTTTTGTGAGCGGATCCGCTAGCATATTTTCTGTTCGTATATGCTCAAGATTTATGATATGATCCCGAAGTTTATCTTTCACAACATAGTACTTTATGTCAATGTGTTTGGCAGCACCACTTGACCTATTGTTGTGAGCATATTCTACCGCTGGGTTGTTATCACAATACAACCGCATCGGTCTTTCTATACTTTCAATTATTTTTAATCCGGGTACAAATTTCTTCAACCAATCTACCTGCTCCGAGGCCTCGTAACAAGCTACAAACTCGGCGTACATTGTCGAGGATGTAGTCACTGTTTGTTTCGAACTTTTCCATAATATCACTCCTTTAGCAAGAGTAAAGATATATGCCGATGTGGATTTTCTTTCATTTCCAGCATAGTCGGAGTCTGAATACCCCTCTATGTGCAGGGAATCAGATTTTCCATATGTCAACATGAGACCTTTCGTACCTTACAAATAACGCAAGACTTTCTTCACTAATTTCCAATGTTCAATTCCTGTATTCTTTTGATATCTGCCAAGTAACCTGGTAACAAAAGCTATGTCAGGGCGCGTACACGTTTAAGCATATTGCAAACTTCCAATTGCCGAAGCATACGGTACCGCTTTCATTTGATCAATTTCATATTAGTTCTTGGGACACTGATGTTCCCCATATTTATCGCCCTTGACAATCGGAGCAGGAGATGGACTACACGCATGCATACTAAATTTCTTCTGAACCTTTTCTATGTATGCCTTCTGCGACAATCCCAATACCCCTTTTTTTCTATCTCGATGAATCTCAATTCCCAAGACGAATGAAGCTTCACCGAGATCTTTCATATCAAAGTTCGAGGACAAGAATTTCTTCGTCTCCAATAGTAGATTGACATCACTACTAGCAAGTATGATATCATCTACATATAGGATCAGAAATATGTATTTCTTATTCTTAAATTTCACATAGACACAATTGTCCTCGACATTTTCTGTAAACCCAAAACCTTTTATAGTTTTATCAAACTTCAAGTACCACTGTCTCGAAGCTTGTTTCAAACCATAAATGGATCTTTTCAGACGACATCTCATATTATCCTTTCCTTTTACGACAAAACCTTTCGGTTGTGCCATATAGACATTTTCATCCAAATCCCCATTTAGGAATGCGGTCTTTACATCCATCTGATGTAATTCTAGATCATAGTGAGCCACAAGTGCCATAATAATTCTGAAAGAATCTTTACAAGAAACTGGGGAAAAGGTTTCATTGTAATCAATCCCTTCTCTTTGGGTAAAACGCTTAGCCACAAGTCGCGCTTTGTGTCTTTCAATATTCCCTTGGGAGTCATATTTCGTCTTATAGACCCATTTGGAGCCTACTTTCTTAGCTCCTTTAGGAATATTTTCTAGAACCCAAACCTTGTTGGTATTCATAGATTTCATCTCATCTTCCATGGCCTGAAACCACTTCGATGAGACTTCGCTTCTCATGGCTTCTTCAAAAGTTATAGGGTCATCCTCCATATGAAATTCTTCAGTTTCATAAATTTCATAATCATCTGGAATGCCTGACCTTCTAGTTCTTTGAGACCTTCTAGGAGCCTCTGGCACTTTGTCCATTATGGATTGTTGTTGTTCTTCCTCATTAGCGACATTTGGTTCTATAGGCTCCTGATGGACAGGTTCCTCTTGTTCATTTGTTGTCGCTATGGGAGAATTCACAACAGGCGTTGTCACCACAGCGTCCTGTACTGCTGGTGCAACATCGGTAGCAGGTAACGTAAAGAATGGTTCTTCAACCATCGGAGTAGGTACATGTACCCGCTTCTCCTCAAGGATAATTTCACGTGTTACCTTGCTCCCCCTGATCATATCATCCTCCAAGAACACAGCGTGTCTTGTTTCAACAATTTTTGTATATCTACCAGGACAATAGAATCGATATCCCTTCGATCTTTCTGGATAGCCAATGAAATGGCAGCTGACGGTCTTGGAGTCTAACTTTTCCATATTTGGGTTAAAAACCTTTGCCTCAGCTGGACAGCCCCACACACGTAAGTTCTTAAGTGAGGGTTCTCTTCCTGTCCATAATTCATACGGTGTTTTCTGCACCGACTTGCTTGGTACTCGATTGAGTATGTGAATGTCGGTTTTCAGTGCCTCCATCCATAAACCAATCGGTAGTGTGGAGTAACTCATCATGCTTCTCACCATATCCATTAAGGTACGGTTTCTTCTTTCAGCCACTCCATTCTGCTGAGGCTCCCCCGGTGTGGAGTATTGAGTGACTATATCATTTTCCTGTAGGAACCTTACAAAAGGACCTACAATTTGGCCATACGAGGTATGTCACCCATAATACTCTCCACCATGGTCTGATTGAACTATCTTTATTTTCAAGTTGTGTTGATTTTCAATTTCGGCTTTAAATATCTTAAATTTATCCAATGCTTCTGTTCTTTCTTTAATTGGATAAATATAGCCATAAGGAGAGTAATCATCCGTGAATGTTATGAACGAATCATAACCATCCACGCTTTTCATTGGCAATGGACCGCAAATGTCCGTGTGGATTATTTCTAATACTCTCGTGCTTCGTTTAGCATCTTTCTTTATTTTCTTAACATATTTTCCTTTGATGCAATCAACACATTCTTCTAAATCGGAGAATTCTAAGTGCGGAAGAATCGATTGTTTCACTAAGCGTTCTATTCTCCCCTCGAAATATGGCCCAAACGACAATACCATAGCTTCGAAAAGACGCTTTTATTTCTCTTCCTCTTCTTGTTCTCATTTGTAGATTGGGAGACATTCACATCATTCACAACATCACATTCATGATTCACATTCTCAGCAAGAGATAATAAATAAAGCTTGTCTTGTCGGAAGGCAAGACCAACACACTTATCATTATTATCAAATATTTCACATCTGCCATTACCAAAATGACAGCCAAATCCATCATCATCGAGTTTCGAAACACTTATTAAATTCCTACGCAAAGAGGGAACATATAGTATATTTCTAAGCTTAAGTACAAAGCCATCTTTTAATTCTAAAGCTAGATCACCAATGGCTTCAACTCCAGCTTGTACTCCATTCGCAATTTTAATCGTTCTTTCTCCTCTTTGCAGAGTTCTCCTCCCACTTAACCCCTGTAAAGAATTCGAAACGTGAATTGTTGCACCTGAATTAATCCACCAAGTGGTGTTAGAATAACATAAAAACATGGATTCATCTACAAATGTGATAGTATCATCACCTTTCTTCAGTAGCTTTTTCAGTTAGACTGGGCAATCTCTCTTATAATGCCCTCTCTTGAAGCATTCCATATTTTCTGAAGTCCTCATCCTAAGAGTCCTTTTCTTTTCCCTTTTCAATTGCCTTTTCTTGTGGCTTGGAGGAAGAGGCTTTATTCCACTGGGGTTTCCCCTGTGGTTTCTTGTAATAATTCTTTCTTTTATTGTCCTTCACAAGATGAGCTGATTCACCCTGTGCGGACTTAAGTCTCTCTTCCTCCTGAACACACATTGCAATGAGCTTTTCAATATCCTAGTTTTCAGGCAACATATTACAGTTCACTGCAAAGATTTCGAATTCTTTTGGCAGAGAAAGAAAGACCAAGTGAATGAGGAACTTATCATTGATCCCCAAATCCATTGTCTTTAATTTTGCTACCATTGTGTTCATTTTCAATATGTGCTGACGTACACCATCACCATTGTATTTTTCAGATACAAGTTCATGTATCATGGTGCTTGCTGTGGCCTTGGAAGACCCAGTAAACTGACTCTTTACCCTTTCGACGTAGTTAATGGCGGTGATGCATTCTGGGATAGACCCTCGGATTTGGTCTTCGATAGTGGCTTTCGCCACCAACAGGCATTTTCGATTGGATTGAATCCAAAGCCTGTGTTCAATATCGTATTTCATTCTGACCTCAGCATGATCACGCTTTCGGGCGTTCAATGCTTCGTCAGTTTCATCAGTTTTTTGCTCCGGTTCCTCTGGAATAGTAGGACACGGGGAAGTAATGACAAGATCAATCTCCGCCAATGCAAGTTCCAGCTCGTACTTCTCCCGCCACACCCGGTAGTTAGTACCGTTGAGTGGAGGAATGTTGTTGATATTCACTATTCCTTTAACTCCTGAAATTTGTCCAAAGAAAAGTGAGAGACATTCATCATATAAATTGCATGTCTTAACTCAACGTTGGTCAAAATTAAAACATACAATTCCTCTATGCAAAATTTATACATCACTGTTGGGCAGAAGTAAAATAAATGCATAGCAATTCATTATAATAATGTTATTAACAACATTGGTCAGAAAATAACAGTATTATAATTTCATCAAAAATTTCAGAGAATTCATAATTTGCTGAAAATTAAATTATCCCGTTGGTTCAAATTTAATTAAGAGACAATTCAATATTTCTTCGCAGCGGAAACAATAATAAAATTAGATAATTCATACTTTTATTCCTCTGAACATAAAATTATCGTTGGATAAAATTACTACAGAGAAGAAATTCATCAATATTCTGTACAAAATCATTCAAATTCAAATGTCATTTTTTCCGGAAAAAATTAATTCGAAAAGTTCACTGTTCATGTCGCGGGCCTGAGCGAAACAATCGGCCAAGAGGCCGAAACGGCCCAGCAGCCGCGCGCGCAGGGCTCCCCCTTTCCCCCAGGCCGCAACGTGGGCCTGGGCCGGGATTTGGCTCACCCGCCTGGGCTCTAAGTGGCCCAGCCACAGGGAGCAGACGCGGCGGCCGTCGGATCTAGGGTAGGCCGATCGGTCGGCGGAGCGCCGTTTTCGCAGGATCAAAACCGTGCACTCAGCCGGCTCCCCCCGAACCCTAATTCATTTTCCCCCTCTCCTCCTGCGCCGCGCGAGGGACAGAGTGGCGGCGGCGGCTCGGCGAAGCCAGCCGGGAAAAATCCACCGGCGCAAGCGCCCTCCTTCTTCCCCCCCCCCCCCCCCCGCGCGCCGCTCCTTCTTCCCTTTTCTCCCCGCGCCGCTCCTCATATCAGCCGAGAGAGAGAGGCCAGCCATGGCAGCGCATGGCGGCACCCCCAGCCGGAGGATCCAGAGAAGTGTGCCGCCGCCGGCCCTCTCGCCGGCGAGCGGCTCGGTGGCTGTGCCGTTTCAACCGCACAAGCAGAGATAGGGATGGGTTGCGGGTGTTCATGGTGTTCGGTGGATCAAGTTTCGATTTGGATTTTGTTCTTGTGTTTCTGATCCGTTTTATTCTTTCACGTTTTCGTTCTTCTTCTTCCCTAACCCTCTGTAGCATTCGGTTAGGGTTAGGGTTTGGATTCGGGTATGACGGATCGGGTTAGGTTCATAGGATCGTCTAGGAGGTAGATCCAACGGGTAAACACATGTTCGAGTAGACAGTAGGTATGTAGTTCATGCTATGCATGTAGAGAGAGAGAACGGTAGAGTACAGACCGGATCCGTCAACGAGGTGGTGCAGTGGCGGCGGCGGTTGCGCCGGGGTTCGAGTTGGAGTTGGAGGTGGAGCCGCCGCCCGCCATGTTGGTTGCAGTAGCGTCGGTGCTCGCGTCCTGCATCCGGGTGCTCGCCGGCGTCGATGGGGAATCCCGTCGCTGGCAGCGTCCCTCAGATCGGATTAGGGGTTTTGATGTCGGTGGGGAACTGGCGGCTAGGTTAACCTCGTGACTCGTGTCGCGTCTCATACCTAGCGCCCCGGCCCCCACCTTGTTTTTATAGCATTGTGCGACAGGAGCCCACCAACCACAAGGTTGGGCGCCCCCGATCAGGGCGCAGACCTAGGGCCCGTTAGGCCGTTGAGGCTAAACGGTGAAGATCTAATTCCAACAGCGAGCAGAGGTGGCCGACGCGGCGGGAGCATGTCGCATTGTCGCCCATTCGCGTTACCTGTTGGCTCGTGCCCCGCCGGCTGGTTGGCGTGGCGCCTAGCTAGCTGGTTCCTTTTGGCGAGGGCATGATTGCCGGGGTGGAGGCAAAGCAGCAGGCCCGCAGCGCACCTGCGGGAGTGGGGATGACAGCAGGTGACAAGTAGTGCGCCAACAGGAGAGGCCCCGAGCCCTATGGCAAGGCAAGAACCCAGAGCCCAGAGCATGCATGCATGGCACGAAACCTACCGACCCAGCTGGCGGCCTAATCATGAGCCCCGGCCCCATTGCATCGCCAAATTGGATGGTGGCCTGCTCGAGCTCGACACACCTGAACCTGATCTCCCCCATGCAGTGCAAAATTGCACGCGTCGCCTCCGGGCATCCCCACCCTATCTGCCTACTACTACTACCCTAGCCCAGTTGTAGCCACCATAGCCTAGCGCTCATCAGCTTTTCTCCCACCCCTCCCTGCTTGCTTTGCTGCAGTTCGACGACGCTGCGCGCAGGGTCGTCGTCGGTCGTTCATGTACGACAACCAAAAGCAGGAGCGCCTACTAGCTCTTGAATGGCCGTGTCGTCCCGATCCAACTGGTGGTCTCTCCGTAGCTGCTGTACTAGCTTCCGCGGTCCACACGCAAAACGTAGCTCAGTACTGCATGGCTGCCTGCTTGACCATCACGAATTCACGATACTGCAAGGTGGTATTGGTCCGTATGGAGGCACATTTCGATGCGCTGCCGTGGAGCGCGCGGTGGAGGAGCAGAGGACGGGGCATGCATATGCATGGCCGGCGTATTGGTCTTTGCTGCACAATCACAAGGCCACAAACACAAGGGGAGCTGGAGCCTGGAGAGGAAAAGCGAGGGAGGAGGAAATCATGGCAATCATGCATGAGGGTGAGAGAGTAGAGGAATAGAAATGTCCTGCTAGCCGCGCGCTGTGTGCGGTCTGCCCTCGGGCCTCGGCTACCTCACCTGGCCAAGGCCAATGGCGTTGGTTGGCCCGTGCCCGTGCCCGGCGCCCCGGCCGCCTCGCTTCATCTTCATTGCTGCTGCTGTTGCTGCATGCCTGCGCACGCACTGGCCGCTGCTGATGGGCTGCCCGCCGGCCGCCGGGAGGAGAGCGAGGAGAGAGTGGCAGCAACCATCGGTGGGCCGGGCGCGCCCGAACCGAATCTGCTGCGCACTGTTCGTGCACGGGTGCATAATTACTCCTACGACGCGCGTGTCGTGTACGGTGTACTCCGTACTAGTAGTACTACAAAACACACGACCCGGTCGGCAGTCGCGCGCCTCGTTTCGAATAATCTACCGCGGTGAAAAGAATGCATTGGACGCACGGGCAAAGCTGATCGACTCCATCAAGTGGGTGCTCGTTGCTCGATCAGCTTTAATATGCGCAATTCCGTTCAGATCTAATGGAGTACTAGTCCCTCCATCAAACCAATATATTTTTTTATCGTGTTTCTATCTCTTATATAAGCCAAAAATAAATATCTTAATAGACACGACGTCTTTAACAAATTTATTGTTAACCTAAGAGTCCGTTTGGCACAGCTCCTCCTAAAGGGCTTTTCCAGAGGAGTCAGAGTCGTTTTATAGTGGCTCCTCTGAAACGGATCTGACTCCTTTATTTTTTACCGAAAAACGGTTCCTTCAAGAAAACGTTTGACACGGAGGAGAAGAGCCGGAGCCAGCAAAAAGCTCTGCCAAACAGGCTCTAAGTGTCCATAGGTCACTTGGACCTTTTTTCAGTGTCTGCTAGCAATGCAGCTTCACTTCTAGTATTTTGTAGGGGAAAAGACATATTAGTAGTGATACAATTAATTGAG
Organism: Microstegium vimineum; assembly: GCA_022036555.1. Taxonomy (NCBI): domain Eukaryota; kingdom Viridiplantae; phylum Streptophyta; class Magnoliopsida; order Poales; family Poaceae; genus Microstegium; species Microstegium vimineum. The sequence continues at coordinate 39,565,992 of CM039136.1, read as the reverse complement.
TGATTTTTAGAAACATACATAAAATTAAGAACTTATGCATATTTCTTTTTTTTAATGACAACACTTTAGGTTAGATTTATAAGCTAATTTAATTAGGTTGTTTCCTATAACAACAAAGGTGGTGGGTCGGTAAGTTGATGCAAATTTAAGGTTCAACTTTAATACTTATGTTAGTTAGTTTGTAGATTGGTAATAAGAAGTTAGCAATTTAGCACTTAGCACAATGTAGAAATACTTTGTACTGTTTTCTATATAGGCTGATGTGGGTATTATCAATGTTAACTCGGTCCAATCTCAGTCGTTCGGAGGTGTTTATAGAGGTAAGGTATGGGTGATTGTATTCATAAGGGCTGAGCTTTCATGTATTGATACTATTGGATCCCACACCTGTAAGGGCTAGCACACCTCAGGCCCGAGGTTGTCTTAGGTACTAAGTCCACCTAGAACGCCGTGAATCTCGTCTAGACACATGCTATAAAGAGGGGTTGGAAAAAAACTTGGGTACAGAAAAAATGGTCGATTGGTTGTTAAATTACTCAATCAACGATGATCGTACATATATATAGAAGGGGTCATCTTATCCTAGTAGAAAACATCTCCAAGATGGAATCTACAGGATTCCTGCAACCAAAGATGAGTCGGGAACTAAGTTGGACATAGACCCGTGTCGAAGCAAACCGACCTGGCAAGATCCTAAAACTATCAAGGCTAGTTTTCATGGGTATGGACTTCAGCCTACTAGCGACGTAGAGAAACCCGGTCCGGCCGGTTCTATAATTCGGACTTGCAATTTTAGTTATTCAGTGTCTAAAACCTCTTTTTTCTTCGTTCAAGATCCAAATGCGATGATCCAAATATGTTTCTTGATTGTCTTGACGATAGGAACTTAATGGCGGAGTTCATTACACGTGTTGGTGCAATTTTTATGACATCTTGCATATATGAGTGTTTAGGTCTGCACTGAGTGGGTCATGTGTGTACTTCAGCATCCAGACTACGTAGAGTATTTTGAGGTCACAATATTCTAGTATTTGAAAATATATAATGATGGCATCACAATGTCACTCTATTTAAAACAGGAGAGGCACTCATAGCCTCGACTGAGAAATTATTAAAAGCAACCAAGGAGGTTACAATGAAACAAAGTTAACATAGGACAGAGAAAAGGAGAGGAGAGGGGCAGGGAAGGGACAAAGGAAGTCTAGGAAACAAAAACAGGAGACAAAGAAAATCAAGGCAATTACACAACTTGCCCTAACCTGATGATTCTATTAAGGGGGGAATATTTCTTCTTAGCTGAGCATCTTATACTGCTCGCAGAGATCCCTCTAAAAATAACATCATTTCTAGCCATCCAGATACTCGAACTATTAAAAAATATTTTTTATATCAAATAAATATTGTTAGCTTAATTATGAAATATATTTTTATAAAAATTAATTTAGAGTTATAAATGTGAATACTATTTATTAGAAATCTGGTCAAATATCAAACACTTTAACTTGCACTATATTATAATTACATTCTTTTAATACGATGCTTTATTGGACTATTGGACTATTGGACCAGGAAGTACTATTACTATTGGACTAGGAAGTACTATTGGACTATTGGAGTATACTACAGTACTGTACCAGCCTGAAACTGTCCATGCTAGTTTTCATGGGGCTGGACTTCGGCCAATGAGCCAGGCAGAGAAACCGGTCAGGCCAGTTCTGTAATACAGACTGGCAGTTTTAATTGTTCAGTGTCTAAAACCTTTTTTTTTTCATTGTTCGAGCTCCAAATGCGACGATCCAACTATGTTTCTTGATTGTTTTGACGATAGAAACTTAATGGTGGAGTTCATTACACTTGTTGGCGCGTTTTTATGTCAACATCTTGCATATATGAGTGTTTAGGCCTGCACTGATTAAGTGATGTGATTTAGATGCAATTTTTGAACTTATTCATATTTGTTTTCTTAAAGGACATGTGGGCGATGTGAGCATCCAGACTACGTAGAGTTCTTTCGTGGTCACCTTCTATAGTATTAAAAAAATATAATGATGGCATCACAATGTCACTGCTTGAGGAGGTGTATGAAATGCGTTTTTTTAGAAAGTAGGAGAATTTGTTAAACGCAACCGAAGAGGTTACAATGAAACAAAGTTAACAGAGGACAAAAAAAAGAAGAGGAGAAGGGAGGGGAATTAAGGGACGAAGGAAGTTCAGAATAAAAATGGGGATTGCTATTCTACATATGCCTGTTTTTTTTGCAAACCATCAGGCGACGTTGCTAGCCACGAGTTATGCTCATCTCATTGCTTATGTCAGCTTAACAGCAAAAAAGCAACATGTAGTGTATAAACTAATTACCTGAGACTTCAGACGACTGAAGACTAGCAATAGCAAATGTGATAAAAAAAAAGGAGACAAAGAAAATCAATACAATTACATAACTTGTTCTAACCATGTATATTAAGGGGAACTATTGTTTTTGGCGCTCCATAAAAGTATGATGAATGCATGCTTGAAGCTAGATCTCTGAGCATCTTAGATGGGTGGCAAAGATCCCTCTAAAAAATAGCACCATCTCTAACCGTCCAGATACTCCAACTCATAATGATGATGATTTTTCTGAAGAAAGGAGCATTTAATTGTAACATGAAGTCTTAAAAATTCGGTAAGAAATACGGTTTTTTGAACAAATAAAACGTAGAATTTCCGGACACCAATAAATACGTGCTACGATGCTGTATTGGACTATTGGACTAGAAAGGACTACTGGACTATTAGAGTACACGGTATACTATAGAACTGTAGGCAGCGCAGTAATGCGCCTTCGCCGGCTTCTCAAGGAGGACGCCGCCACCGAAGGCACGGTGCGGGACCACATCAGGTTGCTCTCCAACCATATGATGTTCCTCTATGTGAGGCCCGGTTCCCTATAGTGTTTTAGCCCCACATAGCCCCGGCCCTCGCGTCGTCCGTGGGGCGACTCGGGGGCACCCGCCGCCGTCTGCCCAGAGCCGCCCTCCGCACGTCCTCTTCGGCCGCCGTCGCCGTCTCCCTGCGCGCGGCGGCGGCGGCCAGCGGCGGGTCCCAAGAAGCTTTTCCGTCCGCGCCTCCCTAGGCCTCCTGTGCACCTTCGTGTCTCCTCCATCCCCCTTCTTCTCCGGTACCGGTGGTCCCTGGGTAGAGGCGCGGCCGATCTGGCCCCTCCTCAACTAGATCCGTTCCCTCCGCGCCAGGACCTGACCCTTACGCGTCCGGACCGACCGGCGGAAGGTCTAGGGCGGCGGCGGCGCCGGTGGCCACCGAAAGGAGGCGTGACCGATCCGGTCCTCCTCCACCGGATCTGCGATTCGCCCGGCGGTGCTGCGAGGTGGCGACCTGCTCGGGTGGCGGCCGATCTGGCACGCGCCCCGGTGGGCTAGTGAAAGGACCTAATTGGCCTAGCAGGGGGGTGAATAGGCGTATCTAAAAACTTATCGCAAAGGCTAACCGAAATAAATGCGGAATTAAAACTATCGGTCTAGCCAAAACAACACCCCTTTACTTAAAACACTAGCACCTAGCAAATTAAGATAAGAAGGCTTACTACGGTGCCGGGCTAGGAAGCTCACCTAACAAGTCTAGGTTGCAAGGTCACACAAACCTAAGCAACTAGTACTCTAAGCAAACCGGGAGCTCATAGACATGCTAGTGAAGGCAAAGCGCACAAAGCCTAAGCTCACTAGTAATGCTCAATAGCAAGGCTACACAAGCCAAACTAGAGAGCTCAAAAGCTTAGCTACACAAGCTAAGTAATGTGACTAACAAGACTACACAAGTCAATTAGTCACTCAAAAACTACTTCTATGCTACACAAGCAAGAAGGTAACTAGCAAAATACACAAGCTATACTAGTTACTAAAGCAACCACTAAACACTAGCACAAGTATGAAACAATAAGTATAAGCTAGTGAATAGAGAGTGCAAACCACTGATTTATACTACCGGCAGTAGGACCAGTACTACCGGTGAAGGCAGACCGGTACTACCGGTGGTTCGCTGTAGCTTCGGGATCTCAATGTAAAGAGCTTTGAATCCGAATCCGAGCTTTTCCCCACACTCCTTGAGGTTGAGGATGATGATGTTGAGCTTTGTTTGGATTGGTTCCTCTCCAATTTGTAGATCGGGCCTTCCCAACCTATGAACTTTGAGGGAGAGAGGAAGAACACGAAGAACACAAGAACAAAGGATAGTCGAAGCTATCTCCACAACATCAAGCACGCGAGACTCAAGATTTATACCGAGGTTCGGCTCCCACAAAGGAGTTTCTACTCCTCGTTGTTGAGGTGACCACAAAGGTCAGAGTCTCTTCCACCTCCTTGCCTCCCTCAAGCAACCACAAAGGTTAGCCCGAGGTTTCCACTAAGGATTGAAGGGGTAATACAAACGATTCGGGGTGCCCTCACAAATGAATCAACACGGGCAATCTCGAAGAACACCTAGCCGGCTAGGATTCCAAGAATCCAAGAGTAACAAATGCAAAGAAAGCCGACAAGAAGAGGAAATCGAATGCTCAAGTCGTAGATCGATCCTCTCCACAATCAAATCTCACTTCACTCTCACAAATCCACCATGGATTGAAGCCTAGGAGCATAGAGGAAGAGAGAGACACTCTTGGAACCCTTTTTTCGGATGTGGAATCGAAAATAATGGGGGTATGCTCCGCCCCACGGAAGGGGCGGCCTATTTATTCCCGCAGCTCCAGATGCACTACCGGTACTACCGGTGGTGTCCCACCGGTACTACCGGTCCAAGATTTCCGACCGTTGGAGCCTTCCGACCGTTGCACAAAGTTAGCAAACCAGTACTACCGGTCTTTCACCGGTACTACCGGTCACCATCGGTACTACCGGTGAGGAACCGATACTACCGCTAGTTCAAAATCTCGCAACTTGAGACGCATAGGAATTTTGCCTACCGGTACTACCGGTAGTTCATTTTTCAGCACACTAGATCTGGGCAGGGAAATGACTTACCGGTACTACCGGTCTCTCAGACCAGTACTACCGGTAGTTCATTTTTCAGCACAACTTCAGCACCCAGCTAAGCCTTTGCACCCTGGCAGAAACACATCTTCTAAGTACCCGTGAGTGCAAGGTATCTCTCGAACGCATAAAGACTTTTGACATGAGCACTCTTATCCTCATCAAGCTAGTCTACTATGCATCCCTCTTGATAGTACGGCTTTTCCTATAACTCAACCCGGTCAAACACTTCTCTAAACATCTATGACCGGTGAAAAGAAATGCTCTAAGTTATACCTTTACCTTGCGCATTTCATTTCATCTCTTTCTTCAATGTTGATGCAACCCATGCACCAACCTATCACAAATGATATGATCCACTTCATATCATCATGTGACATATTGGTTCATCGATCTTGACTTCACTTGCCCTTCACCGTTGCCTTCGTCCATCGGTGCCAAGTCTTGCTCAAGCCTCCCGCCACGCGGTCAAACGCTTCAAGCCTCTAGCTTGCCCTTCACGCTTGCAATCGGTCCATCAAGCTAAGTCATGCCTTGACCTTCTCCACCTTGTCACATGACTCCATGTCATGTTTCTTATGCAATGAGCTCCTTCATCATCAAGTTGAGCACCATAAATATGTACAAGACATCTCTTTATGACTTTATTGGTTGCTCACACTTGTGTACCTAAGGACTAAATCACCTGTGTGTCTCACATTAAACACATATTAGTCCACCTAAGTTGTCACTCAATTACCAAAACCAAACATGCACTTTCAGCTAGGCGACACGGACGGCGGCACCGTTCTCTCCACCGATTGATGGATGGAAGGACGGCGGCCGGCGTACCTAAACCGGTGAAGGGGTCTGGCGGCGGCGGGCCGATCTGGGTATCTCAGGCCTGGATCCGCCGGCTGCTGCCCCGTGCTGCCCCTTCTCGGTGCGGGTGGTGCTCCGACGATGCGGACTCGGGTGGGCGTTTGCCTCCGGTTGGGGACTTTCCCCAGGCGGTGGCTTAGGGGTCGATCTGGACCCCGGGCACCGGATGAGGATGGCAGTGTTGGCATCGGCCATCTCGACAAGCCGTCCAACCCGCCCTCCCACAGACCACGTCGCTCCCAGGCGGCCCGTAAATCGGCTCCGACGTCAACATCAAAGGACATCATCGCCCCATGTTTTTCTGCTGCCTCACTGTATCTGGTAAAGATCCTGTCGACCATCTCCGGCATCTTCGTATGTAGGTTTGACTTGGATGTGCCTTGCAGGATATTGGAATATGGGTGAAAACTCTGCCTGGCGGTGCTGGGCCGGCGGCGATGACACAATCAACGTCATTTTCCCCTTGGAGGCGTCGCTGAAGTTCCGTCTTCCTTTCATTGATGATGGCGTATGCGGACGTCATTTACCTTTTTGTAGGCATCAACACAAGCACACCCGCTCCTAGCCATGCCTACACTGCGGTATTTGGGACTCAGCTGCGGCGTCAAGAGCAAGCCAAGGACGCCCTCTGAAGGGTCTAGATATGGCTAGAGGGGGGGGGTGAATAGCCTATTAAAATTCTACAACAACACTTAGGCAAACTTGTTAGAATAAAACACGGCGTAAAGCAAGTTTGTGTTAGCACTACGGTTAGGCAAGCCACCTACCAATTCTAGCTATTTGAAAGATAACCTATGTCACACACAAGAGTTAGTGAACTAGAGCTACAAGACTAAACTAGAATCTCTACTTTGCAAGAATGTAAGAATGTAAGTGCAAAGCTAGAGTTAGAAAGGTTATACCGCCGAGAAGAGATGAGCCAATAGATAACCAATCAAACACAATAAGAATCCTCGGTAGAGACAAAGTGACACAAGATTTTTTACCGAGGTTCACTTGTTTGCCAACAAACTACTCCTCGTTGTAGTGATTCACCTACTTGGAGGTTCACGCACATTCCACTGCCAAAACAACACTAAACTTCCTCCAACTTTCTTCCAAGCTTCCAAGAGCCAACACTAAGTGATCTCAACACTTGTGCACGTGTGTTAGCTTTTAGTTCACAATTATCTTGGAATTAGTTGGTTGTTTCACTTGGTTCAATTGATTTTAAATGCAATGCAATGAACCTAGTGGCACATGATAACCGTAATCAAACATGAGAGCTCCCTCCTTGATAGTACGACTATATATCCTAAAAGTGATCATATCCTCTATGATGTCTTGATCACCAAACCGAAAATGGTCCTAGCTTTCACCTTTGCCTTCACACCATTTCCCTTTCCACCACGATGCTAGAGCTTGTGCCATCCACTTGATCCACCTTGCTCCATCACATGGTGTGTACCAACCTATCTCATAATTCACACTTAGAGATCAAGGTTAGTACTTAGGTAGGTTTCATCAATTACTCAAAACCAAACACATGGGGCTCTCACCCTCTCGTCGATCAAATAGAGGGTACAAGCATTTATCGTTTTGCTGTAATTGTCCTGGTCTATGTATAAGACTATGACTTTTCTCTCTTTTGTTTTTCTATCTCCTTTTGTATTTGTTGGTTGTGTACATCCCCGGATGTAGAGGCCGGATATTGAATATCCTTTTTCGAAAAAACTACAGAACTGTACCAGGTAAGACCATATACCAGGGGTAGTCCTAGCATGAGTTTGGTTCTGGGACCATGTGGGTTGGTTGGGTTGAACCCAGTTTTTTGGGTTGGGTTGAACCCAGTTTTTTGGTTATGAGGTTGTGTTCAACTTAGTTTTCTGTTTGGTTGCAAGGGTGGAGTGGGATAGAATGGATGACACATTGACACCGTTAACTTGCATTATCTTCTTCCTGCCATGGACGCCACGGCGGAGCTTCTCGTCCAAGCAGATGCGCCCTGCCCCCATGGCCGCGTCTGCGCGCTCCTTCGCGGCTCCAGCCATGGCGAGCTCCAGCCATGCGCACGGGATCTGGCCCTTCGCGGCCCTTCACAGGAGCTGGCCCGCACGGGATCTGGTGAGCGCGCAGCCACGGCCGAGGACGGGGCGAGTCCACCCGCCATGCGCGCCCTTCGGGGCGAGTCCACCCGCCATGGCCGAGGACGCGAGCTCCGTCGGGGAAGCCGCGAGCGCCGCCGGGGACGGTGTCGGGGCCGCCACGCGTGCTCCGCCGGGGACGGGGCGAGGCCGCCGCGCAAGCGCCGCCGGAGACGGGGCGGGGGCGCACGAGCTCCGCCGAGGCAACGCGACACTGGGGACGGGGTCGGGGGGCGCCGAGGGTCGGAGGCGGACGCGTAGGAGACGGAGGGAAACGGAGTCGAAGTGGGTCGGCGTGGTCCGCTCTTTTTGGAGGGATGCAGCGAACCCGAATATGAGGGGTATATTTCAACCTGGGTCGACCCTCTTCTATCGAACCCTCAATCCAAACGCGGGTTGATCTGGGTTGAGCCCATTCTAACTCACTAGAACCCGCAAACCAAATAGACCCGTAGAGAATAGAGTAGCCTTGGGGCCTTGCTTGGGAGTTGGAACAGACGGCTGGGAGTGGGAGCAAAAGTCTGCGACGGAATAGAAATAGAGAGATACTACACGTTGGAGCTCGCCCCCGGGGCCATTCCTCCTCGTCCTGTCACTGTCCTAACCCACTCTCCTGCTGCTCTCCACGAGGGAGACAGGTCAATTCGAAATTTATTAGCTCCGGCTGGGACAAGCCAGCCAGCCAGCCAGGACGCCATGGCCGTGGCATGCAGCACACGGGCAGCGTACAGCAGGCGCGCCGAGGCCGGGCACCATGACGACGAGAAGCTAGCTAGCCCGAACCATAAGACTGTAGCCACCGCCCGCCCGCGAGTGCCCTGCAAAATGTTGTCGTCCGTCCGTCCGTCCGTCCGTCCGTCCTCGGTGCTCCCGCCGGCCCATCGTCATCGTCCGCGGTCCGCTGAGGTTTCGTCCGTGTCCGGTGCATGTGCATGTGATGTGAGACCGGCCGGCCGGCCGGCGTCGTCCCGGTGTCCCACTCGCACCCAACTGGCCGGCTGGCCCCGTGCGATATCGTCCCGCTCGCTCATTGCTCTGCATCATCGATGGCTGCCGGCTGTCCCCGACCGGCGGCCGGCGCGCTGGATGATGAGGATATGTGACGCGCGCTGCGGCCGCGCACAGTTGCCCTGCTGCTGCGATCGAACTGCCTGCGATGCATGCATGAAGGCCGCGCGCGCGCGCAGTCGCTTCATCGCTTGTACTGTAGTGGTAATAAATACGTACGAGCAACGGAGCGAGTGCTGTACTGCTGCTGTGCTTGCTCGATCAGCTAGCTAACCGGGCATCCAGATCGCCGATCGATCGTCCCCCGTCCTGGTAGGGCATCGCCGCCTACTGTATGGCGCTGTAGCTCGTGCTAGGTGTCCTGCTGGCTGTGCCGTGGTACGACGAGGGCGTGTCAGCGCAGCACGGACACGCCGGCCCTGGGGTGGCCACGTCCGGTCCGGTCTGGTCTGATTCGTCGTCGTCGGGGTGCGTGGATGGCCTGGCCCGCTGCCTGCATGTGGCCAGTGGTCTGATGGCCTGGGTGGGTCGGTCGGCTCTTTCTCCCCTTCTCCGTCTCCAGCTCTCCGATCCGCTGTCGCTCTCTGCCTGGTCTGGCTCGAGGGTCACTCCATCGAGGGCTGTATGCTGCGTGTTCCCGGCCGGCCGGCCGGACCCACTGACAGTGACAAGATATCGATCGGCCAGCTGTTCCTATTCGATACACAAAAATCCACCACCACAGCACACTTGCATGCATGGCGATTGGCGCGCTCGATCATCGATCGTCAGCCATAAGCCATCGCTCGGACGTTGTACTACCCGTACGTGCGTGTGCAGCAGTATGTAGGAGGGCAATGCAAGTCTCGCAACAGCTCATCAGCGTAGCAAGGACCCGCAGGCCGCGCCTGCTCGGCTGCGCCAGGCGGTATGGCTGGCCTGGCCGCGAGCGGCGAACCAATCCTGCAGCGGGGATGATGCTGGAGCTGGGCCATCATGTGAGCAACTGACGGCTGGCTGGCAGCGGCCAGCAGCCTGCAGCCAGCAGGCGGGCAATACCGCTTCTGCTGATCTGCTCCTGCATGCCGCGGCATGCATGGAGCAGCGCCAGCAAGCAGACGACGACGTCGCGTATGAAGCGCACAAGCAAGCAAGCACACTACAGTGCACGCCGCGCAACCCTCGGTCCACGTAATGACGTAACGGCGGGCCTTAACTCCTCGGTTGGAATGGATGCATCTGTTGCCGATCCAGCGCCCGCCCGTCTGGCCATCTGCCATGCCATGCCATGCCATGCCATGCCATGTCGCCGCAGCGTACTGTGCGTATGTATGTGCACCGGACGCATGCCATTGCGTGTGCCAGACTGCTGGGATGGCTGCCAGCCATGCCATTGTTGTCTGTCTCGGCGATCGACTCGCTGTATGTGCCTGCGCTGCCCCATTATCTTGAGCGATCTCGCAAGGCAATAGTAATCGTCTTCCGTCTAGGGCTGGACCTGGACTTGGCCGGCCCTAGCGCAGTAGCGCTAGACGCTTTGCCGGTTTGTCGTCTGCAGCACCGAGCACCTGGCCTTCCCGGCCAGCACCAAGTCCCAAGGCTCGGCAAAGCCTTCGATCCGTCTTTTCACCAAGCTTGGACGCATCCCTGTCCCTGCAGCTACGCCAATCTATAGCGGCTGCATGCTTTCTCCACGCCGTGCGCGCTTTCTCCACGCGGCCCCCCTTTACGCTTGCGCTCACCGCGCGCGCAAGACGCCACGAGCCGCGAGCTGATGAAGCAGCGTACTACCACACGCACGCACGCACACTCGAGTGGATCGCGACGCTAGCCGCGCGCCGGTGGGGGAGAAGGCAGCAGGCAGGCACGGGCGCGGCACACCTCCTCTCGCATTTCCCTGCAATCATGAGGCGTCCATCTCCATCTTTGCCGGCTGGTGGGGCGATGGTTGGTGCTCTGAGAGGCAGGCTGCATGCGCCCCGAGGCGAACTCGGCTGCATCAATCGTATAGAGTATCCTCCGCGTCCCTCGCGTAGTAATTGGGGATCGATCCTATATGGTATCCTCCGCGTCCCTCGTCTGGTACTTGCGCGTGCGTGCGTGCGTGCGTCCTTCCGCCCGATGATCCGTCCATCCGTTTGGCCGCCCGACAAGGAAAATCCTGCCGGTTATATTTCGGTCATCACTCGTCACTCGTCAGTGTCCGACCTCTCCGATGGCTACCCCACTGCCAGTGGTTGGTGATTTTTAAAAATAATACTCCCTCCGTTTCTGAAAGAGATTTTCGAATTTGTCTAAAGTCAAACTTTTAAAACTTTAACCAATTTTTTAGAATAAAATATTAAAAGCTATGGTACTAAACTAGTATCATTAGATTTATGTAAGTACATGATGCTTATTTGAAGTCATAGATGTTTTTTTATTTTTCTATAAAGTTAGTCAAAATTAAAAAAGTTTGATTGGCACAGATTTTAGGAATTGATTCTTTTAGCGAATGAGGGAGTAGTTTTCATAGAAAATTTTTGGAAGCCATTTTAGGGCCAAACAACTGAATCCAAAACTCAAACATAGCATTCTAAAATGTTTGAAAAAGAAGATACGATACTAGAAAAATTAAATAGTCTTTGATATTCAACATCCAATAAGAAAGTTATATGATTTTTAAAGTTTCTATGTCCTTTGTTGTGGATCCTTACCAAAGACCCTCTCTGGTAGAATAGGGCGGTGCCCGGTGCCTTGGTCCAGTGCACCACCGGACTCGTCAGATGTCTGGTGAGTGTAACGATGCTGGCCTAGCCCTTTCCACCATCACCGGCTTTGCTCGGTGTCTTTTGGTCTGGTGTACACCGTTCAACAAGGTGGACCGGCTGAACTTCTAACCGAAGTGCCCACACAGTCCCTATCTATCTAGAGCCCTAATCTGATGCCACATTGAACCGATCTGGTGTGACTACAAGGCCACCAGCTCATCCAATTAAAACACCATTTGAGTTGGATTTGAACGTATATTGCTTTTGGGCTTTTGTTGAACTACCTAGAGCTAGATTTAACAAGTTTGCACTATATCCACTCACTAGATTGAACTCGGTAAAGTTACCCATACATGCCCCCTTTATAGTACGAAAAAAGAAAAATCCTATATCACTAATCTAAGTGTCCCTCAACAACAACGACCCTTAGAAGTAGTTAATCGTTAATCTTCGCGCTCATCCTTTGATAATAGACTTGAATACCATCAATAGGGGCATAAAAACCATAGTTCTCTAATCAATCATCATTATTGTGACCTAACTTATAATGCATCTACAAAATCCATGTCACTTACAATATTCTTGTGTAGTCATTAATCATCAAAACCCAACTAGAGGGTTGTTGATATTTCTTAATGTCATCACTAAGTGAGAGATCTTAGCAACAACACAGAAATGTAGGATCACATCTATAGCATCACTTAAGTTAAGTTGTCATCCCTATCATGATACTAGAGACATAGAAGTATTTATAATCATGACACTTACTCAAAAAGATATAGAATAAAGGTTATCCGCAAGCGCACAAATAAAATACACCTGTTATAGCATTTCACCCAGAAATGTTCCAGGTATCTTTATTTATACTTTACCATTAGGAGCTTAGCAAGGTTAATCAATAAAGAGCAATGACTAGAAAGATGGATAAATAAACATACTTATGAGTTATGATAAAGCTTTCAAACAACCTCACATATCTTGGCATATATATATATATAACAATGGGAATTCTAGAGATAGAGAGAGACTTCATAATAAATTTCAAGTAGAACTAATACATGAGATAAATTAATATATTAGATTCCTAAGTTATTTATATTTATTAAGTCTTTCGCCTCCTAGTATACACATTATCTTCTATAGCATAATCAATACCTCATCTATGCATAAGGATGATTACTAAGGGAAATCAAGAATAGAGCAATCTTTCCCCGTAACTGTAGCATCGGCACAGTCCTATATTCGGGAAGTGGACTACAGATGATTTAATGGGAATGTCACACCCACGATTTATCACATGACTCGGAACATAGGTACCATCGTAGGTAAATATAGTCTAAGCACCACACCTACACTATTTCTACCACCTAACTCACCTAAGGATTGAGCTAAGCGCTTTACGAACATGTGCAGAAAATAATTACTAATCATATTACTATATGACGATTGACTCTAGGTTGCAAAATCTTTATGGGTTTGGCTAGATTGAGCATACTAGAAAAATGATAAGGTGCTCATATTACTATAATAGCTACTTTATTGTTTTTATAGTGTCGATCAAGAGGAGCCATAGGATAAAGCTTTTAGGGACCCAATTCACCCCCTCACTATTTTGGATTCGGCCCTACGCTGCTAGGGCTATCATCGATCAATTCCTTAAGCTATTGTCATCTCATCTCTCTCTCTCTCTCTCTTTCTGTGTGTGTGTGTGTCTCTCTCTCTCTACACTCCTACCAACAACTATCCAATTTCTATTGATGCCATAAGTTAGCCTTCAGTTACCTTTTAGCAACCTCTATTTCTCAATAAAACCATTGAAACAATTTCCGTACGTGTCTCTAACTAATTGTTTAGTTCCTTGACATTTTAAAAATTTAAAATTTGGTTCACCTTGTACATTCTATTGTGGATTTGTAGTGCCTTTTGCCCTAAAATATTATCAAATTCGTCTCAATGCTGCTGTTGTCAAATGCGCCCACGCTACCGCCTACCAACTGTCACTGTGCCAACATTCAACGGTATATTTTTTCCTTTTCACCAATAAATGTCATAATTTTTTGACATATCAGTAAATGTGGTTGTTATTTATAAGTTTTTTTTTATTATTATAAGAAGATAATAATAGATAGATTCATAGTTAACTCCGCGCAGGGAGAGCGTGTACTACATTTGTATAAAATAAAATGCTACCGTTTTGGTGCGAATCTTCTAGCATTCCTTCATTAACATGCCTACAGAGATACCGCCTGCTCTTTCCTATGCAAGTGCAAGTCTACCGAGTGTTATTATACGTTCTAAACATATCAACAGCTCGACTACATATGTAGCTGAGCGTGTACAGTTCATTACAGGAGTACTAACCGGGCATTGAAACACAGATCATCACAGCTACGTTGATGAGTACTGTCATAATGGTCTACGTACTCCCTTCCTGTGTACTGTAAATACTACGTGCTGTATAGTATAGGGAACTGTTGTTATGTTATAGACCAGCGAGAAAAAGAGCTCGAGCCTTGATTCAGGAACGAAGAACCCCATTTTAAACCGGGCTGGAGCCATATGCCAACTGCCAACCGCACAATACGCTGAGGCCTGAGAGAGAGGACAAAGATCCAAGATATAAACAGGAGCCAAAGCACAGAGCGACAGGTGCGCGGCCCGCGGAGCGGGTAGCGAGGAGACAGCTCTAGATTGGGGTTGGGGAGTAGTAGAGCGAGAACAAGACAGAGAGATGTGTTTGTGTTGTGTGGCAACATCATCACCCCACGAGCACGAGCACAGGCACAAGCACAGCAGCCGCTTGCATTGCCTGCCTGCAGGCTGCAGTAGCCTGCTGCCGCCGCAGTGGCGCTGCCGATGCGTCAAAATTTAGCAGCAGGGAGTGTGCACTGTTCACGGCTATATTTTTCTCTCTCTTTTTCCCTAGTAAAAGTATTACGAGTCCCAGCTTAGAACAATACAAACACACTCTCCTGTAGCTAGGTGTGTTAGTGTGTAGTAGTAAGCCACTAAGCTCTTGCTGTTAACCTCGGCCCGGCAAAGAACCTACCGGAAGTCAGTAGGGAAAAAGAGTAGCTAGTAGCAAGGCAAGCAAAGCTTCCCCGTGCGCCGAGCCGAGCCGCCGGCAACGTCAGTCGTCACCGACAGCCATGGATTTCGACGAGCACGATGACGGCGACGAGGAGATGACGCCGATGCCGGTGAGCTCGAGCTACGACGCGCCGATGATGCAGCCGGGGGTGGGAGGCGGCGGCGGGACCCCAAAGCCCGGGGATTCTGGAGGCGGGAGCTTCAGGACGCCGGGTAGCGTCGCCGTGGGAGGAGGCGGTGGCGGGGGCACCAGGTACCGCGAGTGCCTCAAGAACCACGCGGTGGGCATCGGCGGGCACGCGGTGGACGGGTGCGGCGAGTTCATGGCCGCGGGCGAGGAGGGTTCCATCGACGCGTTCCGCTGCGCGGCTTGCGGGTGCCACCGCAACTTCCACCGCAAGGAGTCCGACTCGCCCACGGCCACGGGCGCCGCGCCGCCCGATCCCGCTGCCGCCGCGCTGTCCCCGGCCGCCATCACCGCCTACGGCGCCGCGGCGCACCACCACCACCAGTTCTCCCCTTACTACCGCACCCCAGCCGGGTACCTCCTCCACCAGCACCAGCAGCTGGCGGCAGCGGCGGCCGGCGGGCACATGAACATGATGCAGCAGCGCCCGCTCGCGCTACCGTCCACCTCCCCACACTCGGGGCGCGACGACGGCGACGACATGTCCGGGCTGATCGGCCCCATGGTGGTGGCGCCCATGGTGGGCATGTCCCTCGGCTCCGGCGGCGGCGGCGGCCCGTCTGGGTCTGGCGGCTCTGGCTCTGGCAAGAAGCGGTTCCGCACCAAGTTCACGCCGGAGCAGAAGGACCGGATGCTCGCGTTCGCCGACCGCCTGGGGTGGCGGATCCAGAAGCACGACGAGGCCGCCGTGCAGCAGTTCTGCGAGGAGGTCTGCGTCAAGCGCCACGTGCTCAAGGTGTGGATGCACAACAACAAGCACACCCTCGGCAAGAAGCCATGATCGAGGACCCTTCCCCGGCGCCGGCGCCGGCGCCAGTGCTAGCTAGTAGGTACATTACCACTGATCGCATTATATTGCGTCATCGATCTCCTGTCCTCACTCCTCTGGAGATTATTGCTAGCCTTTTCTTTTTTCTCTCTCTCAATTTGCCTCCCTTTTATTTTAGCTAGGAAAAAATGCAAGCTAGCTAGGTCCCCGTAGCGAGCAGCATCAGTTCTTGGATTTAGCTATGATGGAGAAGATCAGACGGCCGTCGTTCTTTTGTCATCTTGGAGTATTTTTTTTGTTGTTGTGGTTTCTTTGGCTGTGTGTTTCCTAGATGAGAGATGAGACGATCATGCATGACGTTGGTGTTGGGAAGGAGGAGGGCAGGCAGGGCATGGCCATTTCATTTGCCGATTTGGATCTTGGGAATGTACTAGTCGCTTTTGTGTTTGCAATTGAAAATTTCGATCGTGTATGGGGATTTGGGTTGCATGGATTATTTCATCTTTTTTTCTCTCTCTCTCTCTTGTGCTTGGTCGCTTGGGACTTGATGAGAGCCGGGATTAAAAGTTTAAATCCGCGGCAGGCCAGGCCAGGCCTCCTGGGTCCGGCCTCCGGCCATGCTGCAACAGCTAGGGCAGAACTCAGAAGCGTCTGTTCCTAGTCTCCTACAGCAGCTTAGCCTGCCGACTGCCATGCCCATGCATGGCGCACAAGCAGCAGCAGCAAGCAATGCACTGCTGCATGCGCTTTCCAGCATCATCGATCATCGAAGTGTGGCAGGAGTAAACTATTAGTACTAGCAATTACTGTGACCTGTTCATGATCCGTCCACCTCCACAGCCCCATTTGCCTGCAGCTTCTCAACTTGTTTTTCTCCGATAAGTTAATGCTGGTCGACCAGCTTCACTGTTGCAATGTCACTGCTGGGATCCGTAGCCTTTGATGCCATGCCAATATTCGTGAGCAGCACAGCGAAAGCAGTTGCACACACAAATGCAGAGTCGCAGTAAACGCTGATGAGTGGTACAGTACTAGGTGCTGATGATCGATCGAACTCATTGAAGCTAGCTAAAGCAAAGTCGTCTCCTTCTTCGTCGCTACGGAGTAGTAGTTTCGATCGGCATCTCTCCTCCTTTCCGCTTTTAACTCCCACTTGCTTTGCTGGTATAGGATCGGAGTAGTAGGCGAGTTTCGCATTCAATTCCGGCTTGGACGACCTCGGCAGCATTTATGGCTACATTCTTTGCCATGCGATATGCAGTGCAAAGCGTCCATGGCGTCTAATATGTACGAGGGAGGAGGACGGAGGAGGACGGAGAGGAAGCAGCCAGAGATTTGCCACCCTTGCAAGCTCCCTAGCTAGCTATAGCTAGCTTGGTACTGTAGTACCTCCCTCTTTGTTTTTGAAGAAAGCAAAGCGCGAGAGGACGATGACCTGCGCTTCCTCTCTCTCTCTCTCCTAGTCTTTTCCGGGCGTCGCATGCGGCGGACGCTCCCTTCTTCCCTCTCCCGCCGGCCCTGCGCAGGCTTTCCACACCGTCCGGCCTGCGACGACCGCGCGGCGTCGTGGCCTTGTTCCTTCCTCGGCAGACGGCAGTCGACACGCACACGCCAACGCCAGGCAGTCTGGGAACGGACGCCGTGGAGTAAACAAAAGCGCGCATGCAGTGCGAGTGCGGTGCGGACGGCGGAGGTGGGTGGTTTCCTTTCCCATCTCCTCGCCTCCTCGTGCTGTACTTTGGCGCGTCCCGCCATTACTGAAGCCCTCCTCCTCCTTAATGGCCGGCCAATCACGCATGCACGCACGGCCATGGAACGCGGTGCGCGGAGCGGGGGGAGCAAGTGCGCCGTGCTTCTGCTGTGTGGTGGCCGGTGGCCGGTGCCGGTGGGCGCGCATGCATGCCAGAATCTCAAGGGGTGCACACTTTTGTTCTCTACTGCATGCGCGCGGTAGCCAGTACAGTAGGGAAAGAAGGACCGCAGGAGGAGGGGTCGATCGGGCACCACCGCAGGAGGAGGACTGGGGACTGATCGACTGGGGCACTGGGAGGGCGGCGGGCGCGGCAGGCCGGCCGGCCGGGCTAGTGGGATCTGTAGATCGGCGTGGACCACGGCGCCGATCCGTGGCGTGCGCGCACGGGAGGGAGGGCCGGGGTCCCTGGGCGCGGGGCTCCGTCGTCACGGAGCCGGCCGGCCGGGCCGGGGGCCTGGGCTGGCCGAGCGGCCGCCACAGGACGTACGGCGAGTGCATGCGGACGCCTGCCGTGCTGTGGGGGGCCGGCACACGGGAGGGAGGGGGAGGAAGGAGGGATTCGCTGCTGAGCTGATCGAGCTCGCGTAGCGTGGCAAGGTAAAGGTACTGGCCGGATCCGACGTGCGTCCGTGGTGGTCCGACCATGCATGCCGCCGTGCTGCTGGACTACTGTCACTGGACTGGACGCTCGCCTGGGGAGTGGCGGGAGTTTTTCGTTTTCCCTTTGACAACTGCATGCTGCTACTGGTATTTTGGCATTCAGCTGGGTTTTTGGAAATTTGCTCGGCGGATGTTGCCAAAGGCAGCTGTTGTTGTGCTCCACTCCACTAGCTAGCTAGTTTTGCTCTCCCACCAATGCAATGGCCCGGGGGCGCGCTTTTTGCCTTCAACTCAAACTCTAAAAAAGTTGCTCGATTTGAAGTTCTATATGCATGGTGTAATACGCAGCTGGGATGGATCGAGTGAACCTAGCTAGCTAGCTTCACTTGGTTGGATGTGAGATGTGGTACTACTGCACCCTACTTATTACCTAGGTTTAAGTTTTGTCTAAGCTTGAATTTGGATGTATATTTCCGGCCTTCTAATGAAAAAACTTGTGGTATCCACATTTTTAGGTTTATATATATATGCAATGGTGTGTGTAGGATATCTGTCATTATCTTGCGCAAATAATGCAGGTTACGATTATTATCTGGATAGAACTTTGCTCGAAATGTGTTTTCCATTTATTAAAGTCCAGGTGTAGATCAGAAGAACTAGCTTAAAAATGTGTGTAAAAGTTTATTCTCAGTTAGATACTTGGGTCAGATAGATAGATAGATAGCTAGCTAGCTAGCTAGCTAGCTGCTTCGTTTCGATCTAATATTTTCGAAGTGGAAAACCAACGAGCATGTAGCACAATATAATGACCAAATGCGTCTTTGCTTATCTTTACATCAAAGGGATGGCATTAATGATTTTCTGTGCCGTTTATGCAAGATTAGTGCGTGAGAAAGTATATGCATTGTGGTTCTGTATGGAAAAACTAGAAGGTAAATATGGGCAGTAGTATATTGTGCTCTGGCGGCGAATATCCAATGCTTAGGATATTTCGGATTTCATATATTGTCATCCTCAGTAGCCATTAGCCTATTTACCCCTTGATTTTTGTTAGTCCACATGAAATTTGCTGTAAGGGTTACTCTGAACGCTTTGGTTAGCGTAGCGGGACAGCAAATATCCTCCGGTCAATGACTATCTGGGTAGTTTGGTAAATACGGCATCATCTCATGTGCAACAGTAAAATGTATTCAGTCAAAAAAGGCTGATCGAACCAGCTGCCATACCCAGTGATACTGCATGCAGTACTACTGTCACTTGTTGTATATACTGTCATGAATATGGCTTTATATACTGCGAGTTTTTATCCTATATAGTTTTCGAAACTAAAGCGTTGAGACTATTGAATGAAATATACAGGAGTCTCTTAGTACACAGTACTATATGTCATGCATCCCACGGTTTAATAGGTTATTATCCATAGCAATACCATGCACATGATTAGTACCTGGCTCTTACCCATATCTCATCTAAGAGTTCGTACCGACTCTTTACTATTCCATGTGCCCTTGCCCTTAGATTGTTTTTGTATGCCAGTTTCGTCAACATAGATTTGTAAATGCTGTACACTCAATTACATCATGATGAAACACATCTCTTCTCTCTTTGTAAATTTCTTGCCGTGACATTATTTTTATCTACGTGGCACATCTTTGAGTTTGAAATCTTCAATGGGAATGGCCTTATGAAACTCTTTAGCTTTTTCTTTGTCAGATTTTCTTTTAACCAATGAAAAAGACACTGTTTTTTCGAAAGAATATAAAGAAAGGCATACTGTTACGAAAGACTTCATATTAACTCTGATACGTGTATTGTCCCAAAGTTCCAACTATTCAAACTTTTGCCTCCCGAGAACGAAGGATTTTAGGAGGAAAAAATATATATCCAACCAATTCAAACTGAATTCTAGGAAATGTTAGGGTTTGCGAACAGATGACTCCAAGATATCTCCGCTGGCCCTCTTTTACAAATCATACTGTTTCCTTTTCAAAACGAGTGTTAGTTTAAGAAAACTAGTGCAATTTGCTGAACTAAAGATGATTTGAGGCATTGTAGACCTCACAAGTACCTCTAGTTAGTATTTTTTTTGTCTGTATTTCTTTCGCACAAAGACTTGGATTCACGTGGCATTGTATCCATGCACTTCTTTTTCTACTATTGTCTTTTTCTATACACGAGTTGCATGCAAACAAGCATATATGTTGTTCATAAACAAGGAATATATTTGTCTAGAAAAAATATTCTCTATATCAGAGCTTTATTTAGTTGTTGTACGCACATACAGATCATACAGTCGTTACGTTCAACCTGCACGCACCTCTTCGACTTTTTTTTGTTTTTTTATTCATTTTGCTACGCACATCTAGATATAATTAATAATATCTAGATACATAGCAAAATAGATAAATAAATAATAAATTAAAGCGATTTATAATTTGACTCGTATAGCGGAGAATATATAAGTGTATGCATGTCGTAAGCTGGATTCGAGAAAGAGTAATATATGCTTAGTAATAACCAGAGTAGTTTAGAGTTGCATGTACAATCTATATATATGCCTCTTTTTTTGACCATATATAGTACGTGCATGAACTTGTCACGGAATAAGTTGTAGATCAGACGACGGTAGTAACTACGTGCCTCGTATATATATGGAATATCTGGAAATCATGGAATACCAAAGTCTACCATGCCGGCGCGTCAATGTTTTAAGCAACCTGAACTAGCCATTTGGCTCTACTACTCAGGGCCCAACGCTTCAAGGATCTGTTTGACAGGGTTTTTCCCTAGCTCTGACTCTGTATCCTCTCGGGTGGAGGCTTGCTAAACGATTTTCTTTCGAAGTCTTTTTTCCAAGTAAAAAAGCAGAGGAGACAGAACAAATTTAAAATTGTGGCTCTTTTAAAATGGCTCCTCCTCCTCTTCCAGAGGTTCCCTGTTGAGGAGCCCTGCCAAACAAGTCTTGACCAGAGTGATAAAAACTTTTTTTTTGCGAAATAAGAACTGTTTCTATACGAGTTATATATATATAGCTACTTTGGTGGTGTTTCTTCTGCTCTCCCTTTCACAAATCTTATGTGTCTAAACTACATTGTGTTATTATAATCATGCAATTAGCATAAGTATATTGTAGTTCTTTAAAGAAAAATATAGTTTCTTTAGTGCTACTCCCATCACTACTACACACCAGGAATCTAAGAAATGGATAGTCACAATGGGATGTGCCATGTTTTTTTTTCTATGGACAGCTATTTTTTTCCCACCTGAGAAAAGAGCCTCCACTGTTCAGTCTGGAAACCATGACTAAGGGGTTGCTTGCCTCGATCCTGGTCTGAAATGTAATGCCAGTATCCCACATGCCCATGTGAAATGCGATGCCGCATGCCTCATGGTTAGTTGTTAGAAATAACTAAGGACAACTAATGATTTACCAACCACTCGACTAACAATTTAGTACAACCTCTCGTTTCAAATTATACATTATTTTAACTTTATGTGTATATCTAGATACGTAGTAAATTTTATGTACGAAAAAGTCAAAACAAGGCTTATAATTTAGAAACGAAGGTAGTTGTTACCTGGTTCTTGAATTAACATGGTT
This sequence comes from Microstegium vimineum, assembly GCA_022036555.1. NCBI lineage: Eukaryota > Viridiplantae > Streptophyta > Magnoliopsida > Poales > Poaceae > Microstegium > Microstegium vimineum. Next base: position 39,544,250 of record CM039136.1, on the reverse strand, counting down.
AATAGATAAGTCAAAAGGACCTAAATAACAGGAAGTGCATACTATTTGAGCCTAGACCTTACCAACAACGCGTATCCATGTACTACAACCTCTGGCAAAAAAATTAAAATAAGTTCATGGCATATTTCCCATGTGGCTTTGATGATTATCTCCTATCAGACTATATTATATAACATTCTGAAAGTATTATTGTTAATTTACCATTATTGGTTTTTTATTTCCTCCTAGTTAAATTATTTAGTATGGTACCTCTATTTCAAAATAATTGAATATCTCCTATTTCGATAAAATCAATTTTTGCACTAAACATTTAAAAGTATATGAATAATCATGATATTTTATGATAGATATTTAAGAGGTACAAATATTGATAATATTATTTTTATACAAACACAATTAAAATTTAAAAAAACTTGATTTCTCAAAAATGAGCTATATAATAATTTTGGGACTAATGGAGTTGTATCAAATGTGACAAGGTTGTTGCTATCATCTACTCCATCTATCTATTTATATCTATCATCTACTCCCTCTATCTATTTATATCTATCATTTCTGATAAACAACTTTCACTAAAATATTAATATTTATATTATATAATAGTATATTTAAATGTAGTTTTTAATAAATTTATTTAAAACTATAAATATAACACGTATTTTGTACAAATCTAATAAAAGTTAAAAGACATTTGTATTGTCCTATACATATTCTATAACGTCGTCATGGATAGATAATTAATGTTATATAAACGTGCATACTATAACGTCATCTCGGAGGGAGCATGTCAAATAAAATAAAACAAGTCAAATTCGTCGACACCTGCGATAAACATTGGAACGGCGGCACATGCGCATGAATGGTCTAGTCGAATGCCGTCTCGTCGGGACCAGGATCCCTGAACATGTTGACTACAAAGTCCTTTTGGACCAGGCGTGAGCTTGACCGTGACGTTTACCACCAGTACTACTGGCGCAGGTCACGAGCTCTAATGTCACCCTACTAGTACCAGTAGGCTGGCGCAGGCCGTGCCGTGAGTAGTCTCGGCGTGCAGTGCGTCGTTTCGTGCTCTGGTAGTAGTACTACCACGTACACTGTGCAGTACGTACGTGTCGTGAAGTCCAGTGGTTGCAAGACGCATGCAGGCAGGTTGCAGCAGACAAGTGTACTCTAGTAGTACGTACTCCTAGGCAACTGCTGAGTGCTGACCACGGGCGCCGATCGCAGTCGCAACTGGTGACCAAGGGCAGCTGATTGATTTGTTGGAAGGGGATGGGCTGAATTGTGATGCTGCCCAGGCCCAAATGGTGCACCTGTGGCGGTGCAAGAGACCATCGGCAGGGAAATATCGCTGCCCAAATGGCCCCCACAGACTAAATCACTACAGTTCCTTTGTAATATACTCCTTCCGTCCCATAAAAAACACAATTCTAAGATTAGGCAAAAAAAAACAATGCTACATGCTAAATGATAATAAAAAAACGCAATTGAGCGGTTTAAATTCTGTCTAAAAAAAACGCTCATGTCAAGTTGTGGGATAGTTCTCGAAAGGAGTACAAAAATTTAATATTCCACTCGTTTCTTCTTCCGTTGTACACAAATAACAACTAAAAAAACAGCCGCAAGGTGTAACTTTTTCAACTTTTTCACTCCACTCGTTTCATTCTAGAAGAAGACTCCAGCTCAAGATGGTCTAGAACTATAGGTCAGGTTATAGGGTTATTTTGATAATTTTTCCACCTACATTGGTACACGTGCCTAGTCCTACAATTGTGTTTTTTTTAAGACGGAGCGAGTAACTATTTGCCTTGTCTTCAGTGGACTCCTTAAAAAACTTCACTAGTGGCTGAGATGAGAAATGAGTTGGCTGGGAATGGAACCTGTGGGTGCTAAACGAGTGGAGAGTGCGCCATGTACTGTGTAGCGCTGCAGAGACTGTTGCTGAATGGCGATGTACCAGCTGACACACTAACATGCCTTGTGTGTGTGTGTTTTATTGGAAAAATTTGAACTCCTTTCGTAGCAGTTTCTTTGGAAAGGAGGGAGTACTTATATCCAGGGGTGGAGGGAGGAGGCCTAACCCCCACATACTACAGCTTCTTTACAATATACTCCCTCTGACCCAAAATAAATACATTTTAGGATTGAGTACGTAAACTAAAGTTATGCATGAAATTACAAAAATACCTCTGATCCTTTGTAAGTTACTAGCTATTTTTCTTTTCTTTTGGTGTGAGAAGCTTTCGTAGACTACTTGTCTTTTTTGATAAGTAGCATTTTTTTAGAACAGATTTTAAACTCTAGAGTTGTAATTATTTTAGGATGGAGTGAGTACTTATATACATAGGTATTTTAGATATTTTGAGTATTTGTATAAGCTCTAGGCCCACCTAATTCTAAGTCTGTTCCACCTATATTGGATTCCTCTTATATTAGATTCCTAGCTCTGCCCCTACACCTGCACTGGCTGTGGGTGCAACGATCCCAGATTGTATGTGCCATTTAGGGTTTTTTTTGGGACTGCTCCACAAACTCTACTTTACAAACTCCACTGTGGAGCAGCTCCACAAAAAATTAAAGTTTGTGGAGTATCTCTTTATTTGCTCTCACAACTCCAACTTTTTTTTTGAGTATATGCGTGGAGGTAAAACCGTTTGACTAAAAAATATGGAGCAGAGCTAGAAAACGTGATGCGAAGCAGTTCCAAACAGTCCCTTAATTAGCCCTAGCAATTGTGGTGATCAAAAGACGTTTCCTCCAGTCCTCCGAGGCGTTTCCCGGGCGGCGCGGAGGGAAGCTCCGTGCCGCCGCTGCCGCTCCGAGTCGTCTTCTCGCCACGCCCGGCCGGCCGGCCGCCCGGCCTGCGTCGCACAGCGAAGAAGAGAAGGTGTCGTGCGTCGGCAAGGTTGGAGGAGATGGTGCCTCGACCTCGACGACGACCTCTGGAAAGCGAGGCCGGGAGCAAAAGGAGAGCGCCTAATAATAAAGCCTAAAGCCGGCGTGCATGCATGCATAGCGACATGGATTCCTTCCTTGGGCCGCCGGTCGCAGCGCGTTCCGCCGTAAGGTTCCAAAAAGGCCCAAGTCTCAGTGCTGCTACTGCTGTTTTGCTAAAGGTTAGCGCATGTAGACTGCCTTTATCTCTCTCCGCCAATGTTTACAAAACCGTTCGGTAACCGGTCGGTTACCGGCAAACCGCCCTGGACCAGTACGGTTTCGGTATCGAAAATGCTGAAAAAATTCCTAAAAATAGTTCATGATTTATAGAGTCGAATGGTGTACAAATTTTTCAAATTGGAGTTCGTTTTCTATTTATTTTGACGTGTACAAGTTTGAAAAAAAGAAAAAAGATTTTTTTTCTTTTTTTTTCAAACTTGTACACGTCAAAATAAATAGCAAAGAACTCCAATTTGAAAAAAATTTACACCATTCGACTCTATAAATCATGAACTATTTTTAGGAATTTTTTCAACATTTTCCATTTTTTGAAATTAAAATTTGAAATTTGGTTTGGGGCGGTTTGGACCGATTTGGTCGGTAACCGCCCAAACCGGTCGATAACCGGCTCTATCCGACCGGGTCGGATACCGGTCGCAAACCGTTTGAACTACGTCATTTGAATTCAAAATCCAAACCGTTCGGTTTGGGGCCGGTTTGGACGGTTACCGTCGACAAACCGCCCGTGGACAGTTCCCGGTTGCAAAACGGTAAGGTAAACCCTGCTCTCCGCTACTAGCTCAAAGGCGACTGCATTATATTGCATTGCATGCATGGGAACCGTCCCTCCTACACCTACTTGGCCGGCACCACCTGATGGAGACAGAGCGCTTGTAGCCAAACAGTGCCAGGAGCGAGCAAGCAGCAAAAGATTGTGCCGCTGCCGCTGCCGCTGCCACTGACACCCATAAAACAAGCGAGACCCCGCCACGCCAAAGCCTTGGACGGACGTGTCTCCTTACATCACATCGGGCAGCGGAAGGAAAGCATGCATGCAGCTGCTAGCGCGCGTGGTGAAAGGGACAAAACGATGCCCGGCTGGCTACGCCTTTTCTCCCTCTGCCGCCGCGCCGCTACCTGATGTCTGACGACTCGTCGAAGAAGGCTTTAGCTCGGCGCCACCCGGCCACGCGACGCACGGGATGGCCGTGCGCTGTGTGCCGGTGGGTGTGCCGGCGTCGCATTGCATGCGACATGCCCGTGCCAGGGCAGGCAGGCAGGCGGCCATGGGCGACGGATCGATGGATGGATATCACTGTGCGTGTGATATCATATCTCGACCCAATTCATCGCAACAGACAACAGGCAACAGGGAGGATATGACTGTAGACGCCCGTCTGCTCGTCACGCAATAGCTAGATGCATGCCACACAGTTTACACCCGTGTCTGAACCTCACGCAATAGCTAGATGCATGCCACAAGTTTAGGCTGGGTGGCTCATCTCCGCCTGTTCCTTTCATTTGGCGAAACGCTGCCGTCTACTGGTGTACACGTATGTATATCATCTGTAGCCTGCACAGAGCTGTACGTGTTTCAGTAGTTCAGTGCATGTGCATGGTATACAGGACAAAAAAAAAAAAAGATGCCTCTGTAGCCTGGGTCAGGATTGATTGGATCGGCTGAGAATCGAGACGGTGCTGGTTATTCTCTGTACACTTGTGTTCAATGCAACTACCCAATTCACAAACCCTGGCCGGCCGGTGTGTGCTTATGGATCATTGAATTCCTGCAAATTCAAGTTGTGGATTTGCATGCGTTAGTTCGACATATACCTTGTACTTGCATATACAATTCCGACAACCAACATCGATATGTATATATGTGGTGCATGCCATCGTGTGACGGTGTACGAGCGTGTGTTTGTTTAGATTCAAAATACGAGCGTGTGTTTGTTTAGATTCAAAATATTTATAAAATTTTGAACCGTAGCGTTTCGTTGGTATTTTGTAATTATTATCTAACCATGAAATTATATAATTAATTATTTTTTTTATCTATATTTAATGTTCCATGTATGTGTCCAAAAAATTCGATGTGATAAATAATTTTGTAAAATTTTAGAATTTTGAAGGGAGCTAAACACTCCCCCACGTCTCAAACACTGATACAACGAATACAAGTTTTCAACTCAACTAACGGTGCACAACAGCTTCACAACCGTCTCCGTCTCTTAGCTAGCAACATTGGAAGGAGGGAAGGAACGAGGTGTGGCGAATAAAGCGGTTTTCTTTATAACTATCCATGACTGTTTTTGTCTCTAGCATGATCACTTGAAAAAATGTGGAGAAAAGTAGGGGAAATGGCCGATACTACTGGAAGAATTTTTCTTTGGCTGATAGGTACTGTAACTGGTATTCTTGTGATTGGTTTAATAGGTGTTTTCTTTTACGGTTCGTATTCTGGATTGGGTTCATCTCTATAGTAATCGGAGGATCCAGATTGTAAACATGAAAAAGTAGGAACTTAGCGGGTCCTTACTCCCCTTTATCTGATTAGAGCGGAAAGGGCCCGCAGAATTATTATTGTTATAACGCGGATTATTCCATAATCTAGAAATTGGTTACCTATTTCTTTCTACAAAAAGTTAGAATTTCTTTATGCCTTTAACTTAGCCGTTTGTTTTTAATTTGCATATGCTAAGCGCGCACTTCTTTAAAATCGTCACACTAGTAGAGAAATGACCTTTGGTCGATGTCCAAAATGTACAATAGTCCCGGTTATTTTTTTTGTTCGGGGCTAATAGACCTTTAATCCCGGTTGGTAACACCAACAGGGACTAAAGAGTCTCGGTTGGTGTTACCGACCGAGACTAAAGGTCCAGAACATTTTAGCCCCGGTTGGTAATACCCCTTTAGTCCCGATTGGTGTTACGAACCAGGACTAAAGGTCAAGAGTTACCAACTGGGGCTAAAGGTCTCTCTACGGTGGGTTCAAAAGGAAAACGTCCCATTCATTAACAAATGTGTTGTGTAGGTGGGATGGTTTGCTTTGCGTGAGGTAGTGTGTGAGTCTTGGGTTCGATTCTCAAGGGGCACAGTTGGGGCGAGAGTTTTATTTTTTTTAACTTGATGGACCTTTAGCCTCGGTTCCACCAACCGGGACTAAAGAAAGGGACCTTTAGTCCCGAATTGGTAGTCTCGGTTGGAAAACCGGGGCTAAAGGCCATTTCCAACCGGTACTACAAGTCATTTCTCTACTAGTGTCATGCTCTATCTTATGACACCTATATTAAAACTATTTGAACCTTGAGCTCTCATTTGGTGTTTATTTTGCTAGTAGAAGCTCTCATTACCTATTATAATCAGTTGATGTTGATTTTTATCCTCTAGACCTAGCTCAGGTGGAGCGTTGTTAAAACCATAGTGGGCGCTGGTTCCTGCCCTACATAAATTTTCTTACATCATGTTAGCTTAGTTTATCAGCCACTGAAACAATGTTTTTCTCTCACAGAAAAAAGCCAGAAACGGCATCAGCCGGCATATCAACCACTGAAACGATGAAACAAATTAGTACTTGTGTTAGCCTGCAGGGCTTCATGTCCCCGCGTTTAGTATATTTAATTAAGGTTTACAAACTATTAATTTTAATAAGTTTTAATAAACAATGAATTATCAACAACATTATGGACGAAAACCTACATGGTAGCACAAGAACATGGGGTGTGTTTGGTTGGTGAATGAGACGTACTTGCATTGTAAAACCTAGCTGAGAGGATGCAAATTGAGTAAAACCATATTTCAGAAATAAAGATATTTGGTGAAATTGCATGAGCTGATACAAAAAAGACTAAGATGTTATTTGGTTACCTATATGTGCGGATGAAGCTTGTCTAGCCTGTGAAATTGAAACGTGGGTATATGTCACCCTCATCTTGTATCCACTCAGCCAGGCCTGACAATGAAGCTCGATTTTGGCGTATCCCACTGACTTGTATCCACTCATGAAATTGCATCCGCTCATGCAAACATGTAGCCAAACATAATTCTCGCGCAACTTTATACGACTTTACCCATGTAGGACGAGTGGAGCAGACCAACTAAACACACCCATGATGATTCGTACATATATGATCAAGTGACACGAAAATGACTGAGTGACACTTATATTCACACTAAATAGTACTCTCTCCATTCCAAAAATTTCCTGAGTTACACAATTTAAACTGACTAAATTTGTATAAAAGGTACCAACGTTCATTGTAGAATTTATTTTTATAAGAAAATTATTTAGATACAAAAATGCTAATACTATTTAATATAAATTTAGTCAAATATGAGTTAGCTTGCCCGACACAATTTTTATAATAATATTCTTTGCATGACAGAGATAGTACGGAATGGTTACATGACACTTAGGTTGTCATAGACTTGTCGTCAACGTAGATTGATTACAATATATATCGAGAGCCTATAAGCACCAAAGAGTCTATATAAGAGTTAATAAATTCTAATTTAGATATGATAAAAATTTGTCCTTTTTTTTTAAAAAAAAGTTAGTTCCTTGTACACGTGAACTATATCAATCAATGTGATCCCATTTACCTCTTCTTAAATTGTGTGGCGTCAGAAAAAAGCCGCCTTCAAAATCGATCAGGGTGCAAAAGAACGGGTTCAAAAGTTGAAGGCATAAAAAAACGGTTTTTTGTAACTAATATAATAATAAGGATGGAAATTAAACGACCACGAAAGTTGAGGGACCAAAAGGTTTTCTATTTCTCGATAATATAGAATGTCTGTTCAGTCAAATCTGGTGGGCTCATAACAGCTCTAAATACTTGCCAGGAAGGACTGGGCTTAGGCCGACGAAATGCCAGTTCGGCCTAACAATGATGTATGGGCCCAGCTTTGTAGGATTGGCGGGCCCCCAAGTTTCCTTTCCGGTGTGGCCTGTATATGGTACTATATCGATACGGGGACGGGGACGCGCCTACTGGCCTAGTAAGCCCGGGTGGGTGGGGGACGGGCCTAGTGGCCTAGTAAGCCTACGGGGTAATGCTGGGTAGTAGTCCTAGGTAGCATGATGTGCAATCTTCTCGCAAAGATGGGGGATCCTGTCTTTCGTTGACATTGCAGGCTTTTCCCGGAGCACGCGTTGGGCCCAGGCCTCTCAGGTCGTGCAAGCAAAGCCCACTTTGCGTGCATGGCCTGGCCCATATCAGGAGGAGTGGGAGGAGGCACCAGTACCATTTCCACCCTCCTTGTCTTTGTGCTGTGTAAAGCCGACCTCTGTCTGAAACTCTGAATCGTCTCACCTGCTCGTTCGGTCACCAGCCAGCGGTAGTCAGATCGGCATGTCGCTCGCAGCGCCCGTCTTTTTTGTTTTCTGTTCGTCTCATTCTCCAGCTTCACCTGCAACTGCGCGCCACAGCACTGCAGTCCACGGGTTGCTGAGCACTAGTTTTTGTTTTTGTTTTGTTTCTGTAATGTAGTAATGTGATTCACGTATGTAGCCACACCCACACCCCATCGCCTCCGTCAGCTTGAGCTTGCAGTGAGCGGGAGCTACTGCTACCATCCGTTACTTCTGCAAGGCGTGGTGGGCATGGCGCCGGCTTTTGCACCTCGTGCAGGCCCAGCAGCTCTGCAGACTGCTGCAGAGCCAGAGCTGTTCGGCCGTTGGCGAGCAGGAAGGCACGCCGTCGCTGCAGCCCCGTCGTCGGCCACAGCGCGCGTGGTGCGTCCTTTTGTATAGAGCAGGCACGTACCGTACGGGAGCAATACAGTACCCAATTCCATTTTTAGTGATTGATCACTTGGTTCCACGCTAGCGAATGAAAACCACGTTAACCCTTGGGAGAGTACGAACTAGCCGAGCCGTACTTGTAACTTTACTTTTTCTGTGTCGTTGCCTTTTTCTCTCCTTTTCTGCATCGTGCCGTACGCTTATAGCAAGCATTACTTCTGTCCTAAATTTATAAGATATTTTAAAAAAATTAAAAAATCAAAGCATATTAAATTTAATCAATAATTATTTATAAAGATTTATGATATCAAATAGATACATCATAAAAATATAATTGATAATAAATCTAACGATGCTTAGTTAACATCATAAATGTTATTATGATATCATATAAGTTTAGTTAAATTTAAGATACTTTAAATTAATTTGAAATAAAGTGAATATATATACCATGCATACAGTTATTTTTAGTACACACTAATTGAATTGGTTATGCGGCATAGTTACGTGCTGGTTTTGTTTTTTTTTTCCCTTTTTGTGCTTCAATCTATTTTATATTTCTATTTAGTTTATTGTTTAATGTGATCCTTAATATTATTTTTATTTTAATATTTTCTATACTTCTTTTATTTATTTGTTCTTCTTTTTTTCTTTATAGGCAGCAATGACAAGATGCATATGATTACTTAGGCAGACTGCTGTGTTTGGTAACTTTCGCATATAAGTTGTTTTTGAAACTTTGGTATTTTCAAGTTTTGGTATAACTTATGAGTTTAATAATTTTTGTGTTTCTAAGTTTTGGATAAGTTTTAAGTCAATTCTTCCTTTATGTTTAATAACTTTTATACATATGTTTTCTGTTTTTAGTAAAAAAAACTTTTCCACAACTTTTCTTTTTTAGAAAATTTTCAACGTGAAGAGAAATAAAATTAGACCCCTCTTACATATGTTTTGAAGAATTTATTTAGTATCAAATTATTTATACTAACTTATAGCATATAACTTATATACAAATTATACATAATAACTTATCATAAAGCAAATTGTATATGATAACTTATGTATACAAGTTGTGTTTGATAACTTTCATGTTTATATAAGTTTTTCATAAGTTTTATGTTAACTTGTTCCTTCTATTTTTAACATCTTGTGTAGAATAACTTATGTGCACAAGTTATGTTTGGAACAATTTGTGTTTCTAAGTTTTGTCATAGCTTACATGGTAATTCGTCCCTTTTGTGTTTAATAGCTTGTGTTTCTAAATCGTGTAGATAAGTTATATGTATAAGTTTATACATATAAGTTGCTAGTAAAAAAAATACTCTTTAAGACACATGCAAGAGTGGTCTAGTATTAGTGCAGACAAAATTAAAAATAGATACGTCGTTCAGAAGTTATAGAAATCAAAAATAAATATTTCCCTTTCAGTGCACGCATGCAAGGAGTAGTGCGCTATATAGTACTACCAAATAGGGTAATAGGTGGAAATTATTTCTTTTCTAAAAAGGAATTAAACCATTTCAAAATTTCGTTCACTAGTTTCTCGATGAGATGAGCGTTCGCGAATTATCCACGCCGCATATATGTCATCTTGGTTCGGTTCATTAGCACTACTCTAGCATAATTTTTCGGTAAATCAATAATGGTTTTTCCTCTTAAAACAAAATAGCATAATTATTTAGCATAAGTTAAATATGAGCTGTGGAAACTGGTAGAGGCCTCTCGACGGTCCGCTTTTGCCGTGGTCTGCGCTTTATCCTGTGGAACGTGCCGTTCTGTCAGCTCATGCATGGGTAGGACTGTAACTGCAAGGAGTACTCCTCCCTTCTACTCGCGTCGTCGTCGTCGTGCATCTTGCTTGGCCCGGTGAGTCTGCTGGTGGGCATGCATGTTCAAGACTTGAAACCACGCACACGACACTAGTCGTCGTTATCTATCGCTAGCTGCACGGGTCATCTGGACCATGAACACGGGAGGAGCAGAGTATCCGATGGCCGGTGCGCGCTGACACTGACAGAACGCCATTATATCCCCATCCATCTCACCGCACGGAGGAGGAGGACCTGGGCCTAGCACGAGCAGCGCCGGCGGATTTGGCTAGCTCCGATCCGCGGCCCAGCTCTTCCGTTGGTGTCGTGCCGCGCGCAATGATCTGCCACTCTCCCTCCCCTCCCTCTCCAAAATCGTCCACCGGCGCTGCATGCGGCAGGCAGCGCAATGATCTCCGCGATAATCATCCCCGGCCACGGCGAGGACGACCGGAGATGGAGGCGATCATTGCGCGCGGCACGGCACCAACGGAAGATGACGGTGGGTGCCATGATGGCTCCAACCGTTTCCGGTGATTGGCCGGCCGGACAGGGGCAGGCAGCAGATTACCTTCCTACCAGCGCTGGCTGGCTGGCTGGACACTCGATCGATGAGCTTGTCGCTTGTTCGTGCGTTCGTTCCTACTCCTACTTTGGGTCCAGCTGCGTGCGTGCGTGTGATACATGATGCACGCACGATATCCGATCGCTGGATCCGGCGCAGCGAGGAGCGGTAGGTACTGATGTGATCCTGTATGTATCCATAGACGACCATCCTATATACGTAGCTAGTACACTCCGTATTCATTCTAGATTCACTCATTCACTCACTCAAGTGGTATCTGTCAGGAGAAGATATGATTGCCGTACGTCGTTGGACGAACAAACTCCTCTTGCAATTGCAACCAACAATTTCTCCTGGGAGTAAAGTGCACCGGCGGTCCTAAACTCGCAAATCGACTATTTAGGTCCTCAAACTGGTTGTGTCATTTCGGTCCCTAAACTTACAAATCGGTCATTTAGGTCCTTAAACTTATCCGGCTGTGTCATCTTAGTCCAAACAGAATCTAAATATCAAAAAATAATTCATAACTTTTCCATATAAACTCGAATAAAGACAAACTTTATATCAAAATTGTAGTTCTCGACGTGATCTACAACTTTGTAGTTGAAAAGTTTTTAAAATAAAATTGTTCAGGCTTCCAAAATATTAGTGTATGTTTATAGATTTTGAAATTAAAAATTAAGTTTTCGGACACTAAATGACTTCAAATAGAAAACATTTCAACTACAAAGTTGTAGATCACGTCGAGAGCTATAATTTTGATATAAAGTTTGTCTGCATTCAAGTTCATATAAAAAAGTTATGAATTATTTTTTATATCTAGTTTTTAGATCATTCTATTTGGACTAAGTTTAGGGACCGGGATGACACAGATGAACAAGTTTAAGGACCTAAATGGTCGACTTGTAAGTTTAGGGACCATGATGACACAACCGAACAAGTTTAAGGAGCTAAATGATCGATTTGCTGAGTTTAGGGTTACTCTTCTCCTGGGGTTTCTCTTTTGCGGATCCCAGCGTCTTCTTCCACGTGTCTATTGGCACACATTCGGACTCGGTAGCTAGCAGAGTTAAGAAATGTGAGGAGATCTGACCACGCCACGCCGGCGAGCCCGCGACCGCATCGATCGGTGCCTCCGCACTCCGCCGGGCGCGCGGTCCGGTCAGCGGTCAGCCGCCGTGCCTGGAACGCACGCGGCCGGCCGAGCACTGGGCTATCGAGACCACGCGCGACTCCATGCATTCCACCCAGGTACCGGTTTAACTAGTAAATTGCAGGCCGGGCGATCCAGGCGTTTGTGGCCGGATATGATAGTTAACTACGCCGCGCGGCTTGGCGGCAGATCGATCGAGAGGGGAAACCAATTAGTTACGGTTGGTGACAGCGGCTCCTGCTCCTGCGTCTGCGTGCGTGCGGCGCACACGGCGGGTGATCGCCAGAACGGCGAGCACGCGCTGCAAGTGCAACGCAAGCATGATTCCCTCCCTCCCCAGCGCTGCTGGCGAAAGGATATCCAGCTGGCAGTTGGGTTGGGTGTGGGTCTTTCCATACCCACCTTTGTACGTACTTGCCTTGTTGGGTTGTTGCGTCCCAATGATCTCTCTCTAGTGTCAGTTGCAAAGCAGCAAAGGCACGCGACGTAATCCTAATTAGATGTCGTTTTGGACAGCGATACGGTCTCACAAACACAACTTTGACCTCTTGTTTTTATAAAAATATTTATGAAATAATAATATATGTATACTTTTATGAAAGTACTTTTCAACATAAATCTATTTATATAATTTTCACATTTGAAATCTCAACAACTTAAAAGCTATTGATGATTTATATTCCCAATATTTAACTCAAAGTTTGTCTAAAACGTCATCTAATTATGATATGAAGGGAGTATGTGTCGACAACTCGACATCCAGGCCTCTCTAGCTCATTGTCTGCCCATCACCGAGGAGGAGGAGGTCCCACACGCGTGCCTCACCACCGGCGCACCGCCCCGTGCTGGCCGTACCGTGGTCGCGCTCGCGCTCGCTCCGTCTCGCCCCGACTCACGCTACCGCCATGCTCGTCGTACCTAGCCTCGCACTCGCTGGCCCTGCGGCGGCGGCCGCGCCCTCGCCTCACCTTGCCGCGTCCGCGAGCCCTCTGGCCGGCTGCGCCCCATGCCCGCGCGCGCTCTGGCCGGCCCTGCTCCGGCTGTGCATCGACGTTGTTGTTGGTGGCGGCGTCCAGCTAGGTGGTGGTGGCAACGGCGCACCGTGCGCGGGCACGATGGCCGGTGCCAAGTGGTGGTGCGCGCACGCTACGGGGAGGAGGGCTTCGGCTCTGACTCGACAATCTCGTCCCCCATCGCCGCTCCGCGCCACGTAGTGCCTGCTGTGGTTCTTGCCGGCGTCCACCCCGCTCTCATGTCGTCTTGCCTTCTTCGTTCTGGACCCCGCGCTCCCCATCTAACGACGTTGCTGTGCAGCGGACGAAAATGGCAACCAGAGAACACCAAAATTATTTGATGGCAGAGAGGGGATTTTGTAAATTTTGATGACAACAAATAAAATGCTATAATTTTTTAGTGGCAACGAAAACAAAACTAGACTCATGATACTCTAAATCCACCCTCTAAAAAAATATTTTGTTTCTGGCTCTTCTCTATATACAGCTTTTTCTCGCCCTTCCATACTCTATCTAACCTTTATATTAACTATCAATCCATGAATCCCACACGTTAAGAGGCCGTTGCGGGACGCCGGGGTGGCTTCCGGAAGGGATTTGGACGGGGCCGTTGCGGGACGCGAGTGGAGGTGGGCCAGCGAGCAGATATCGTTCCAACTGGAGTCTGCTGGACGGGGAGCCATGTCGGACCGTGTAGCAGAATACGCTGCAGGCTGTTTCACGCTAAATTCCTCCTCCAGGATACCATAGCGGATAGTATACCGTACCCAGTGCAGTCAGTCTCAGTGATGTGTTGTATGAATGGGAAAATATTATTATTAATACTTAACGATGTATTCTTTCTGTCCCTTTTTTATGTCCCTAGAAAAACGTGTTGTACTCACAAAAACGTTTTCCTAGCGACCAATAAAAAAGGACGGAGGAAATAAGCAGGTATACAATCGCTAAAAAAACAAGATGTAGACAAGTACACTTTGGCGTGGTAGAACCATTTGAGATTAATTGGTTTTATAAAAAATTAACAATATTTAATATAATATTAAATACATGTCACTAGCTAGATTTATTGTAAAATTTGTTTTTATTGTATACATAGTATGTTATAAATATGTGATTTTAAGTATTTTTAAATTTTTGGAGGAAAGTTTTCAGTGATCTGCGAAGACAAGGTGATCCGATTTCACGAGTGCACCTGTTTTTGCAACTTGTGACTGGGAGGATTTTCAGCGGCTTTATCCAACTTGTTGTGAATCTCTAGTTCAAATTACATATTTTTTTGGGTTAGTTCGAATGCATTTTTCCTTTTCTCCAAAACTCTCTATGGTTGAAATATGTGAAAATTCAGGGATTCGTCTGCACTAGGAAAATAAGGTCATCTGGTATGCATACCAAGGGATTTGATTTTCAATAATCTTATTCATATAAACTTATCTGATATGACATAATATTTTCTCTTAAAATAAAACAGTGTAGAAACCATTAGCCAAATATGGCCTTAGCACCCTGCTTTTTTAATACATTAGCTATTTACCCTACTTAGTCTCTTGCTGTTTGACAGTGTCGTAGTTGGCCTTTTTGATTCTAGGAGAACCTCGGCATGCATCTCCATAACGGGTCTTGCTAGAAGATGTGTTCTCGAGCTCTATTGGCGAGAAGGACAGACTTTACATCGGCCTAACCAATCTCTTGATGTATTTTTCTGATCTTGGAGTTATTCCTCATGTGTGATAGGTTATGTTAGTTCTTGATGGTTGTGATCTGAATCGCCCTCAATACGGCAGTGAAGTCAGACCAGCCGAATGGGATCCAATCAGTATGGGAATTCAGATTCTTGATACCCCTAATATATCCAACTGTTTATTTAGACGGTGGAATTAAACAATATATACTAGCGCTAGGCAGCTCCTACTAATTCGAACAAAGAGACAGATGCCCAGCACTGATCCGGCCAGTATTGTAATTTTGTGTTCCCAACGCTCCGCCTGACAAGGTCCCCCTTGTTTTAATTCCTAGAGAAAGCAATGCCCATGGTCTCAAAGCAGACAACCAGTCAAACAATATAGGCAGGCAGGCCAAGATTAATTAAACTAAAACTAAAAGAAATGATGAATAACCATGATGATCAGTTGTATTAGTATCACTGAACTAAACCCACTCCCCTTTGTCATGGAGATTCTGTTCACTTCCTTTTCTTATGTTAGCCTTTTAATTTATTCATTCATCTAGGTCAACTTTTTTTCGTCACAAATACATTTCTCGTCTCCTACATTTTCACTTCACAAAGAAACTGGGGAAAAAAAAAAGAATACTAGAAACTAGTACTACTAAAGCAATTGATCAGATACTCCAACGTAGGCAGGTCAGTGCCTAGCTAGTTCTCGTACATATTGCCTACGGTCTGGTCCCTCCAGGCCCGCACCATCTTTATTCTGATCATCTCATCGATCTCCTCCAGCTTTGTGCTCCTCCAAAGCTATGGTGCGCCCTTTGTGGCACACCAAGCTTGTGCTGGCTGGCTGTCTGTCTACCTCCTCCGGTCCTTGCAAAGAAAAGCTCAGCAATTTAGGTGTTGTCCACCTCACATCTTTATTCATCAACTTCTTGCCCTCTCGTCATGTCAAACCCCCCCCCCCCCCCCCCCCCCCTTCCTTTTTGCCTCTCAATGCAATGCACTTCCATCTCACACAGCACCACCACTGAGCCATTTGACCTTTCTTTCACCAAGATGAGTGGCGCGGTAAAAAAAAGAGAAAAGAACCAAAAGCAGACTAGACTAATCAGTTCACTCTGATCATTGTGCGCGCATTTTGACCGGTCACTGCATCATCGGCTGGTGAGTTTTCTCCTTTTGCTGGTCACCGGGGGAGACGAGCTTGAAGAGCCAGAGGCCCCATGTGAGGCAGCAGCAACAGTCACCGCTGCTGCTGCTGCTGCTGCTGCTGCATCGTCTTCGCTCTTGTAGCTGAGGCAGCAGCCCGCGTCCAGCACCCCTACAGGGCTCTGCGGCACAGAGGTCCTGCCGCCGGCAGATTTCGGTGGCACAGTGTCAATGGCGGAGGACGCCATGGACCTGATCGCGTCCTGGCACCGCAACACCCGCTCCTGCAGCACAGCAGCAGCACATTAAATAACTCGCCGATCGAGCTCACACACACAAACACACGGGTATAAATGCGTTTCACGCATCTGTCCCGCGCCCAGCGTTTATGCAAAGTACGGCTACGAGATTTCTAGCTATCAATGTGTGGATCTCCTCCAATTGTGGCCTTGCATTTGTGTTTAGCATAAACAAACTACTAGTAGTAGTAGGGGACGAAATGAGTTTTGTTTCAATGTACTACCTTATCTACTACGTGGGCGCAGGCGTTCGCAATGCCTGCGACGTCCCCTTCTCCGACCACGGCGGCGGCAACTGCGGCGGCGATCTCAGACGGCCTAAACCCAATGCAGCAGGTTCCTGTCGTGCAACAACACATACCAATCGTGTTAGTTCAAGAGCACGAAATGGCATAACAATCCATACCATTTCCTCTGTTACAATGACAATCATGCTCGTGTTGTATTGTATACCTCTGGCTGCACACAAGATAAGCTCTGCGGATTGAAAGAACCAGCTTCTTGGCGCCGTGTTGCCACCATTGAGCTTGTTTAGGAAGTAATCCATGTAGGAGAAAGGTGTCACGGACTGCATCCTCCAATTGAGGGTGCTTAGAACAATGAGCTCCATTCTCTGGATCGTCTTCGCCTCAAACACATAGAGCGCGTCTCCAACCTGATTGCACATGCATGCCAACCACGCTTAGAACAAGATCAGATGAATAATAAGGCAAAAAAAAAACAATAATGTTCATCTTCATTGCAATGCCAAACACACAGTTTACCCACCTGAAGGTCCAGAGACTGCGGCACGGCGGTTTCCTCCATCTTGGCGGCTAGAGAAACACACGCCACTGAGAGGAGTTGTGTCATCCAGTCCTTGCCTTCCTGGAAATGACATCGGCGATAAACGTTACTGAATTATTAAAAAGTTACTTGATATTGACCGCATTGGCAAGGTAACTAAAATTGGTCTTGTGATTCTTACCGGCAGCTCGTACCGTGACAGGAAACGATCAAGATAGTTCACTGCCAAGTAGGCAGTGAGAGGACGAAAGTTGTAGTATGTGTAAACCTGCATATATACATAAGGAATCACAAGTTAGTAATCACGTGGAAAATAAGCGAAACCACTGGATGGTAAACCTTCACGTGAAATATATTCAGAAGTTTTTTCCAAAAAAAACATTATGAGCTTGGCCAAAAATGGGTACAAGTTTTTTTTCTCGATCTCAAAATCAAAAATATAAAAAGAGAAATGTTGAATCAGACAGTGTGCATCTTTAGGAGTATCTCGTGATTCAGGAAGCGGACGAAAGGCCAACTTTGGCCGAGATGGTCCCGAGTTTCATTTCACCCGGGAAAAAATGGTCACGGCATATCTACAAGGCACGTTACAACAGTGTTTCGCTGTAATCAAGCACAGTACTGAAATCATTGGCTATAAGTGTTTTAGAACTACACGCCTAAACACGCTACTATTCGACCATGAAAGAAATGATTCAAGCAGCCCACCGCATTTTGCAGAGATTGAAGAAGAAACAATCTATGCTCCGTGGAAGGGAGATCAAATATTGCAAGTGCTTGGATGCAGAAACAAGAAAAATAAGCGTCATTCTAGTCTAGATGAACAAAACTCAAGTAATCATGGAAATGGAATAGAATGCGCTCCAACAGGTCTCCTGAGCAATGAGCCAAAATGTTTCCTTTTTTACCATCCCCTGTCCAGCCACAGCACAGGCACTCAGATCAATCAAGAACCTACCTTGCAAATCCAGTCGATGGCCTCCCGGCGGACGCAGAGATCGACGCCGCCGTCGCCGCCGCCGCGAAGCCTCTCGCCGTAGTCCTCCCTCGGCATGTGGTCCCGCTCCTTCTCCACCAGACCGGCCACGCATTCCTCCGACTGCAGCGGGAACAAATCCACGCCGAAATCGTCCCCACCGTAGTCCGGCGACCGGCCTCTCTTTCTCCCCACCGCCTCCAACTCCTCTTCCTCCTCCTCGAAGCACAGGATGCTGCTGTGCTCCTCGGCGCAGAGGAGCGAGGACGCGGCCGCGTCGTAGCAGCTCGGTGCCATGGCCTCTGTAGTCTGTACTACCGAGCACCGGCGAGTCAAAGCCTGCGCCTTTTCCCGGCCGCGGTCTCCCTCTCCTCTCCTGCCGTGCGCCGCCGGCGATGTAACCGAGCTGGTGGTGGCTGCTGCGCGTGTTTGGGTAGCGTGCGAGCAGAATGCGGCAGCGCCGAGTGGAGAAGGACAAGAGGGGACGGACGGGGGAGGCAGAGTGCGATGCAGTTGTGCCGTGCGGCTGCTTGGATGTGCCTCGCCCTCTTCCGTCTTCCCCCCTCGCGCTTTGTATCGGGGAGATGGGGGGAGTATTTCGGGAAAGCGCACGCGGCGGTACGCCAAAATTGAGACAGCCGGAGCGGGAATGGAGGAGGCGGACGGTCGCGACGGGTGCAGTGCAGAAATGGCGAGCATTTGCCTCTAGTACGCGCGGTTAATTTGAGCAGGCGTCCCGCGAGAGACCCTGGCCGTCTGATCGGGGATTGGGGAGATGTGATTGGACGCGCCAGTTGACGCGGCCAGAGGAGTGACAGTCCGCACGGCCCTTTCGCAAGGGTTTTCCTAAAACATGATTTACCTGCGTGAGTGTGAAACCGCGCCTTTTGGGTTCATTTCGAACGGTCAACTGCGCTGCCCTGCCTAGTACCTACCATCTATATATGTTTATTTATATAGAGAGTATATTCGGCAAGTATTAGAACACATATGTAAAGTTCATTAATAGCCAGCATTTTGTTCAAAATTTAGCGGGTGAAATAAAATTAATATCGAGCTCGATCCCATCAATCCGAATTCCTACGTAAGTAACCTAGTGTTACTGTATTCTTAATCCAAAAATATATATATTCGTGAAAAGCACGTTCATGTGTGGTCTAGTGGCAATTATATGTCCTAGATTAGATGGGACAATGGCACAACGTTCCCACTAGTTGACTAATTAAAATAGTCGTTTCTGCACATCATACATCAGAACATCGTGGCAAAGTAATTTACAATGCACCGGGTACTAGAACATCGAGAAGTAGATGTTCGAGTTCAAAATGAACGTTAGTTTTGGAGGGTGGAGGCCTACTCTCTAAGACCGCATATGTGGACAAAAGCTAGGGAATGGAAACAAATAAGACAACGACAAAACTAAGAATGTGGATTGTGTGATTTGTTTGCACAAAAAAAATCCTCCAATATATATAGAGTGGGGTCTTATCCCATTAGAAAGCTATCCTAAAACATAGTGCAAGGAACATGGACCCTTGACCAATGTAGTTTAGATATTAGTGTTCGGTGATCAACATGATAGAATTGGACTAACGAGTTATGCAACTGTTTGTTTTGTAGTTCAATAGGGTGCAAACATGACTTGGATGAAGGTGACGTGGTAAGCCAAATGACCCAACACCTCAAGCAAGACATCACAAGCGCAATGGAGGACCCAAAAGATTAAGCAAAGTCCAAGCACGAAGATGGAACCAACCCGGACGCAAGGACCACGAACAAACAGAGTAAACGGAGCATCACAGGAAGCTCCGGACCCAGGTGACGAGGGTCTGGACTTTGGACCGCCGGTCCGGAAGGAAACCCTACCAACGAGGTGCTCTGGACCCTGGCGAATGGTCGTTCGGACCATTGGCTCCCAGTCTAGTTGCCTAAGGCAGCTCTAGACCCTAGAACAGAGGTCGTCTGGACCATCAGCGAAGGGAGTCCGAAAGGGAACAAAAATGTTCCAGAAGGCGCGAAAGAGTCCGGACGAAGTCCTGACAGAGGCTCTGGACCAACAACGTAGGGTCTAGACGATTGGCCTCATCTATCAACCTCAGCGCGCGATTCCAACAGTCGAGTGTTAGAGACCGTTAGAGAGGATCTGGACCGAGGCACATTAGTCCGGACCAACCCCTAGAATCTGGTCCGGAGCAACGCAGAGGAAAAGCTCCAAGGTAACCAACGACTCTATTTGGCTTATGGACGACCAAATGAAGTGTGGAGACTAGGAAACATATTAAGGGTGTTGATACACTATTCTAGTGCTCTTCATATGCATAGTGCTTAGTGATACACCTATGTGATTAGCATAGGTGCTTTCAAAGTTCTTAGGTTAGTTATAAAACCACCTCTTATGCACTTGCTCTAGGTTGAGGCCTAGTGTTTAGTGAAGTTTTCATACCTCTTACCACTCGGTGCTTGTGCGCATCGTTGTTTGTACTCGGCGGGGCTTGTAGTATTGTGACATCACACCAACTGTGTTTGTGGCGTGGCCACCACTGTGTACTGGAGGGAATAAGGCCCGTGACATTTCGGTCGGAAGCTTGATAGTAAAGACAGCGGAAAGCATCCGGGAAAGGCTAGCTGGAAGACACATCGGAGACCCACTTGCATGTGGGGAAGGCCCGAGGCTATCCACGGAGTTACACAACCAAGAGCTTAGCCCTTGCGAGGGATTCCTTGCGAGGGGTACCAACGAGGACTAGGGGAAAGCTAGTGTGTTTCTCGATGCCTCGGTAAAAATAGCGGAGTCATTGATGGGAGTTTGCATCTCTACCACTCTTTTTAGCTTCCGCATTTACATTATACTAGGGTGTAAGTTTTACCTTTCCTAGCTTAGTTGTTATGCTACTTGGTGGGTTTGAACCTAGGTTGCATAACTCTTTTACGGTAGAGATAGCAATACACTTAGCAAAACCATAGTTGCACATGCATATAGATAGTTTATCTTTTGTATAGGTTTTGCTAAGGTTAAAGAAAGAGGCTATAGTTTAGAGTTAGAGTTTTAAGTTGGCTAATACACCCCCCTCCTCTTAGGCGTCACAGTCCTTTCACATAGGGATTGTTCGGACGACTGTACCTACAGTGCTCATGTGCCATGTGTTTCAACAGTGGTAGTCGTTTCATCACGCTTCAAGCTTTAGTTAGCTCATATTCTGCAAGTTTTCCACGAGATATCATGCTAGTTACTATCTCTAATTGCTGATATCATGCAAGTCAACTATCTCAAATTTGATAAAGCTGACTGTTTATTCCTAACTTTTGGTAGTACAGCTAACTATATAGCTTCTGTAGTAGAGGGGAAAAAAACGGGTAATTTGTGCTCTCCCTTCAGTTTGGTGTTCCACCGCCGTTGTGTCCATTGGACAAGGTGCCGACATCGATACACCGCAGGTCTCGACTTGTATGCTGATAGGAAGGGGATGGGAGCTAGGATTCTGGAAGGAACAGGTCAAGGATGCATGGCGGCCGATCGAGCTGCGGCCGGCAACCGTGACGACTGACGGCGAGGGGTTCCTCCGCATGCTCCTCGCCGCCACCCTTAATTTGCCTGAGCCGGGAGGGACTGCTAGCTATTATTATTACCACATTATTTTCTCCAAAGAAATCCAAATGCACGAGGACATTGTTTCTGCATTAACTCGAGGCACGTAGTACGTTTCACAGTACACTTCTATAGGGATTATAGGGAGGGAGTTAATTGGTACCAAAGCCACCGTACGATATGCGGGGGCAATTTTATATTCGATCTCCGTATACAGCGTTGATGAAGGGAACAGAAGCCCTGCATATATTGTGCATCCGTACGACGATCGAAGCGGGCGCATAGATTTTGTGCAAGCGAGGACGGCGATACGAATCGACAGTTTTATGTTGGTTGTCGCCGGAGTTAACGGGCCCTGCCGTGCCGTGTTAAAAACTCTGCCGCGTGGCGCGCTTGGCTTGGCAATTATGGACCACACATGAGGTTAATGTGAAGCTACATTAACCTGACGATTATTGCTCCGTGCCGTAAATCGTACCCGTACCCGTACGTATTTTGCAACTGTGTACTGATTGATTGCTTGGTCGCGGATAAGCTAAGAGGCTGGGTGCGCATGCACACAAGGCCCAAGAGTACTACGTACCCCGTCCAAAAAAAAAACGCATGCATTATGTGTCACGTTTTAACATCTTATAAGTTGAACTAATTATAATTAAAATAATATGTTTAGAATCAAATAAGTATTATATTAGATTAATTATGAAATATATTTTTATAATAAATTAATTCGGAGACATATATATGATGAGTATTGTTTACTACAGATTTGATCAAGCGTGAATTATTTTTTTGACACCTAATCCAGGATTAGTTGCATGTTTTCATGGGCAGAGCCAGTTCCAGACCACATGGTCGGCAAGTGCTTCAACTGTGGCAGCAAAAACCACATCAAGGCAAGGTGTAGTTCTCCATCATGCTGCATCAGCTGCGGGAGCGAATACCACAGGACGAGGGATTGTCCGCTCCCCTCCGTTGTCGGCGAGGCAACCAAGAAGCGACGAAGATCTCCAGCTGAGGTGGCCGGCCGACGTCGTGTGCCACATAGACGGTCATCATGCTCCGGCTCCGACGACACCGTTCTCGCTCGCTCTGTCTCCACAGGTTCGCACGGACCACCACTAGTACAAAATTGATTTTGCGAGACACCACCCAAAACTTAACCGAGGCAGGCATAAAACTCAACCGCCTCCAAAAATCAGGGCTATTAACGGAGGCGGGCATATTTTATTTACCGAGGCGGTTACATTTGTCCGCCTCCGAAAATCGATTTACGGAGGCAGGCGTAAAAATAACCGCCTCCAAAAATCAATTAACCGAGGCGGACATTATAACAGGCCCGCCTCCAAAAATGGCCCCATTTACAAAGGCGGACCTCTTATAAGGCCCGTCTCGGTAAAAAATGTCACAGGCCCAAACGAGTCCACTAGGCCCATTAACTTGGGCACATATATAATAGAGACTTAGGGTTTCAAACCCTCCCCACCCCCACCCCTCCCATCCCCTGGCCGAGGCCGCTCCCTCCCTGCCGAGCGGCCCGACGGCGCCTCCTCCCTCCGCCTCCCAGGCGGCTAGCCCCCTTTCCACCCCCTCCTCTCCTCCCTCCCATCCCCGGCGCCGCTCGCTCCCTTCCCTCCATCCCCTCCTCGGCATCTCCCTCCCCGGCGGCGCGGCCGCCCCCACCTCCTCGGCGGCTCCATGGCGCGGGCAAGCGAGGCCCGGCGGCGCGGCCGCCCCGCCCCGTCGGCGGCTCAATGGCGCGGGCGCGCGCGCGGCCCGGCGGCGTGGCCGGCCCCGCCCCGGCGGCGGCTCCATGGCGCGCGGCCCGGCGGCGCGGCCCCCCGCCCCGTCGGCGGCTCCATGGCGTGGGCGCGCACACGGCCCGGCGGCGCGGCCGGCCCCGCCCCCTCGGCGCCCTCCTCTCCTCCCTTCCCCTCTCCCCTCAGTGGCGCGGGCGGCGCTCGGCGGCGCGATGGCAGCGGATCCGGATCCCAGCTGCCGGATCCGGCGGCGGCGGCGGCCGATCCGGTGGATGGGCTCGCCGGGCCCGTGGTTGGGCTCGGTGCGCTTATCCACCGTTTTCTATTTTTTTTATTCCCATTAACGGAGGCAGGCGTTGTGACCGCCTCGGTTAATCATGCGATTAACCGAGGCCTTTCATTGGAGGCGGACGCGTTTGCCAGCCTCCATTAATGAAAAACGCCCGCCTCCAAAAAGTAATTTTGTACTAGTGCACGGACGGTCCGGTGCACTAATGCGGAGGACAACGCCCCTCGTCTTGGTGGGCGCGGGGGAACCACCTTCATGCCACGCCGCTTCGTGGTCGTTGGCTCCATTGCCTGCCGCCTTGGCCAAGCGGATCGACCAGTGGCAGGGTCCCGGTTCACGTGTCGCCGCGCCATGGCTGGTGTTGCACTAGAGTCTCCGGCGCACGACACCGTTGCCATCGACGTTGCATGGATGGCCATCGACCCGCTGGCCATTGTGGTGCACAGGATGTGATGACGACCCGTATGGTTCGCTGTCTGATCTTTCGATGAGAGATGGTGGATAACTCGATTGGTGAATGGAGATGACGTTCACGGCTCGACTACAACCGTCCACGGACGCTGCGCCTTAGGAACTGATACACCACCTCCGATGGTTGTTGCGATCTTGCGGCGTGACAACCAGCCACTAGGGCTCCCGTCCTGCAAGCAATCAAAGAACTAGCAAGAACAAGATGAACAAGCACTCAATTGCAAGATGAATATGAAGGGTTTAATCTGAGGACACAATATGGTGAGGTTCTGATGACAATCAGACGGACGGTTGATCCAACACGCGCGCTGAAAGGCGGTAGCAATGGCTAACTCGACGAAACAAAACCTAAACTGTTTGTGACGGCTCTAAAGACTTATAAGGAGTTGGGAGGACGACCACAAGGGTGTTGGGGTCGTTCCCCAACCCTAGGACGCGTCCCTAATGGACCCAACTTGATACATGGGCCATCAGCCCAAATTAAGGTGACGCAGCACCGGTGGACAGAAAAGGATTCGGTACAAAAACGACTACTCTAGATGTGTCCGATAAGATATAGCCTTGGTTCTGGATCCGTTGGAAAGTAGACTTGATAAGTTTTCCTAAATGTGCGAGAATGTCCCAATCGGAGTCTATATGAAGTCATGGCATCCATCACAAGTTTGTGCTCTCCTGCAGTCCTAATCCAGCTAGCGCCAATCCCGTGTCCCGCTGATCCTCTCCATTGTTCCTGAGCAAAATAGGAGTGCACGTGTCTCCATTGTCTAAATATAATGGACAAGAGTTTAAGAATGAACTTACTTGATGGTTGAGTGCACGGGCACGGGCACGAGTAATAGGACCAAGTGGTGCTGAAGATGGTGTTGGTGTCCTCATCATCCTCCCCTTCTTGCATTTGAGTCGTCCTCGACTCAAGCTCATCTTCCTCTCCCAAATATGGCTTTAAATCTGCAATGTTAAATGTGGGACTAATCCCAAAAGCTACAGGAAGATCAAGCTTATATGCATTCTCATTAATACGTTTTAGCACTTTAAATGGTCCATCAGCTCTAGGCAACAATTTATATTTTCTCAATTCAGGAAACCTATCCTTTCTCAAATGCAACCAAACCAAATCACCAGGTTCAAAAATCAATTGCTTTCTACCTTTATCACCAGCAAGCTTATACTTAGCATTCATGCGCTCTATGTTTTCTTTAGTTGTTTCATGCAATTTTAACATCAACTCAGCACGTTGCTTAGCATCAAAATTCAATTGTTCAGAAGTTGGTAGAGGCATTAAATCAATAGGAGCACGTGGTAACAAGCCATAAACAACCTCAAATGGGCACATCTTGGTAGTAGAATGCAATGAACGATTATAAGCAAACTCAATATGAGGCAAACAATCTTCCCACATCTTAATATTCTTCTTTAAAACAACCCTTAACATAGTAGACAAAGTTCTATTCACAACTTCAGTTTGACCATCAGTTTGGGGATGACATGTGGTAGAAAATAAAAGCTTAGTCCCCAATTTAACCCATAAAGTTCTCCAAAAATGGCTAAGAAATTTAGCATCTCGATCAGAAATAATTGTATTTGGCACACCATGCAAACGAACAACTTCGCGAAAGAACAAATCAACAATATGTGTAGCATCATCAGTTTTATGACAAGGTATAAAGTGTGCCATCTTAGAAAATCTATCCACAACCACAAAAACACTATCACGGCCCTTCCTAGTCCTTGGCAATCCCAAAACAAAATCCATAGAAATATCTTTCCAAGGTGCGTTAGGAACAGGTAGAGGCATATACAAACCGTGGGGATGTAATCGTGACTTTGCCTTCTGACAAGTTGTGCAGCGAGCAACAAATCGCTCCACGTCTCTCCTCATCTTTGGCCAAAAGAAATGACCAGCAAGTATGTCCTCCGTCTTCTTTGCTCCAAAATGTCCCATCAAGTCACCTCTATGCGCTTCCTGAAGCAACAACAAACGAACGGAGCTAGCTGGGATGCATAGCTTGTTAGCTCTAAACACAAAACCATCATTTAGAACAAATTTATTCCATGCTTTTCCATCCTTACATTGTAGCAACACGTCTTTAAAATTATTATCATGTATATATTGTTGTTTAATTATTTCCAAACCAAAGATCTTATAGTCAAGTTGTGTTAATAAAGTATATCTCCTAGACAAAGCATCAGCAATGATATTCTCTTTCCCTTTCTTATGCTTAATGATATAAGGAAAAGATTCAATAAATTCAACCCACTTAGCATGTCTACGGTTCAGTTTTACTTGACTACGAATATGCTTTAACGATTCATGATCAGAATGAATAACAAATTCTTTGGGCCACAAATAATGCTGCCATGTTTCTAATGTTCGCACGAGAGCATACAATTCCTTATCATAAGTAGAATAATTCAGAAGAGGCCCACTTAGTTTCTCACTAAAATATGCAATGGGTTTACCTTCTTGTAACAAAACACCACCCAATCCAATTCCACTAGCATCACATTCAAGTTCAAAAGTCTTATTAAAATCAGGAAGTTGGAGAAGAGGTGCATTTGTCAACTTATCTTTCAACATGTTGAACGCATTCTCTTCTGGGGTTCCCCAAGAAAACACGACTCCCTTCTTCGTAAGCTCATTCAATGGTGCTGAAATCCTGCACAAAGCAACGATATAACCCAGCAAGTCCTAGAAAACTCCGCACTTGGGTGATAGTCTTTGGTACTGGCCAACCCTGTATAGCGTCCACTTTGGCTTTATCAACCTCAATTCCCTGTGGAGTAACAACATAGCCAAGAAAAGAAACACGATTTGTGCAAAAGGTGCACTTATCAAGGTTACCAAATAAACGTGCCTCCCGTAGAGCTTTAAAAACAACACATAAATGATCAATATGTTCTTCCATAGATTTGTTGTAAATTAATATATCATCAAAATAAATAACAACAAATCTTCCAATGAAAGCACGCAAAACCTCATTCATCAATCTCATGAAGGTACTAGGTGCATTAGTTAACCCAAAAGGCATGACTAACCACTCATACAAACCGAACTTAGTTTTGAAAGCAGTTTTCCATTCATCTCCCAATTTCATGCGACTCTGATGATACCCACTACGCAAATCCACTTTGGAAAACACAACAGCACCACTCAATTCATCTAGCATGTCATCTAATCGTGGAATTGGATGATGATATCGAATAGTAATATTATTAATAGCCCGACAATCCACACACATACGCCACGATCCATCTTTCTTAGGCACTAAAATAACCGGAACAGCACAAGGACTTAGAGACTCATGTATGTAACCTTTGCCGAGGAGTTCTTGCACTTGACGCTGAATCTCCTTTATTTCTTCTGGATTGGTCCTATATGGTGCACGATTGGGCAATGAGGCACCAGGAATCAGGTCAATTTGGTGCTCAATGCCTCGAAGTGGTGGCAGGCCCGATGGTATTTCACTTGGGAACACATCCGAATACTCCTGCAAAATGTTAGCGACGGCAAGAGGCAAAGAACGCTGCATATCATGAAGGGAAATCAATACCTCTTTGCATACTATAGCATAAGCAACAGTAGTGGAAGCATTCAACTCATTAATATCAGATTTAGTAGCAAGCAAACAATTTCCTTTCAATTTTATCTCCTCTTTCATATCAGCAACAGATTGGTCATTTTTATTGCTCTCACTTTTAGCTTTTGAGGCTTTAGCTACATCATCTTGCATAATAGCTTCAGGGGACATAGGATGCAACACAATTTTTCTATCATGGTATAGAAAATAATATTGATTTGTTCTACCATAATGCATAGAATCTCTATCAAATTTCCAAGGTCGACCTAGGAGCACATTACAAGCTTGCATAGGCACAACATCACATTCAACCACATCTTTATAGGATCCAATGGAAAAATTGATTTGCACAAGTCTAGTTACCTTTGCCTTACCGCTGTTATTTAACCATTGAATGTAATATGGATGTGGGTGTGGTTTAGTGGTAAGCGCAAGCTTCTCCACCATGTCACCGCTTGCCAAGTTGTTGCAGCTACCTCCATCGATGATCATGCAACATGAACGCTCCTTGATGACACACTTTGTTTGGAACAACGTGTGTCGCTGATTTTGCTCTGCCTTCTCCATTTGTGCACTAAGCACACGCTATACAATGAGGCTCTCATAGCGGTCGGCTTCACCTGCATTAATATGTTCTTCTATACATTCTTCACTACCTGCATGGTCAGCGACAAGCAATGCAAGTGTATCTTCATCAAAATCAATAGCGGGCGAATACTCACCATTATCTTTGACGACCATAACGCGCTTGCTGGAACACTCACGCATCACATGTCCATATCCCTGGCACCAGTGACACTGAATGTCTCTCGTTCTACCTGTCGATGCTACGGACGAAGCACTTGCACTAGGCTTCTGGGTTGTCTTGGCTACTAAATTTGTGGGAGTAGCACTAGGCTTGTCACTTGAGGATGGCATAGTAGCACGTGTGCGGGGCTGCCATGAATTTGTCTTCCCTGCAGAAAAGTTATTCCGAACACTAGCACGTCGCCCCTGTACTTCCCTTTCAACTTTACAAGCAAGATGAAACAAACGGGTTACATTAGTGTACTCTTTATATGAAAGGATGTCCTGAATTTCACGATTTAACCCACCCAAAAGTCTTGCCATAGCAGGTTTCTCATCCTCCTCTAAATTACAACGCAACATACCCATTTGTAATTCTTGATAATACTCTTCTACACTTTTAGCACCTTGTCTTAGTTGTTGCAGTTTATGTAGCAAATCCCGTGCATAGTAAGAAGGAACAAATCTAGCCCTCATAATTTTTTTTAAAGCATCCCAAGTATGTGGTATGTTATTAGGATTTTTCTTACTATACTCTATCCACCATACAGTAGCAAAGTCAGTAAACTCACTAGTAGCAGCCCTAACACGTGTATTCTCAGGAAATTCGTGGCATGCAAACTTTTGGTCAACAGCAATTTCCCATGAAATGTATGCATCAGGATCATACTTACCATCAAAAGGAGGTATTTTAAATTTAATCTTACTGAAAACATCATTGTTATTATGTACCTCACGTCGACGATGACCCATACCTCTCCGATTAAAGCGTAGGCGATGTCGATCACGAAGGTCATTGTTATCAAGGTCCATATCACCAGAGTAAGCATCCTCGTCATTATCTTCGACTCACTCCTCATCCTTGTGGTCGTCATTATGTCGACCCTTGCCTTTTGTGTGGAAGTCATCAAAACGACTGAGAAGAGCGGCAAGGCTTTTGTCCATACGAGCAACCGATGCTTCGACTCCTGTAAGCTTGGTGGTGGTGGCAAGTTGGGCGGCCTCTAGTTGCCCAATCTTGTCATTGGTCACCTATAAATCTCCATCGAGTCCTTCGGTATGCAGCTGCACTTGCCTTGTAAAATGTTGAATGATGCCCTTGGTGCGTGGAGATTGCGGCATGTTGTTATTATCCTCTGTTCCTAACATGGTTTAGAAGACAAGAACAACAAGAAAATAGGTGAAGAAATAAAAGCCCTACAACTATTAGGATGTAGCTACAGCAAGGCACTCGCTCTCAACCTGTTTCTCAAGCTCTTACCAGTTCTTACCTTGCTATGCAAGAGGGGTCAACAACCAGCAAGCCTGCAACCTTGGAAGTGAATGTATCGGTACCGCAACAACAACACCTGTCAAGTTGTAGTCGAGTATGTGGAGCTATAGGTGGCAAATGTTATGCTCAAGGACAAATACTAGCACCACGTTAGATTAAAAAGTTGTGCTAGTCCTAGCCTAGACCGTACTAGAGACGCGAGCCTAGACACAAAGAGAGTCACAAACACCACCTATCCAAAGGAGAGAAACACAAAGATCAGCCCCCTTTTTCTGTTTTTTTGTTCTTTTTTTTGCTTGCTTTTTTTTTGCTTTTTTTTCTTTTTTTTCAGGGATCCTCAAAACTGATTATATGAACAAAGAGATGTCAAAAGAGCAATTCACCACACACACTTTTTCCAAAGGTGCAGAGGTATATAGGTAATTAAAAGATACTCTCTCTCTCTAAAGTAAGTTTCGCTGTAATATGGTATGAAACTTGTAGTCCCGACTTGTAGTGCGCGAACTTAATTATGGAAAACAACTCGGACGGAGGCAATTTATAGCAGCGAATACCAGGTTAGTACTCGAACTTGATTCCCGAAATCAACTCGGACTCGAACTTGACAGTAGCGAATACCAGGGTAGTACTCGGACTCGATTCCAGAACACATCTCAAACTTGAACTGGACAGCCGCGAATACCAGGGTAGTACTCGGACTCGAAGTTGACAGCAACGAAATCTACTTAGACTCGGACTAGAACGTGACAAGAACTCGAAACTCTAAAGGACTATAACTAAAACCAGCAACTCGACACAACCGATGCAACCGACGACTCAACAAGCCCTAACTAAGTAGTACTAGCAAAAGGCTCAACGGGTTTATGGGATTACGGAAAACTAATCTACTATTTTTTTTCTGGCTTTTCTGGAGTATAGGAAATTTTTTTTTGTGAAGAATTGGAAGTCTCTCACCGATAAACCTTGCTCTGATACCAACTGATGACGACCCGTAGGGTTCGCTGTCTGATCTTTGGATGAGAGATGGTGGATAACTTAATTGGTGAATGGAGATGACGTTCACGGCTTGACTACAACCTTCCACGGACGCTGCGCCTTAGCAACCGATACACCACCTCTGATGGTTGTCGCGATCTTGCGGCGTGACAACCAGCCACTAGGGCTCCCGTCCTGCAAGCAATCGAAGAACCAGCAAGAACAAGATGAACAAGCACTCAATTGCAAGATGAATATGAAGGCTTTAATCTGAGGACACAATATGGTGAGGTTCTGATGACAATCAGACGGACGGTTGATCCAACACGCGCGCTGAAAGGCGATAGCAATGGCTAACTCGACGAAACAAAACATAAACTGTTTGTGGCGGCTCTAAAGACTTATAAGGAGTTGGGAGGACGACCACAAGTGTGTTGGGGTCGTTCCCCAACCCTAGGACGCGTCCCTAATGGACCCAACTTGATACATGGGCCATCAGCCCAAATTAAGGTGACGCAGCACCGGTGGACAGAAAAGGACTCGGTACAAAAACGACTACTCTGGATGTGTCCGATAAGATATAGCCTTGGTTCTGGATCCGTTGGAAAGTAGACTTTATAAGTTTTTCAAAAAGTGCGAGAATGTCCGAATCGGAGTCTGTATGAAGTCATGGCATCCATCACAAGTTTGTGCTGTCCTGCAGTCCAAATCCAGCTAGCGCCAATCCCGTGTCCCGCTGATCCTCTCCATTGTTCCTGAGCAAAACAGGAGTGCACGTGTCTCCATTGTCTAAATATAATGGATAAGAGTTTGAGAATGAACTTACTTGATGGTTGAGTTCACGGGCACGAGCACGAGTAATAGGACCAAGTGGTGCTGGAGATGGTGTTGGTGTGGTGTTGATGTCCTCATCAGGATGGAGTCCCCCCTTCTTGTGAGACTGAATTCAATATATCCATCGTTGACCGCCCAAATGTCACATGGGCGCCATGGAGCCTTGTTTGCTCCGCGCTGGATGCAGACCTGTCGCTCCATGTTGGGGTCCCTCTGGATCACTCTGGAACCAACACTGAGAATGGCGTGCAGGTCCTCGTGCGTGACTCTGCGCCTGATCGTCCCAGCTTCGACCCATCCGCCTGGGACACAGCAGGCATCTTGGCCTTGCCGATCGTCACGGCCCATACGCCTGAGGCTGAAGCGCCCTCTCCCGGCACGACGCCTTGTGTCGAGCTGGGTGCCCTGGCCCCGCACACGCCCGCTCCGCCTGTGGCGCCATCGATGCCTGCTCCCGCGCCCTCCGGAGTCGCGACGGCCTTCTTCGACGACTTGCGTCTGCCTCTTCAGGCAGACCTCGCACCCCTACACCGCTGCGTCGTCGTTCCACTCGACTGGAACCGGCGTCCCTGGCCCCCCGCCGTAGCGACCGACTTGCGGCCAAAGCAGTGTTCCGCGACCCCAATCCTGAGATGCAGGCAAAGCGCGTTTTGATCAATAAATGACAGCACAGGCCGGATGATGTTGTCACCAACGTTCCCGATGACTCCGTTGCTACGCAATTCCATGAGGCATTCGGCGATGAGATTTCTTCGGACACAGAGGAGGCCATACGTGAGCTGTTGTACCCCCTGCGCGGTACCCGGCGGCTCTCCGCTCTGGCCGACTAGATCCTCGCGAACGCCTACCCCGTAGCGCAATCCGTCTACTCGTTAGTACAACTTTACGGCTTTGTCACTACGTGACGATTTGTATTTGTGTGCCCTCAATGTTAGATATGGTCCCTCCCCGTGACTAACATTGAATATTATAAAACTTCCTGATTCTACTTAGTGAAGCACATGCAAATACAAATGCAAATGCAAATGCACGCTTTTGAAAAAAGTATACATGTACGTGCGTCCTTGCGGAGTTGGTGGAGAGGCCATTTACGTACTGCTCCCCGGCCGGCCGGTGATTACTCTCTGCAAATCTTGACCATCATATATCTCAAAACACAGCCACAGCCAGCAGTAACGCAGCGTAAAACGGGATCCGGCCGTACTGCTACTTTTGGTCGTTTACGAGTACATAGCACATGCATGCTTATTATCAGTTATCACTGTCATCAGATCTGAAGAGCCGATCGATCAAAGAGCACGAGTGGGTGTTGATCTTAATCTTATCCCAGCCTCGGCAGGCCGCCCCCCTGCTGCCATATACTGTAGCATCTGCATCGCCATCTCGCCGTCGCCGGCTTTGCGTGCATGCGCGCGCGCGAGCGAGCACAGAACCTCCCGGGCCACCACTGCATCAGCAGCACTGCACTGCACCTCACGACAGCGTGTTGGGTTCGCTAGCGCGCGCTCCGCGCTTTGCTCGGCATTTCTCCTCCGCGCTCCCCGCGCATGCACTCGCCATTATTTCCCGTAAGGCCTTAATGAATTGTCGAACTCGAGGCCAGGCTGTGGCCTCTGTTTTTTTTAGTAATAAGAGGAGCCAGACTGCCCGAGGCTCCTACTGAAAAGGTTTAGGTAAAACAGAACAAGAGATCCGGAGTTACAAAAGCAAAACAAAAAACAGTTCTAGTTCCCCGAAAAATGTCATTATTTCTAACCATCCAAATACCCACCCCAGGGATAAACAGATTAATAGCAAATTTCTTCCTTAAGTGAGTTTTCCAGCATTGAAAGATTTCTGGGACTGATAGATGGTCATAGAATTGGAAGTTGCCCCTGTCGCTGAATGATAGTTCAAGGCTGTATATGTTGTTGGTTTTACCCACTGCTTGGCCGCTTCTCACCGGCCTTTGGCGTAGTACATACGCGTACATACGTACGCGCGCACAGATCGAGCCACAGACCGGCGGAGACGGCATGGGCTGCTGCTTCGCAGGGCGTACCGCGTACGAGCTAGTAGGGATGTTCATCAGGTACGTACACGTACGTGGGCACGCACGCACGACGCCAAGGACCATGCATGGTCCATGCATGCGCCTAGCTCATTCATGTGCTATCTCTCACCTCTACGTACATGCGTGTAGGTACTACGTGCATGCCTTCGTGAACCGTCTAACTCGTTGTCACTGTCAGTCCATCCCGGCGTCCGGGTACTACTACTACGTGTGTGCATTCTGTTATATATCTGCACCTGAGAAGATAGATGTACGTAGAGTGGAATCGACAAAAAGAAAAAAAAAGATATATGGACGTACTCCGTACTAGTATATGGCTATATATATATATATATATATATATATATATATATATATATATATATATATATATATATATATATGTGATCCCTAGTGTTCGAATGAGCAAGCCTCTGTACCGTGAGAGACGAACATGGAAGGAACTTGACATGCTGCGTCTTTGACTTCCACCAGCCATCACAGTCCCGACTGGTTGTATCCTTTTTTTTAAAAGAAGAAGAAGAAGAAGAAGAAGAAATACACCTGGTATTATATTATACTAGCTCCGTCACTAAAAGAATACAATTATCGCTTTTTAAAAAGTCAAACAGTTCAAACTTTGACTGAATTTATATAAAAAAATTACTAAGATTCATAATATAAAACTAGTATTATTAGATTAGTTACATAATATATTTTCAGAATAAAATTATTCAGACACATAAATATTAATAGTATTTAATATAAAGCTGGTCTCAAACATAAATAACATTGACTGACACGGTTTTCGCAATTGTACTCCCTCCGTCCACGAAAGAATAGATTTCTGGTTTTGTCCTAAGTCAAACTTTTTAAATTTTGACCAAATTAATAATAAAATATTAAATGTTATAGTATCAAACTAGTATCATTAGATTTATTTAAGAACATATTTTTTGTATGGTGCTCATTTTAAGTCATAGGTGTTGTTGTATTTTTCTATAAAGTTAGTTAATGTTAAAAAAGTTTGACTGACACGGATTCTAGAAAACGAAGGGAGTATTCTTTTAGGACGGAGGTAGTAGTTGAGTATACCATCACATTATAGCTGAGTACACCATCACATTTTAAGCAAAAAACCTGAGAACACATGCACAATGAACGATGGCTAGTTTAAAAACTTCTTTTTTTATATATTTTCTTCTTTCTGCCACCAAAACATTTATCACGATCGGATCCAAGAGGAGGAGGAGATAAATCACCGGTACCACGAAACTTGGCATGAAGTGACCCATTTAGTCCTATTAGTCATTTTTTAGCCGAACACTATGACTAAACAGGATTAAAAGAGCTTTAGTCAACTAATCGCTAAATTGTGGCAAATGGAACTAAATCTCACCTTTTAGTCACTTTGGAGCCAAACACCATGACTAAGGGCTAATTTAGAAGAAGGGGGGAGGCACATCTATGGGATGGATAAAATGCAAGTATAAGAGGTATCCAAGCCAACCACCAGTGTCTTTGGCATGTCCATGCAAATAATTGAAGCACTTCAAATTCACCTGTTTTGTTGTAATCTTGCCATCTCAAACTGTTCTTTTGTTGTAGCCCTAAGATCATTGACCCACTCTTTTCATATGTTCATGTTCAAAAAGTTTTAGCAGCACCACTGATATCGACGAAGTGGAAACACTAAATACTAAATAAACTATGTCGATTACAGTGATCATGGCTCAAATTTGATGTATTTCATGGCGATGACCAAGGAGAGCTAAAACAAGTTTTCAATCAGTCAAGATTATGACAAATCATGAAACACATGCCCTCTATTGATATCTTACAAGCACAAGCTCAAGCTATTGATCAATCAATTCTTTGCTGCAAATGTATGAATAGCTCACAAGTAGCGCAAGGGGCATAGTTTGGATTTTTTCCTTTGCGGATTGTCGTGACTCATGAGCGGAAATCATGGTTATTCCATGGTTAACAACAATGTGGTAGATTGGCATAAATAGTAGTCTAGAGATTAGTAGCTCTGGTGTTATTAGTGATGGTTCCACAATTTATTTTGAAATGCTTGCTCTAATGAATGTTGTTATGATGACAAGGCTGGCAATAACTGTTTCAGCCATTAGTGGATTCGGAGCCTCTTGGATCTACAAGATGATTCAATTTTTTTAAATGCGCAAATGTAATGACTTAGAGAAGTTCAGGTAGCTTACAAGATGAGTAGCCCCAATCAACTCAACTAGTCGTTAGAAACTTAGACTGCAGAAGCAGTGAACACCAGATAGTTCCAATGACCATATCAGAGAAATGTGATACATTGTCCAGAGGATTGGGTCTTCTCTGAATGCACCTCAAAGTACCTGTGCATCTCACAAGGGCTGCACCGAAGTGCTCTAGAGCAGAGCATCATCCAGAGGATTGTGTCTATCTAATGGGCCAATAACTAGTCATGAGCTTGGCTAATAATTTCAGTCCACTTATTTGATCACTAAGGACGATTTTTAGCAACTAACAATTGACCCGTGGTATCAAACATGTCCTTAAACCTTATTAACGTTATTAAACAGCAACTATGGTATATTTGACAACATGAGCTAATTCGTGATTGCTAAAATAAATCCTAGATGCTAATAATCCATTACTATATGTGTCTATTAGACATGATCAAACATACTAATATACATGATCAAGTATGCTATGACTAATAATTAACTTGGCTAATCTTCAGCTACGAGTAACAATTAGACATAGCCGATCCGAACAGGTCGAAATCTGAGTGCCTCTTTGGCATGGCTCCGGCTCCGGCTCCGGCAGGAGCTGTACCAAACGCCGGTTTGGAGAAGAGCTCCTCCGATTGAGCACCAAGGAGCCGGAGCCCTTTTGTGCAGCAGCAGGAAGAGCCACAAAATCAACCTTCTCCTGGCTCCTCCTCCATCAGAGTGCAAAAGGACACGGTAGCCATCTAAATGTTCAAGCATCAGTCACAGAGTGAGGCGAGCCGGCCGTTTTCAGTTTGAACGTGTGCCTGTGCATGTATGTAAAGAAAGAGGACTTGCTAGCAAGAATAGGAGGAAATATAGGGTATCAATGTAAAAGTACAAGAGAGAAATAAAAATAAAGAACAGCTCTAATAATTTCAAAATAGACCAGGGTTCTCCATGAAAAAGCAACTATTAGCTTCCTACTGAAATGGACCAAATCACCTGATGCTGATAAAATATGTAATAAATCATACAAATATAAAAAAATAGTAAAACTATTTTTTCTAGGCTTTGGTTGTACTAGATTGTCCGTATTGTAAAATAATAAGAAGGGGTATTTTAGACATTTACTATATTTCATCCATTCTAAAAAAACAGGAGGAGTTGTTTTGCCAAACGTTTTTCAGAACGGCTTTAGCTTCTTCAAAGGAGCCACTTTTTCAGAGGAGCTAAAGCCGGAGCTATTTTCGGAGGAGTCGGAGCCCTGCCAAACAAACCCTGATAATGGCTATGTTTGCCTCTACTTTGCGGCTGCAGCTGTTGCTACTACAATGGCAGGCAGTTGAGAAATTGTAGCTATGATAGCAAGCCACTCTTAATGTCTTTTTTTTCCCGCAAGGATGATAAGAATTTTACCGTATTCTTATTAGAAGATTAAGATAGTAAAAAACGAACCACGACAACAACAGGAAACAGCTGCTATAAGCATTTAGACCGCCTTGCGAGTGAGTGGTACCGCTAACGACATGCATATTTAAGACGATAGTCCTTATTAAACATGTTTAAACCTGTTGCAACTCGATCGATCGCGATCTGGTCATTAAGTCTCTTGTCCCGTTGTCCAATCGATCTCTCGCGTCGATCAGTCACTAGAATCGTAGCTAGGGAAGAACACGACGCACAGCTAGCTGCTAATTGGCCGCTTCAATTCGTGTTTTGACCTGAGGTAGTAGCTCCATTTTCTGAATTCTGACGCAGAGATAATCTAAACCAACTGGGCATATTCTACCCCATATATCGATCTTCAAAAATACAGTATGTTCTAGACATGAACTAGGTCTTTGATATAGTGCAGGCGGTGAGCAGCTCTTGATTTACACAAGAGAGAAGGGTCGCTACAACCAGGTAAAACAAGCAAAACGTTGGGCCCTGCCGTGTGTACTCATTTTGTGACCCATAATTGCACTGACTGTACTGCTCGATCAGCTCTAACAACAAAGCACACAAAAATCTAAGTTAATGTGAATGGGAATCCTTGGTACGAGCTCTTGTCGATCGAGTAAAAACGTGAGGATGAAGTTAAAACGTGGATCACTATATTGGCCGTGTTGGACAAATTCACAAATTATATATACTAGTATAGTTTTGTTCTCTGACAGACCTAGCTAGAGATTAAGAACCAGGAATTTCATTCTAGGAAGATGCATTTGGGAACTTCACGTGACGGAGCACGACTATCCCTGCAGCCTGGCATGCATAGTCACGTTTACACATCAACTGCAGGGCCTGCTGCAATGCAAGCTTTTGTTTGCTGGCCGATGATGGTCCATAAACAAGAAGCCAGAATATCCTCGACACACCTTGCTTGGCGCCGGCGTCCGCGCTGAACCCATCGTATTCCCAATTCCCAACTCCCATGCACGGTCAGCTGGCCACACCATGCCTGTCACTTTAGCTTGGACTCTGACTCATGTCTCTGCGTTGCGTTGCCCTCCTAAATATAACTTACTACTACTTATGTTTTACTGGATCCTGATCAACCACGTCGTTATTTGCAATCTACTAGCTTCGTCAATGTAACTTTCTGTTTGCGTATAAATAAATTCGTGATTGCTTCGATCGCCTAACATACAACAACAACGATTCTGGATTTAGAAGGGCATTTCTCTAGATCGTCTGGGATAGAGCTGTACTACTCTACAGAGCAAAGAAATTGCGGCGCATGTAGTTGACTTTGCTCGCTGCAAGGCTCGATTTGAACTCTACTATTCGATCGAGCTCGTGATGACTCAAACGGGATCTTGCTTTTTAATTTGGATGCAAGAGCTCGTTACAGTATAACAAGCTTAATTAAGCTCAAATGGTTGAAGAAGTAACAAGGTTTTAAATCTAGAGATACTTTTCAACCTCCAACTCACATTGAACTTCGAATTTTGAATTTAGTTATTGTATTGCTCGATGAGGTA
This sequence comes from Microstegium vimineum, assembly GCA_022036555.1. Classification (NCBI taxonomy): domain Eukaryota; kingdom Viridiplantae; phylum Streptophyta; class Magnoliopsida; order Poales; family Poaceae; genus Microstegium; species Microstegium vimineum. The sequence goes on along the minus strand of CM039136.1, from coordinate 39,505,395 downwards.
CTATCTTATCTTACTATTACTAATTGGAGGCCCCAATAAAGCCTCCACATTAATCCTTCCCAAACACGCTAAGAAAAAAAGATAAATACTAGAAATTCTCACATTAATCAGAAACATCTAGTCATTAGTCAAAAAATTCTAACTATCCATAATCATTGGATCTACTTTGTTTTCTAAATAGATATCAACTCCACAATTAGATAAATAAAAAAATCTTAAAATAAAATCTCAACGCCCGGTAAAAAATAATAATTAAAACAACTTTGGCCCTACAACAAGATTTCCCAACGGAAGAAAAAATAGAATGGAAAAAACTTGATCTGATGAGATTTACGGCACCCAACTCCACAATTATATAAATAAAAAAATCTTAAAATAAAATCTCAACGTCCGGTAAAATAAATAACTAAAACAACTTTGGCCCTACAACAAGATTTCCCAACGGCAAAAATAATAGAATGGAAAAAAAAACTTGATAGGATTTACGACACCCACAATTATTTAACTAATTAAAAACAACTTCAGCCCCACAGCAAGATTTTCCTAGGGAAAAAATATTTCTTAAGAATGGCAAAAGAAAGTCTTGATAGGTTGTATGATCACAATTATTTTATTTAAAAAACAGATCGAGAGTGCCCATTCACTGTTAGTTATCATCTAAAAAAATCAAACAGAGGTTAATATATTAATAAAATTAATCGAACAAACCCAAGAAATCTTACTGTTACTATTTATCAGAGGCCTAACAATTCAATCTATTTAATTTCCCAATCCCATATCTAACTCTGGAGTTATAGTTAAAAAGACATTTTAAAGTCTCACAATAAAAAACAATTTCGGCCCTATGTCAAAATAAAATATTGATATATTGTACCAACGGTGTTCATAGTCATTAACTAATAATTCAATATGTGATCGAACCTGCTCATCGCATTTACAGTTTGTTTATACAGTAAAGATAAAGAAGTATCAAGTCGGCAGTGCCCATTCACAGTTGATTAACTATTAATACAAAAATAAATTAGAGATTAATGTTCATCTATGAATAAAACATTGAATAGAATCCATCAACCTATATGCATGTGTGCCAGATTGCCGATATATAAATGCAAATAAATGGTTACATATCTCATGTAATGCAATATAAGATTTGTTATGATGTGAAATAAAAAGAGGAAGGTGACATCTAGAGGTGGTTGACGTTCCGCGAAATAAACACCTCATAATCTAAAATTTAATACTATGAATCTGTATTGTACCATGGTATGAGTCATTGCTGCCATACAACCAACAACATACGTTTTTATTTTATGCATAAATTAAAAAATGAAGAGGTACTGTATGACATTTGAAAAACAACAATTTTCATGTTATCTATTAGGATGTCTTAAAATTATATGGTACTATAAGAAACAACCTATTAGACAATAGTAATGTACTTGCTCTAAAGAGGCAAGATGATCTAAAAAACAAGGCAATTTCGACAAGCACGTGAAACTTGGAATTCATATGCTCAATGTCCATCTAGAAGTGCTCATAATTCATCAAGATAATTCAAAATAACCCCTAATGTCTACATTATCCATACTTACCACTATGGAAGATAATTCAAAATAGTACTTTAAATTTATCTAAATCATTACAAAATATGATTCAAAATAATTCCCTAAATTTATAATTAAACTACCCACCTCATCCATTATGAAGGTAAAAATAATCTTTTATTGCTTTTATAAATTATCCATGTCACCATTTTATTAAAGGCGGTGTATAATAATCCCTATGCACTTATAAAACCCATGTATTCCATTATGAAAAAAATAAAATAACACCTTTAATCAAGTTTATCACTATAAAAATATCTCTCAAACTTAGATGCAAATACTAATATAATCTATCATGCAAAATATCATGAAAAATAATCCAATAATTATAAAATATGCTATATATATATATATATTTCTAAATTACACACTTCTAAACTCTTAATAAACAATTAAGCATATGTTATGTTCTATCATGTAGACCATGCAAAAATGTATATATATATATATATATAGAGAGAGAGAGAGAGAGATAGAGAGATAATTTATATTAATCCTTCATGATGATGAAGTTTGTAAGCTATTACTTCAAATAAATGTATACATTTAGACTAAAAAAATATGTCATATCAATATTTATAATTTTATTTAGAGCATTCTATTTTACAAAACAATATTACACATAAGTTTTTGGTGTAACAATTCAAAATCTTAAGTGTCGCAATGCGAGTTGAAACACCATTTTGTGTTATTGTAAGAACTAGAATTGTAGTATTGGACAAAATATTAGAGTGAGAATAAATTGAGGTGAGTTGAAACACATGTTTTTCATCATAGACAACACACCTAAAGTCCTTTTTAAAATATATTTAAAAGTGAAAATATTGGGAAAAACTAAACTTTATATGTGGACAAAAAGTTGCAACAACTATATTCAAAATTGAAAGCTAAAATATTGGTTCGTGATGTTACATGAAGGGATACAACAAGAACTTATATTAATTAGGATCAGGTTTCGACTAAATATATATTATGCTAAAGAATGGTCAATCCTAGAACTTCTCATGAAAAACAAGAAATGTATGGACATTAGTTTAGTGGACCAAAGTACTATTGATAATAGTATTCATTGGATCCATTCAATTTTCTAAATAACTACTACCCACATGTACTAAATAGTATATGTCTCTACGTGGCCCAATTATATTAATATTAATATATTAGAATTTGATACAGTAAATATACATATTATGCCATCATATATGTTTCTATGTGACCCAATTATATTAATATATTATAATTTGATACAGTAAACATACATATTGTGCCATCATGCAAATTATGTACACATGCATGCATGAGCGCTAAATATATATGTTGTGTTCCAGAAATCCTAAAATATATTTTCTTGACAACTTAGATACGAACAATCCTAAAAAAATATTACATATTCAAACATTTTAACTAAATGTTATGTATCCCCTTACTGCACATATAATTTCTTGACAAATAAATTTAACATCATAATAAGTGGGGGTTAGTGCTGACCACATGGAGGGATTACATTAATTTAGAGTAAAACATTATATGACTTTTGTGTTCATATCCTCTTTAGGTTGTTTGATATATAAGTTCAAGCTCAACCATTGATTTTAAGTGATGTAAAAAACGTTTTAAATGACTGCTTATGTCATTGTACTACTTAAGAGTATAGTTTATGACATAACATCATTATTTTAGGAAGTACAAAAGGAAATGTGAGTAAAACATACAATAAGAGTTTCAAGTTAACTTTAGGGTTAAAAACATGTAGTATTTAATTTGAATAAATAAAATCAAAATTTTAGAGCCACAATAGTTTAACCTAATATTTCTACTAAATACAAAGTAAAGATAAACTAAGGTGTCGTACAAATTTTAATGAAAAAAATTATGGATATACATGAAAGAACATACAAATTAGCAATGATATGTTTGCCACAACTAGATAGAGATAACATACTATTATTTTGTGTCTATTATGTTAGAAAATAAACAAAGTGAAAAACATGTAATAATTATTATAATTTTTATTAGTCAACGGTATTAAACAATAACTAATGCTTATGTTTTCTAAGATTCTACCCCATGCGACAGCACGGGTTGGTAGACTAGTTTGTATAATTAGATCCACGGTCTATTCTTAGGTACAGATTGACGTCACTAGGGATAACCCTCGTCTCACGCGCGTCCTCAGCTTCATCCATGCATGAACCCACGCCGGATCCGTCGACCCACCCTGTACAACGCGTGCTGACTGTTGAGCCGGGTTTTTTTTATACGCCCTATTCGCTTGTCTTATCAGCCCGGCTTATCAGCCATGGTAAAAACAGCATCTGCCGATTTATCAGCCGCAAAACAATGAAACGAACAGGCTAGAGATTAACCGGAGGCCTCATACAAAATCAAATCTCTAACACACGCTGGAGTTACATACCACCTCTCCAAGGGATTTGTGCTAGTAACTTGTCACTTATTACAATTTCTTTTCGAGGCCAGATATATAACCCGTTTTTCATTAAGAAGAAGAGAATGGTCAATAGACCTACACATAGATGATACACAAGGAATCGCGGGTAATCCATGGATTACCAACGAAAACCTCAACACAAGTCACACAACAAGAAACATGAGGGGTGGGGGACACTCCACCTGAAACCCCAGCAACACCATCAACTGAGCCTAAAACAAAAGATAACTCAACACCTAGGTAGCCAATAGGGATAGAAGTCATAGAAGATAACAGCGGCAAAGCATCCGCTAACGGATAAGACAACCTCGGTGGTAAAGCATCCACCGAAAACCTCCATGGGGGCAAAGCATCCGCCGAAAAAAACAATCGCGACCTCGGCGACAAATCATCCACCGGAAACGCGACTACTCTAAAGCTCCTCCGAGTCACTGAAGGCAATCTCAGGACCACGGGCGAGGAGGGACAATGACCTCGGCGGCAAAGCATCCGCCGGCAATGACGACCACGACTACGGCTACGACTAACACCCACAGACAAACCAAAGTGAAGAGAGACATGACGTCCAAATAGATTCAGAACGCTAAGCTGGCACAACCAACCGACAGGGACAGGGCGCGACGCCGGCTGGGAGCATCGAGGGTGCAATTTCTACTGACATGTGAAAAAGAAAAAACTAAAAAGGCAAGCCTGAGTTCATCAATCTCTTTCAGAACTGGATCAATGATAGATCTCCCTCTTCTTCCACAGCTAAAGTAGCTCCAAGCTGTCAGTCTCCAAAGGTATTCGTTACATCCCCAGCTGGGCAGCAAGCTTCAATCCATCACGATAGGCCATTGCTTCCATGGTGCATACATCCAGACACCGTTTATACCACAGACCTTGGGCTACCTGAAAGACATCGTTGAACGCGTGTTGAGCCGTTGAGAACGCCTTGGAGCACACACCCTTGCTGTCATCTCGTGAGGCCACGAGGAGAGAGTGAAACCAAGGTTGTTTTTATAAAATTCACCCGTTAAAGATGCATTGTCGTGAGGAGATGCGCTATGCTGGCATGTTTAGATCCGTAAAGATTTGGAAAAATAGCACTGTAACACTTTCGTTTGTATATGGTAATTATTATTCAATCATTGAGTAACTAGTCGTAAAAGATTCGTCTCGTAAATTACAGATAAACTGTATACTCAGTTATATTTTTTATCTACATTTAATACTCCATATATGTGTTCAAAAATTTGATGTGATAGGAAATCTTGTAAAGTTTTGGAATTCTGAGGGAACTAAACCAGGATTACGGGGCTCTACTATCGAAAGGGCAATTAATTGGGCTCAGAACGGACGCTCTACTTTCAGAATGGATAGAAAAAGGTTCAATTTTTCTCCCTCAACTTTGAATTATGTTAATTTTATTCTCTTTGAGCTATAAAATCATAAATCTTTTCTCCTCCAACTTTGAAAGTCGTTCGTCTTACCTTCCGTATTTGTTTTGAACAATGGTTTTGTCTTTTTTTCCTTTTAATTTTTTTATTTTGGCTGAATATTTAAGAAATCATAGAAAATCATATAAAAATCATAAATTATAAATTATAAATTATAAATTATAAAATCATAGAAAAATCATTAAATCATAGAAAATCCAATTTTCTATAATAGTGGTTTTGTCTTTTTATTTTTCTATGATTTAATATGATTTTTTCAAAAATTCATCCAAAATAAATTTTAAATAGGACAAAACCATTGTTAATGTAGAAAAACTATCGTGCAAAACGGTCAAAGAGATAAATGAACGGTTTTTAAAATTGCAGGAAAGAAAGATTTCTAGTTTTATAGTTCAGAGAGGAAAAGAGTGTTAAGAATCGGCCTATATATGTATCGCTAGATTCGTTTTTTCTGTTCTCGATCCTAAGAAGAGATGTGTAGAAGTTGTAGATGATCTCTCGTCTTCCTTCTCAATAGCACAATAGAGGAACACATGACAGCCAATATTGTAGAACTTATATTCTCTTAGAGCATCTCCAAGAGATTAGCTAAATCGTTTTTTAAATGTAAATTTGGCTATTATGAAAGGAAAATATGGTCTCCAACAGACTATGTAAATGACTCTCTAAATTTAGAATATCTTCATTTCACCTCTTTCGCTCTCTATCTTTGGATAGCCTACCTCACTAGCCATCTAGACTCTTCATTTTATAGAGTCTGTTGGAGTAATCAAGTATTATCTATTTTAGAGAGTAACTAAAATTACTAAATTTGGCTATTATTTTTATAGAGTCTCTTGGAGCTGCTCTTATTTATTATAGGTGGGTATAAATTCTTTTATATAGTCTTAACTCTTCAGAGATATATTTGGTATGAGTCCATAATTATCTCTAGGGTTGTTATTTCCCAACAAAGAGAACACAGTCTAAAGTTAAAGATTTGACTTTTTCGGAATGAATATTTGCCGTGGATACTAGTGGCCTTCCCGTTAAAAATCAGACGAAAAAGCCTTGCCGTGGATCACCCTCGTGAGGTCGCGGCTTCGTGAGGTAGTTACAGGCTACGGCCCAGTTTCGCCGTTTCCGCTCCGCAAGGCCCACCACCACCATTGCCTGGTGGACTCCGTCCGCTCCAACGGTCTGTCTAGTCTGCTCCAGCAGGCCCAAAAAGCAGCCGCGGCGCGCGTCGGCCCGTCGCCATCGACAAGGTTCGTCACCGAGCCAAAGCCATCGTGCTCGTGCTACCGAGACGAGATCAAGGCAGGGCACTGCATGCATGCATGCACCACTTTGAATCTTTTCTTTTTCATCAACATACAAATTATTGGCCATCGAATTCCGCAGCTGTGGACAGGAGAGCAGAGGAGAGGGCTGTCGTGTATCAACATGTAAATAAAGCAAATAATTCAGAATCGGAACTTCGGAAGGGATGGCTACGATGAACAAGATCACCAGCCACCCGTTTCAAAACCCAAAATTTGGTCGGGGCGGCGCTTGGTCGAATGTGCTGCCTTTTAAAAGGGAGGATCTTTTTTTTTGTTTGTTTTTAGGAAACAAACTAAATAGGGAGGGTCAAGGGATGGGCGTGCACATGCGCTGATCCACATGCGCCACGGCATGTATGCTTGGGCAAACATAATTGAGAACCCACGATAATTTCGGCAGGCACGCAACGTGCCGAGCTATTATCGGGTGCGCGTAATGAGAGCGCGTCTAGCGCGCAGCTGACACAGCACGTCCCCTCTGCCTCGCTGAAAGGCAAGCCACGAACGACATGCATTGGCCCTGTTGCCATCCGAGCCGTTTCTACAACTGGACGCGGAAGGATCAAAAGGCCAGGGTGACTCGTTCCCAAACTCAGCTGTTTCCATCGCCGCAACGCACCGGCCTTATCTGCAGAATATATAACTCCTACTGCCATGGACTTTGAACATGTAGCCACTGACAGCGGGGCGACGATGTGTTACATGTAATACAGTATGATATCTCAATCTGACTGCAGGAAAATAAAAAGTTGCTTGACTAGCCACTACTGCAAAACATGTACTCCACTTAGGTGGTATTTGGATCCCAGCGTCTAAACTTTAGACCTGTCACATCGTATATTTAGACATCAATTTGGAGTATTAAATATAGACTAATTACAAAACCTATTACACAGATTGAGTCTAGATTGAGTCTAATTTGCGAGATGAATCTATTAAGTCTAATTAGTCCATGATTTGACAATGTGATGCTACAGTAAACATTTACTAATGATGGATTAATTAGGCTTAATAGTTTCGTCTCGCTAATTAGTTTACTCCCATGTAATTAGTTTTTTTTTTCTAATATTTAGTCCTCCTAGTTACCATCTAAATATTCGATGTGACACGGTCAAAAGTTTAGACACTGGATCCAAACACCCCCTTAGGGCCTGTTTGGATCCCTACCTCTAAACTTTAGAGGTCTCTAAACTTTAGAGCACTTTAGTTCACTTTATATCTCTAAAGCTATAATGTGAAGTGGACTAAAGTTTAGAGCTAATTTTAGACCACCTGTCTAAAGTTTAAAGCTCTAAAGTTTAGAGGGGAGGATCCAAATATGGCCTTACTATGACAGTAGGAGCACGTACGTATACCTATAGCATTTGCCGATCCAGAAAACGTATCCGGCGGTATCCAGTACTGTGGCCGTGCTCTGCTCTGCCACGGGCGGGAACGGGACCATCGGAAAGCCGGTCGGCACTGCTCGCACGGACAGGCTAGAGCCACGCTCCTTGGCTGGCTTTGCCAGTGGCCAAGGAACCGGTCGTCGCTCGCTGCGTGCCGGCATGGCGCCTCCGTACTCCGTGGTGCTCGCGAAGGACCACCCTAGTTGACTTCCCGTTAGTATTTTATTCAACGGAGAAGGAGGAGGAGTAAATTAAGAGCTGACTTTGTTGCATTACAAACGTCTCTTCAGGAAACAAGGGGATGAACCGCACGGCCGGCAACTTCACCAGGGCAGCTCTACTAGCACGCGAAATTCCTGCACAAAAAGGGGTGCTGTGAACCGTGCGGTACTGACTGCTGCGCGACGGATGCTCGCGCCTTGACCAAACGATTGTTCAACCTGTCTTGTTTACTTGTCAACAAAAAAATGTCTTTTTTACGATCGAGTCGCACGTCCTCCTCACGTCACTTACCACGTGTTTGGTAACGACAGTATATTTCGTTTCTGATGAATCCGTCAACACATAATCTAAGAGTAGACACTAGTGAGGCAGTGAGTTTCTTGCATAAACGACTTCAAAGTTCAAACCACCTCTTTAATGTTGGGTTTCTTAAGAACTTTTGGGATTGGAATATTGGGCATCTGGATAGCTCAGCTGAGTAGAACACCTTGCTTCCTTCCACTTGCTTTAGTACTGCCACCACGGAAAAGTATAATAAGATGTACTTCTTTTGTTACGCTATGCAAGACCTTGACTAAACTATGTTATTTATATTTTAAATCCTAAGTAAGTACTCCCTCCATACTAAACTATAAGACATCACATGAATCTTGGTGAATCAAATTATCTCAAATTTTACCAAACTTATACGACAATATAATAACATTTATTTTGTCAAATAAGTATCATTAGATTTATTATCAATTATATTTTTATAGTATATCTATTTGATGTCATAAATCTTTATAGTTTTCTCTATAATTATCGGTCAAACTTAAAATATTTTGACTCTTCAAGATTTTTGAAATGTCTTATAATTTGAGATGAAGAGAGTAGTATAGTACTAGTTTTTCAATCTCATAACACCAATTTTATATCACAAAAAGATAGACATTACTCCCACGTTTCCAAATTACTAGTGTGTCAATCAGCCTTTTTCTAAACGCACCAAAGACAGCTAGACAAGCGCACCCATCTTAATTTAAATGGACAACGATCAATGTTGTACATTTGACTCCCATCTTAATTCTTACTCCCTCCATTTTTCAAGAATAGATTTCTAGATTTGTTCTAAGTCAAACTTTTTAAACTTTAACTAAATTTCTAGAATAAAGTATTAAAATTTATGGTATCAAACTAGTATAATTAAATTTATCTAAGAACATATTTTTACATGATGCTCATTTTAAACCATAGATATTGTTACATTTTTATATAAAGTTAATCAAAATTAAAAAAAAATTGATCAATACGGACGGTAGAAATTGATTCTTTTATGAACGAAGGGAGTATTCTTAAATCCCCAATTTCAAATGGACTTATGTTTGGATCGGGAGGGATATAAAGTAGTAACCGCTGATGAAAGAGTTTTACTAAGGGGTTCGCAAACGCTCCAGCTTGGCCATTAGCCTCAATCTTCACGTCGGCATCTAGTTCCTGGGTCATATAGTTTAGGGTCGGGTCTGTTTGGGACTGTTCCGCTCCATATTTTTCAGCTCTGCTTCATATTTTTTAGTCAAACGGTTTTAGCTCCACGCACAAAACTCCAGAAAAAAAGGTGGAGTTATGAAAGCACCTAAAGAGATACTCCACAAACTCTAGTTTTTTTGTAGAGCTGCTCTACAGTGGAGTTTGCAGAGCAGAGTTTGTGGAACAGTCCCAAACAGACCCTTAATAGTCCCACGGATCTAAGCGGTATTTTTCCAGTGGTAATTGATGTACCTGTTAATAGCAAAACGTCCAAAATAACTTTGTGAATCTTAAATACCGAATTGCGATAATTTTATAATCTAAATATGCTTTGTATAATCTTATTATCTAAAAGATACCCCATCATCCGTCTATGAATTTAAAGCACCATTTGACTTGGTACAGTTTTGAAGATTCTAAATACAAATCTAATATAACTACTTTTGTAATACGAAATGATGATATAATTAGTCTAATTGTTAGTCAAATATAACAAAGTTTAATTTTTAAAATATATAGGTGTCTTATATTCGTGGACTGAGGGAAGTAATAATAAGTATATAAGACAAGAATTTTATATAATTTTTATCTAAATATAAATAAAAAATGTTAAGTTATACCAATAATTTTTTTTTGCTGTCAAATGTTAGGAGGGGGCATGACCCCTGCCAGCCCCCCTTGGCTCCACCACTGGTACATGGGATTAAGCCGACCCCGGTTTTTATGGGCGCTTGTAACCTCTAGCTCCACTCGGACCGGTCTCACGTGTACATCCAAATGAGGCACGTTGTTGAACAAGGGGTGGCACAACAAGTGGTTCTACATTCGCGACCATGCCGAGGTGCCGCTGCCTCGCTTCTCCGGACGTTTATTAGAGGTCGCGTCGGCTCACTAGAACTATGGCCCACAAAAGGCCACACAAAGAGGAAGATCGTCGGTCTCCTCCGGTCTGTGCGTTGCCTGGTGAACGGCAGTGTCATCGGAGCCGGCGTCATAGCCGCCTTCCACAAGAGGAGCGTCCGTTGAGGGGACGACGTTGTCTTCGGAGCATCTGGGGAGCAAGGAGGTCAAGAAGCGGATCCGGACATTGCTCGAAACCGTCCCTAAGGGCGAGATTCTCGACGGCAACCCGCCGATGCAGTTTTGAAGAACATATTTTAACCTATAATTTCTCTTACACTATATAATTTATGAGAACAAAAATCTGATCATTAGATAGTATTTCTAAATACAAATCTAATATAACTACTTTTGATATATAAACTCATGATATAATTAGTCTAATTGTTAGTCAAATATAACAAAGTTTAATTTTTAAAAATATATGGATGTCTTATATTCGTGGACGGAGAGAGTAATAATAATTATATAAGACAAGAATTTCATATAGTATTTCTATAAATATAAATAAAAAATATTAAGTTATACTCATAAAATTTTTTGCTGTAAAATGTTAAGGGGGCTATGGCCCCTGCTAGTCCCCCATCGGCTCCGTCACTGCTTCCTCTCACAAAAGAACAAGCCTTCACCGTAGTGAAGCTTATGTTTTCTATAAGAGAAGGTAGAAAACACATGCAAAATACTGTATGTACTTCTCTTGCCAGAAGTTTATGCTGAGGCTGCTTGCGATGCAAGTTTGCGATGGAAGCACAACAGTCTCACAACTTCTCGGTTTATGTGTCAATACTTATTAAATGAGGCATACTCCCTCCATACCTAAATATATTTCATTTATGATTCCCAAGAAATATTTTTCACTAAATATATAATAAAAAAATATAATTTCGAGATAATTAATATCATTGAAAGATAATTGAATCTAGTTTTTTAATAAATTTATTTGGAGATATAAATGTTACACATATTTTCTACAAATCGAGTCAAACTTATGGCTCGGATAGCAACAACGACAATTACTTAGGAACGTAGGGAGTATGTTTTTTGTTCCACGTTGTTGCTGCCCTAATGAACAACTAAAGTATATCCTACATTTTTTGACAAACATGTTATGCGAAAGTACTCCCACCGTACTGTGACAGAACCTCTTAAGAAAGGGCCCACCTTGTCAGGATTAATAGTCCATCCGACCTAATCCCGAGCAAATGATCCAATCCTTAATTAGTCCGTCAGGTGTCACCACTTTGCAGCGGGTCATTCACCTCTTTCCGAACAGGATCTCCTCATTACAAACATTGCAGAAGTAATACCATAATTTAATTTACATCAAAGTAGAGAAAATTTTAAAGTCATATTACAAACCATAAGTTTTAAAATATAACTTAGTGTCATACGACAATATTACATCAAGCGACTGATAGAGTAAAAACAAACAACCGAAGTACTCTTGCCCAAGAGTCAAGCAAAGGCAGTTTATTCTTCATCTTCATCCACACTGATCACGGTCATGCAGCACGAAGCCACACAGACCGGGTTGTGACCCTCATCTGCAACATAGGTTAACAAACCCTGAGTACGGGAGTACTCCACAAGACTTATCCGACAAATAAAAAAAATTGGTGGACAAAACAATATGCAAGTCATAGGATTCAAGGCGTGGTTTGCAAGAATCAAGTATTTTGCATAAATAAGCATTTGTAAAAGAATTGAAATTTATTTAATTCATTCATCAGATTACTCAAGAATTGATCTAGATTTATGATCGATACAAGGTAATAAACCATCTATGAAAGATCCACAAGTATCCAGTTGAAGTGTATTACTACGCGGAAGAACAATCAGATAAGTCTCCATAATCGAGGAGCACGATGATTCGAATCGATTAAACCCAGCTGGGGATTCCAAATCACACGCCATATGTAGCATTAAAGCACACATATAACAACTCTTCCCTGTATCCTCTAGCCAAGACCGGGGTTCCGCCACCCGAGAGCACAGTACGCCTCCATCCAGTTCCTCGAACTTGGAGGGTACACACTACTCTCGCCATCTCTCCACTCCCAGTGCGGGTTAACCGTTCTTAAGACTAGACTAGCCAGAGTTTAGCTTCCCTGAGTATGTGACTAGTACTCCAAATTCTTAACTCATGCAATTCAACAACGGACGGTTCCTAATCGACGCAGGCGGAAAGAACCCGCTCACCAGTCACCACTGGTGGCTCCCAAACACCATGTCCGCCCGGTCTCAAATTATTACTTCCAATCAAACATTCCTTTCTCGAAAGAACATAGCCATTTGCCGAAGCAATACGCTATACGTAGATGACCGGAAATCGCCTACTATAAAAGTTCTAAGCAACTAATCAAGTTTAGCCAAAAGTTTGCATCTTTAAACAAGTGTCAAGGTGTAGGTACAATAACACAAGGATAAGACTATGCATCAAGTAGGAATTTAATTAATTACCGTAATGCAATAGAATAATCATAAGTGTATTTAAAGCAATCATTTTAAATACAAGTAAATGTTTGAATGCACCGGGGCTTGCCTTGGTTGGAGTGATAAACGAACTCGGGCTCAGATTCAACAATAGAGAAATCCCCTTCACAAGAGGATTATCCAACCCAACCAACGAACAATCTATACGATATAATGATATGCTTAGATGATGCTTGAAATGATCGACATGATGCTTTGCAACACATAAACAGGGACATAAAGGATGAATAAAACAGATTACAATCTTGAGTACAACTTTCCTTCATGAAACTAATCTAGATTAGAACATAAGGCAATTTAATTAAACTCTTATTACTAGATTACTTAAGTTAATAATTATGTCCAAAAGCACTGAGCAAACAACCCAATAAAATGCATGTCCAAACTGTGATTGTCACTGGACAAATGACCATTTGCATCAAATAATCCAAAATCACTCAAAACCTAAAGTCATTAGGGTTTCTAATTATTTTATAATTAATCAAATAAATACCCATGTATAATAGTTCATCCAAAAATTCCCAAACTTTTTGTACAGCAAGGTATTAGTGTATAAAGGTTACACAAAAATTCCCAGAATTTGTGGAGCAATCTACAGAGCATGAAAAATCATGGAAAATTCATTTCTTAATTACTTTGAGAATTTTTACAGGATTAAAAATGTATTGAACATGAACATGTTATATTTTTCTAAAATACTACACATCACAGAGAGCATACACAAATTTTTACAGAATTTATTTATGCACATAAATAAACATACAAAAATAACAAAATGCATTACTGTGCAAAACAGAAAATAAAGAAAACCCTTCATTTAACCCACTGACGGCTGGGTCCCGCCCGTCAGTGGCACATCGGCAGAGCAGCGGCGCCGGCGACCAAAGAACACGGTGGCGCGTCGCCGCCGACGACCAAACGACGCAACCAACACTTGCGCTGGACTCTACGCGCTGCCCCGAACCCAACGAGGTACGATAGAGCTACTTCCATCCCTCAGAAAACCCTCGCCGGCGACATACGCGGCGGTCCGAGCTCGGTCTCTTGTGCGCCGGCGAGTACAGGCAAGCGCCGAAGAAACCAAGCACCGTGATGGACTCAGGAAGGTAACGCGAAGAAAACACACCACGAAAACGGGATAGAAAACTACCGAGGAATCCTCACCGGCGACCATGGCGGCACCCCCGCACGCGGCCGCATGCGCGGGCGAACACAGGCCGTAATCGGTTCAACCAAGAACCCCAGCATGCTTAGCGCCCCCCCAAACAACGCTGACCGCAAGAAGAACGAAACAAAACCCTAACGTAACGACCTCGCCGACGGTGATGGCGGACGACAGAGATCTGCGCATCGCACGCCGGCGTAAACATGCACGCGCTCGAACAACCAACTGCGCGAACGGACTCAGGACGGCTAGGCGAAGCTAGCGCAGAACTTGGATCGGAAAACGATGGACAAACGCGTCCCACCGACGAGCGCACCGTCACGACGGCCATAAACGGCGGCGGAGCTCGCGGACAGAGCACTACGGCTCAAAACAAGTTCAACTAAGCGCGCAGAGAGTTTGAGGAGCTCACCCCGGTTATGAAGCTCTCGCAAACGCGACCGGAGACGAAGCAGATGATGCTGGCGACAGAGACCGTGCTGGCGGAAAACGGTGAACCGGTGGCAACGTCGGCGTACCTGAGGCTGTAGACCACCAACGAAGAAACGACGAAGCCGACGAGGTTCAGCGATGAATAAAGAAGAAGAAACAAGAAAGATAAAAACAATGTGGCTCCTGGTTAGCCTGGACGACGACGGACCAGAGGGGCGGCGCTTCCGCCAGAGCCGAGGAAGACCGGTCTGCGCCGGACGATTTACGCGGTCACAGCTTCAACCAACTAGTGCGGACGATGCACAAGCTCAAGGCAAAGTGGATTGGGGACTTGGCGGTGGTTAACGAGCTCGGACGAGCTCATCGACGTTGGAGGAGCTCGCGGCGGAGCAGAGCAGAGCGGATGAATGGCGTGGAAAGGGAGAAAGGGGTGATCGGCGACCCGTTTTGAAGAGCGCGGGACGTGCGCGACGATGCCACGCACAAGATAGGACGTGCGTTGCGGACGTGCGGCACTCGGCGAGCTCGGCAGTTGGCCGGCCAGGTGTCGGCGTCGAGTTCTTCGTTGCCATGCAACTGCTCGAGGAAATGCCTGAACTGCCCCGGGGACTGTTTTGCAAATTTCTCAAGCTTCCAGGGGTTTTCATGAAAAACTTTGAATACGAAAGTTGCTCAAAATTTTATGATCTACAATTTTGTTAATACCCACATTTTCAAATTCGGCCTAGAAATGAAAATGCAAATTTTGAAATTCAAAAACATATTAAAGAGATTTACCCCTTTTTAATTACTTTAAAAAGTTGAATAACACTTGAAAAAATGTAAACACAACAAATGCAATTTAAACAGAGCTCTACAACTTTGCTTAAACAATCATAAGCAAATTCTTTTTAGATTTTTAAAATCAAGTTTAGAGTTGGATTTAACTCCTCTGGGAATTAGGGTTTGGATTTAAATTTGAAAACTTGAATTTGTCAAGATGACCAACACTCAAACAATTGAATGATGCTTAATGCATATGATGACATGATCAAATTTTAATTAAGTGATTAACACCAGTTGTGTTACACGTACTGTAGGGTCGAGATGGCAGACTAGAGGGGGGGGGTGAATAGTCCTTTCTAAAAACTTACACGCAACGGCTAACCGAAACAAATGCGGAATTTAAAACTATCGGTCTAGCCAAGACTACACCCCTCTATCTATAACTTTAACACCTAGCAAAAGATCCTAATTGGGCTCACTAAGGTGCAAAGCTAGGAAGCTCACCTAAACAAGTCTAGGTTGCAAGGTCACACAAACTTAAGCAACTAGTACTCTAAGCACACCAGAAGCTCCTACTCATACTAGTAAGCAAAGCACAAAACACCTAAGCTCACTAGCAATGCTCTCTAGCAAGACTACACAAGTCAACTAGAGAGCTCAACTTACTTAGCTACACAAACTAAGCAATGTGACTTATAAGGCTACACAAGCCAATAAGCCACTCAAGAGCTACTTCTAAGCTACACAAGCTAGAAGGTAACTAGGCAAGCCACACAAGCTAAACTAGTTACAAGAGCAACAAAGAAACACTAGCACAAGATATGAACAAGTAAATACAAGCTAGTGAATCGGAGAATGCAAACCACCGAGAAGAGTAGACAAGGTTGACACGGTGATTTTTCTCCCAAGGTTCATTTGGTTGCCACCAAGCTAGTCCTCGTTGTGTCGGCTCACTCACTTGGAGGTTCACGGGCTAATAAGCATTCACAAGCCTAACCCGCAATCGGGTGCCGCACAACCAACACAAGATTAGGGCACTCAATGACACGCTCAACTAGAGTTGCTCTTCGCGATCTCCCACGGGGCAAGCACAACACCCCTCACAAGCTCTTCTCTGGAGCCACGCACAAGCTTCTTGCGTGCTTCGACGGAGCCACGATCACCAAGCCGTCTAGGAGGTGGCAACCTCCAAGAGTAACAAGCACCACCGGCTTGCAATACGATCACCTAATGCCACTCGATGCAAACTCGCAATGCAACGCACTAGAATCACTCTCTCACACAATCGGATGATCACTATCAAGTGTATGTGAGTTAGAGGGCTCCTTCACCAAGCACACTAAGGGCAACACATCCCCAAGGTGCTCAACTCGCCCCAAGGGCCAGCCAACAAGTATATATATACTAGCCCATGAAACTAGCCGTTTCCCCCCCTTCATTGCGCTTTCTGCAGAGGGTCCGGACGCACCCAACACTGGGGTCCGGACCATGCCGCGCGCGTCCGGACCTTCCTAGCCGTTTGAAACGGCCGTTGGCGCCCTGCGCCGATCGCCACCACACGTGTCTCCGGACGCGTCCGGATGCCCGTCCAGACCAACGCCTGCCCGCGTCCGGACGTGAGCAGAGAGCTCCCCGAGAGCACTTTTCCTCCGAACGTGCGTCCGGAGTTTACCGTCCGGACCGCAGATAGCGTCCGGACCCGCTCTGTTAGCACAACACAGTCAAGGGAGTGTGCGACCGGACACATAGCCATTTGTTCGGACCCCCCCCCCCCCGCGCGTCCGGACATCACAGTCAGAGGCAGACCTAGGGTTTGCCTCCGGACGCATTCACCAATGGTCCGGACCCTGGCAACCCTAACGTCCGGACTCGGTTTTTCAGCCGAGACAACTCCCCACTTCTTCCTTTGCTTCACATGTGCTAACACAAATGTGTTCACCACCTTCTGCATGTGTGTTAGAATTTTCACAATCATTTTCAAAGCATTTTCACTTGTTCTCATCACGCCACTCGATCCTAATGCATCGCAAAGATAGATCTCTCAAGTGGCACTAGATAACCGATATGCAAACAAGTTTGCCCCTCTTGATAGTACGGCTATCTATCCTAAACCCGGTCATATACTTCTCTACACACCTATGACTGGTGAAATGAAATGCCTGATAGGTTATACCTTTACCTTGCGCATTCCATTCCATCTCCATCTCCAATGTTGATGCAACACATGCACCAACCTATCACCAAATGATATGATCCACTCTATATCATCACGTGACCGTATTGGTTCATCGATCTTGACCTCACTTGCTCTTCATCGTTGCATCGGTCCATCGGCGCCAAGCATCACTCACTTGTCCTTCACACTTGCAACCGGTCCATCAAGCCAAGCCTTATCTTGATCTTCTCCACCTTGATCACATGACTCCATGTCATGTCTCATGTGCAATAAGCTGCTTCATCACACAATCACCTGTGAACTAATCTCCTGTGTATATATCACTTAAACACATATTAGTCCACCTAAGTTGTCACTCAATTACCAAAATCACACAAGGACTTTCACGTACTCAAAAAACTTGTCGGACAAGATTTTAGTCAAACATTGATAATATAAATCATGAAAAAGTTTTAAGTTGTTGAGTTTAAAAATATAAAAATCATATCAATATAGATTTGTCTTGAAAAATACTTTCATAAAAATATACATATATTATATTTTTATATAAATTTTTTTTAAAAATAAGCGGTCAAAGTTATACTTTGGAGACCGTGCCGTTTTCTAAAACAAAAGTTTTTGAATACGGAGAGAGCAGGCTTCTAAAATCGTCACCTTTACGAAAAATAAAAGCGTTGACTCATGTTTTCCTACTCACGAGTTCATCAGTCTCATTTGGTCCTTGTTTACCTACACTCTAATCCACCATAAATCCATAATACATATGAACTGAGGCAGTGAAAGTGCAGCCAAATAAACCTTTAAGGATGTCCATAGAGATCCAAGTCCCGACATCATCCCTAGAGAATTTCCCTATCGTCGATCGGAAGAGTTTTCACCGATGATGAAAATGGAGGAACTTCATCTCTCCTCGATTATGGCTTGATCAGGTAGGGGTGGCATCCCCCGCTCTCTTTTCATGAGAGGATTGCTTACATGCCTATTTAATATTTTCATTCATCGTCTGGCTCAATAAAAGGCGAAACAATCTAGCAGATCATACCTAAATTCCATAGTGTCATACTCCCACCAGTATCTATAGTTGAGCTTAGGTATGACAATGGGTCAACCTAACTCTAGCCTTGGACCCAGTCAAACGGCCTGAAGACCAAATTTATGGGACATGGGTCAACTCATTTCACCAAAAGGTATCATCTCCTAGGCCTAAATATTTTTTTCTATGATAAGACATGAATACTATTGACCCTTATAGAAAAGATGAGATAAAAGATTGCAAAGTATCATGATAACACATTAAGGCTAATAACAACATATCAAATTAAATAAATTTCTAAGTGTTGGAAGAATTTACGCTGCAGTATATTCACGTACACAAAATTAAATGAGTAGCACACAAGGCATGAATTGTATTACTGGTTTAGGCATATGGTGCCTTACGTCTAGTTTGATGTAGCTCTCTTTATTTTCGTATGCTCGGTTATAGGGGTTACTAATTATAGTTATGCGCTAGAATGTCAAGAATTGGATCCTGATCGAGAGGCCCCTACCTATCCTTATATAGTCCGAGGATAGGGTTAGACACTGATCAGGATATCAACACATCCCACTTATTTTAGCACCCCTCTAGAAAAAAGAGACAATTCACTAATAAAATCTAAAAATTCTCGTAGTGAAGTAGAATTTTTGTAGAATTTTGATATTCAAAACTACTAAATATTTTCTAGTCAGAATTCTCATGTGCTATAATTAGTAGTAGTGTTTTACTAGTACTTAAAAACACTAGGAGAAATCAACTATTCTAGTAGTGATTTGTGTCGTTAAGATAAGACTTTCACCCACGATTGTTGTTTACAGTAATATATTAATATGTTATCGGCTTTTAATAATCATATAAGTAAAAACGTTGAATGTAAATATAGTAACAGCAATTATGTTTGTGCTGAAAAAAGTTATACACTGATAACACTATTGATCAAAAGGCTATCCCAAGTTAATTCGGCCAATTAGGGCATCTACAAGAGGCGCGACCAATTAATTTGACACCAAAATGAATGTGTGATATATAGGACACGTAGCTAATTAAGAAAGCTTGACGTGTCCTAGATGTGGTGTAAACAAAAAGCAGACCTGCCTAGAAAAGTTGTGGGGGTGCTTTTCATGCAACGTGGCTAATTGTAGATATGAACCAAATACTAATCCAAGCAATCCACTACTCCGTAACGCTTTTTGGAGGGCACTATGCCTTCCTACTCATCTGGAGTCCGTCGGTCCCAGTGTCCCAATGCCACGAGTAAACTTTTTCCACTACTCATCACTCATCTACAGAAGGCCCGCTAGCGCTCTGTTCGGCTGCGGCCACGACTGATGCTTCTTTTATATATATTTTAGAAGAAAAATACTGTTTTATAGCTGAAAAATAGAATTGTTTTATAACTGAAAAATATAATTAATTTCGGTTAAAGAAAAGCAAGCTACCCTACTAAAAAAGCGGAACGGAGCACCGTTGGGCTTGGGAAGTACCGAAGTAGGCCTTGCTGGAGTGCTGACTGCTTTTTCCATCGTCCTCCACTTGCCCCGTAGCACTACAGAGTTTAGCGTCACAAAAGGCAACGACGGCTCAGCCCTCCTTTTGGATATTTAATTAAATTAACTAACTAATTAATTAACGCATTATAAGCCCACGAAGGACATATCCACGGCTCAGCTTAAAGCTCACACTGTTACGAGTACTAGTCTACTAGTATCACACCAACACTGATAAAAATACAGTAGTAAAAAATACTCCGTATAGTAGCACCACGCCACACTAGTCTAGCCAAAGTCAGCCAAGCGAACAGGCTGGTTGACGCGTGAGGTAGGTTAGGTTCCCTGTCGCGCGGAGAATTGCAGTTGCAATTGCAGTTGCTGCTCCAGCCCCGCACCAGCTGCGACCTTTTTTTGAAGAAAAAAAAAAGGTTGAAGGCTGGCTGGACCGTGCGCCGCCGCGCACGCGCCTCTAGTAGTCAGTCCACTCACTTGTGTCCACCGGCGAGCGGCACTCCCATCCCAGCAGCGACGCGCCAGTGTGCAGGGAGCCCAGGTCCACGCGACGCACGGACGGAGTCCAACGCGGCGCTCGTCGAGCAGGTCGCCGGCCCGCCCGTCGCCCGCGCAAACAGCCAGACGTCTGGAAGGAAGAGTCAAGAGCGCAGGTGGTGGGGACCGGCAGGCAGGCAGGCGGATGCGGATGCGGATGCGGCGAGCCGCCAGGACGAGTAGCGGAGTAGGGGTAGGTGGCCCGCGTCGCCATCCCTGCATCCCCATCGGCCGCGCGGCACGGGGCCGTGTCTGGACGGTGGACGAGCGAGCCGAAATGAACGAACCGGAGCGAATGATGATGACCAAGCGGGCCGGCCGGCCGCTGAGGCGCGAGTGAGGCCTGGCAATGGCAAGTGGCGCGGATGCGTGGGTGTGGCGCACGGTGACAACGGAGCCGATCCCCACAGCTGAGGCTGGCTGTGCGAGAGCAGTGCATATTCGACGCCATCCGTGAGGGGGTGCGGCTGGCTGCGTGCATGGCTGGGCTGTACTGCCCACCGCCACCTGCTATGCCATCGGCGGCCGCGTCAATTTACCGCAACCGAAAATCGGGGAGGAAAAACCGATGGTCCCATCCGACCGGAGTGTAAAACGGGCGGCCTTCTAGTCTGACGAATTCGTTCTGGTTGCTTTGCCTTTACGACCAACATCATTTATTAATCAATCTAGAACAAGGCGTCGAGAGGTCGGCTCGTACGTAAGCTCGACACAGGGAACCCATCCAGGTGGCAACACCAAAAGAGGCGCCGTATGTGTATGCGCTCCGGCTCCGTTGAGAATTCCGTCGTGATATTGCCTACTAGTTCCAGACAAGTAATAACCCAAGGGATGGATACGATGAATGAATACGACTTCACTACTACTCTACGATGTGAAACAGCATGCACGAAATCGGCATTGTATTTCTAGGCTACTATTAGTACTGTTATTACTATTAATAAGTAAAGTAATTCGCCGCTTGATTGGATCTCCGGTCCAGTGGCTTCAAGCAAAGAGGAAAGACTACTTCCCGGATCGAGTTCCGGTTGGTGAGCTGAGGGCCAATACGGATCGGTCAGTCTGCTGCTTGCACGAGACGAGAATTTACAAACACCGTTTGGTTTCGAGTCCACGCACGCTGATAACGTGACAATCTGACAACGTTGGTTTCAATTGCTGTATGCAAGGTTGATGCTGGACACATATTTATAGTTATGTACAATAACGTGCTGAGCTGGATGAGAGAGCTTCATTTTGACTCTCAGTTCACAACCTTCGATCATCCATGTTAAAAGTGAGTAATAGTATGTGAGGATGAACTAGCTAGAGACGAGAGACGACTTAATTGGTTTATCATGACCCACTCACACCTCAGACACATACGACTTTTTTTTTAAAAAAAAACTGCGCATTTAAGATAGAAACATGGTTTTTACATGTGTATCGATAGTAAATGTAATGATTTGAAGATATGTCTAATGGTTATGGGTCCGAGTAAATCACTACAGATCGAAAACTTCCATGTGGAATGGAGTAATTTCGCACTTGAAGCTGAATAATGAAATCTATTTATGCCAAAACTATGACAAGATCCTACGCACTCCTAATAGGTTACTGAATACAGATCTATTCCCTTAAAAATTGTAAATAAAAAAATGCGATATATCTCAGCTTATTAACCATAACAATTAACAAAATATTATTTTTTTCATATCAAAACAAAACAAACCGATTTATCATCGGCACGAACCATTAGTCGAAGAGGGTCATAGGTTCCCCATAGTCTCCACCTTTAACGACACTCCCTTCTCATTAAGGGCACGTTCGGTTGGCACGGAATTGAGTCCTAGAATTGTTCCGACCAAAAGCGCTCCTGTATGTTGTACTCCCTCCATCCATGAAAGAATAGATTTCTAGGTTTGTCCTAAGTTAAATTTTTTGAACTTTGACCAAATTTTTAGAATAAAATATTAAATGTTATGGTATCAACTAGTATCATTAGATTTATCTAAGAACATATTTTTTGTATGGTGCTCATTTTAAGTCATAGGTGTTGTTGTATTTTTCTATAAAGTTATTCAAAGTTAAAAAATTTTGACTGACACAAGTTCTAGAAATTGATTCTTTCGTGGAACTTATAAGTAACAGCAGAAATTGTTCTGGCCGTTCTGGCCGGGAATGACCCTAAGGGCACTCTCAATGCAGACTCTATCATAGAGTCTAAATCTATTTATTACCTCGAATATTGTGGATTTAGAGTCTAAATAAGACTTAGAGTCTTGTTTATTCACCCTCTCTCCTCAATAAATATGCTGTCATATCAACGAAATATCATAAATACGTAATAATAAATAGTCTTATACTCTATAAGAAAGTCCTACATTGAAAGTGCCCTAGCCGAACGGGACTAGACGGAGCGGCCGTCGGCCCGTCGCGGCGTCGCCGTTTGCAGAAGCCACGATCCCGCCGCAAGCCCGCGCCGGAGCACGTGAACCGTAAGCAAGGAAAGCATCCTGTTCAATTCTGTGGCAACAGGGCCTGGCGCGCGCGTGGCCACCGCACACCCCCGCCGCAGAAAAAGCATTTTCCCAATTCCAACGCCTCCCCGCCCTCCAGTACTCCCTCCCAAGTCCCAATCCTGTCGTAGCCAGTCTTTCGCCCAGCGCCCTCCGTCCTTCCATCCTTTTTCTTCTGTGGGAAAAAAAAAAAGTGAACCGGCGCGCCCTTTGCCGTCCGTCGCGCGCCTAGCCCAAAACAAACGAATAGGAAAATTCCAAAAGGAAATGCCACCGCCGTTCGTCCCCCAAACCCTAATCAAGGAGGGGAGGCCCACGCCCACCAACTCACCAAGGCCCCAACGGACGGTCCAGATCTGGGCCCAGCCGCTCACGGACGGCCGCCCCGCGTTCCAGCCGCGCTCCCGCGGGCCGCCGCACGACGTGCGGAAGCCGTAGGCAGTCGGCCGCGGTCGCCACCCCAACCAACCCACCGACGCGGTCTTGGGCACGCGGGCAACAGCCAGCCGTCGCCGTCCGTCCGCCTCCCCTCCCCGGCTACCCCAAACTCCGCGTCAAGGCGAAGCGACCCCAGAAAGCTCTCCCAGGTCGGGCGGGCGGCCAGGTCGCCTTCCTCTGCCACCCACCTCCCTCCTCCGCCCCGCCCGCGCCGCGACTAGGCGAATCTGCCTTCCCCAGTCCGACCGCGAGCGCGAAGCCTAGCCCCCAGCTCGTCGCCTTCCTTGGCCCTTCGCCCCTTCCCGCCGCGCGCCACCACCCTCGCCAACCCAGCTATAAATAGCGTCCCCTCCCCGCCGCCTCCTTCCCCACACCTCATCCCGACGCCGATCGAGGAACAAGGAAGCACGAGCAGCATATGTCACAGAGGGCTAGCGTCCCACACTCCTCCTGCATAGCCTTCGCGCTCCATTCCCATCTCCTGGTCTCCAGTGAGATGTGCCCCAGCTCCTATTGGCAGCAGCAATAGCTAATCTCTGCCTTCCCTTTTTCTTCCTGTTCTTCTTCTTCTCCCCGTTTTCGTTCCGGTTTGCTCCAGCTAAAGCTTTGAGCTTCCGTTTTTAGTACTCTTCTTTTCCCCTTTCTTCCTCTCCTTCCTTTGCTCTCCGATCTCCTTCCTGACAAAAGAAAAAAAAAGAGGAGAGGCGACAAGCAAGCAAGCAATGGGTGTCAAGGGATTCGTCGAGGGCGGCATCGCCTCAATCGTGGCCGGCTGCTCCACCCACCCGCTGGACCTAATCAAGGTCCGCATGCAGCTACAGGGGGAATCGTCAGCGGCGGCGGCCGTCGCGGCGCCACAGCCGGCGCTACGCCCGGCGCTGGCCTTCCACGCGGGTGGCCACGCCGTGACGCTCCCGCACCCGCACCACCACCACGACATCCCGGTGCCGCAGCCACCTCGGAAGCCAGGGCCGGTGGCGGTGGGCGCGCAGATCCTACGGTCCGAGGGGGCCGCCGGCCTCTTCTCAGGCGTCTCCGCCACCATGCTACGCCAGACGCTCTACTCCACCACGCGGATGGGGCTATACGACATCCTCAAAACCCGGTGGACCCCTCCTCAGGACACCAACAACAACAACGGCGGGGGGGTCCTCCCGCTGCACCGCAAGATCGCGGCGGGGCTAGTGGCGGGCGGCGTGGGCGCGGCGGTGGGAAACCCAGCCGACGTGGCCATGGTGCGGATGCAGGCGGACGGGCGGCTACCCGTCGCCGACCGCCGCAACTACCGCGGCGTAAGCGACGCCATCGGCCGGATGGCGCGCGACGAGGGCGTGCGTAGCCTCTGGCGCGGGTCGTCGCTCACCGTCAACCGCGCCATGATCGTCACCGCGTCGCAGCTCGCCACGTACGACCAGGCTAAGGAGTCTATCCTGGCGCGCCGGGGACCGGCAGCCGATGGGCTCGCCACGCACGTCGCTGCTAGCTTTACTGCCGGCATCGTCGCTGCTGCTGCGTCTAACCCTGTTGATGTTGTTAAGACGAGGATGATGAACATGAAGGTGGCCCCTGGTGCTCCCCCGCCTTACGCTGGCGCCGTCGACTGCGCCCTTAGGACTGTAAGGTCTGAGGGCCCCATGGCGCTCTATAAGGGGTTCATCCCCACCGTCATGCGCCAGGGTCCCTTCACCGTTGTGCTCTTCGTCACGCTCGAGCAGGTGCGCAAGGTGTTTAAGGGCGTCGACTTCTGAGTCTGTCCGGCACCCGCGCCGGCCATGATCAAGATGATGATGACGACAACAAACGCTGCTGCGCTACTACCAGTTCGTCACCGCGTTCGCTGCTACGAATAAAAGTAGAGTAACCCACCCGCTGCTGCTGCTACCTAGAGGCGGCGACGACTATTACGCCTTTGATTGCTTGCTTGCTTCCCGTGTCGGTCTCTCTTGTGTTATCATCCCTTCTCGTTCTCGCATCCTGTTCGATCTGGATGGATGGATGGATTTGACCAAATGCGCAATGCAATTTACCAACATTTTATTAAAATTAAAATTGCTGCTGCAATGTCTCACAACTCATCACGCTTTCATCTCGGCAACCTCCAAAGATGTTTTTTTTTTCTTTTTGATCTCACCTCCAAAGATGTTGGAAGCTGGAACGAACTGGGATGAATAGACAATTACCAATTGCTCTACAGTTTTCGTCGGTTTATTATGTTCTCACCACCACGAGTGTTCTGAGAACAGATTTTAAATTCTGTTGGATTTGACCTGACGGCCTTGGGGTTCGAACGAACCCTCCCCCGGTTTGCAGCTAGCTGGGGACATCACAAGATCCCGCGGAGCCAACGGCAAGGCGGAAACGTGTCGCTCGATCTGCAAAAAATAATGATACATCTGGTACACGCAGGACAGGGACGTGCATGTTCCTGGGCCACGGCGATGTGCATTTGTGCTACTAGCACTACTTCCTTTCTTGAAACTGGAGGAAGATTCAAATGAAGATCTGCCTAAAAAGCGGGCAAGTTCACACCCCGTGTGAATCACACACAAAGGAAAAAATGCTCTCTCGGCGACTGTCAGTGCATGATGCTGATGCAAATGGGGGTGTCACCACGACGTTTTAGAGACCAATTGCAACGGTAGTTAGTGCGGCTCTGACGGTGCCCGCCTTTGGCTCTCTGGTCAGTTACCAGACCTAGAGCACAATTAACCAATGATGCTCTTGAAAATTGGTTGCCAACTTTGGCCGCAACAGCACCAGAACTTTGCTGCAGGAGCCAAGGACACCACCACGGCGTAAATGTCAGCGCTGCCCAAGGTCCTAATTTTCTTGGAGCTGGGCATGGCCAACTTCCAGATCGATGTTTTAGTTCAGATTTCAAACCATATATCATCCAGAAAGGGGGCGTTACACTAGATGTTTCTTGTCAGTCAAGACGTTACAGTCTCCATCAATTCAAGCAAAGTTGAGCGTTTAACTTCAATATAAAAGTTCTTTACTTTTAAGCATAACTGTTCATATCAACCGTAAGTCAGTCAGCCAGCCAGCAATGTAAAACCAACAGATCCTCTTGAAAAACCATGTCTGTCCTCCATGAGCTTAGACAGTCAGCTCGTCTGGTTCTCCCATATCCTGTTCCTGCAGGCAGACAAGGACGATGCTAAACAACGCGAATCATATGCCCGTGGATATTAGTGGACTAGTGGCAAAGAAAACTCGATTGAATTGCAATTCCGGAATAGGTAACGAGAAAAAGGAATTTCTGCCTCATCTTGCACTGATCGATTGTAGGAAAGAAACAAAGTGCCGACTTGCTAATCACTAATCATGTTACTTTAGCAAGTCAAGTGGCCACACTGTTCATCGTATCGCATTACTCTGTGGCGTGTTATTTTGAGCTATCCAAAGTTACCCTGAAAATTTCCATTTGCAGAGCTAGAATTTCAGGTTATTCAGTGGCAGGCAATGAAAATGCTGGCAGACGCTCATGTCCTCATTGGAGACAGACACTTATATTACATGGGCATGAGGTCCACTAATATACGAATGGGAATATCAAAGGCATGGACTCTCGTGTATAGAAGAATAAAGCTAGTGCACATACCGTATATCAGGCAGTCTCATCAGTAAGATAGTGCATCAAGGATGCATAGATGACTGACTAGGAACATACAATTAGCTCCCTGTTCGCTTGGCTTATCGGCCGGCTTATCAGTCATCGAAACAATGTTTTTATCTCACAGAAAAACAGTCAAAAACGGCATCAGCCAGCTTATCAGCCACAGAAACAGCCAAACGAACAGGCAACATCACAATTAGTGCGATGATGAATTGGTGCCAAGAACTTGGGTTTACATATACATGATATATGTAAAAATAGAGAGCCGAAGACATTGCCAAGATTTCGATCCCGCAAGCATATTTTACCTGTGAGGATTTCCCAGAATACACCATCGTAGGGTATGGTCCATTTGCCAACTGAATAAGAACAGGAAATATCCAAAGAAGAGGCTGTATTTTAGCAGTATATCTCCAGTACAATTCAATCATAAGAAACTACAATAAGGTCGGGTATATGGTCTAATGTAAAGATAACAACATTTTAGATAAATAGGCAGATCTTCAGTTGAGAAACATAAAAAGCCAAAAATAGAGCTCAGAGCATATGCTCATCCTGCCATTTTGATTAAATGGTAGTAGGAGCCTCCCAGGAGACACATATACCTGAAAGATTGAGCCTTTCGTTCAAACAAAAATGTTGCCAGCCAATATGAGGTCATCGACTGGCTGCAGATATCCATGTTACAATCAGAATAGCATGACGCTCAAAACCCGAACTGATAATAAGAAGGTTAATAGAACACAGTAAGTTACACAGCTGGTATGTTTCCAGAAACCCAGAAGGTCGTAAGCTTCACAATAAAATGGAGAAATCAGTGCACCCCAAACCTTGGCCATTAGATACTTTTAGTGAGCAAAACCAGAAGGTACATAATGTAGAGATCATTAGAGACCCAGCCCATGAGAAACTAAGCAGTTTTACATTAATCTATATATTGTTTTATAAAAGCAAACACCCACTAACTTTTCAATCTCTCTGGATGCAAGCTATCCATGTGTCACCTCTCACTAAGTGTTACATCATCTCCAACTAAGTGCCACATCATCTTCCATTAAAGTACAATATTATTTTCAATATATCAACATACAAGGCATATCCACATCATACTATTGTTTGGTCGTCACATTCACCTATAATTTGGTCGAATATTGTATTCGCATTTTATCAACATACAAGGCAAATCCATGATATACAGTTTGTTTGGTAGTCACATCCTCCTATAATTTATTAGATCATTTCATTAGTTTTACCCAGTTTTGACTATCTATCTCATACATACAATGATGCAACACCTTTATTTCTAAGAAAGTCCCGCTGCAACACACAGGGTATTCTTCTAGTTAAGAAGAAGAAAGGCACCCAAACTCAAGTTACAAGAGGACTCGAGCCTTAGATGATTGGAATCCACGTGCACACTTTCCATCCCAACCGATTGAGCTAGGCTCACTTCTTTCTTGTGAAGTTACCAAGATTTATCAACCAAGTACATATGTTAACACACTAATCACCTGATAAAGTTTTCATTTATCCAATGCACCCAACTGCTAATCATGCAATCTTTCTTGTGAAGTTGCATGGATTCGACCAAAAGCGATACAGTTCAGACAATGTCATTATTACATGGACAACAGGCTTAACCTGCAACATATACAGCCACAACGTTTAAGAAAACAAGAAGTCTACACCACTGACATCCAATTGCCACAAAGAAAAGAACCCACCAGTTCTCTTTCGACAAAAAGAATTGGCGTGTTTTAATTATATACTCCAACAGGAACATAGGTGAAATGTGAAGCAGGTCACAAGAAAGAACTGCAGATGGATCAGAAAGTTCCATGAGAACACTGAACACAGAAGTTCTCTTCAGGCTTGAAGTAAACCAGAAATCTTATCTGATGGGCTGAATTGAGCAGTACTCTGTTGAACTATTGGACTTGGCCCACTTGTGTTTTTCAGCTTCCCACAATGACAGGGTCCAAGAGTACTCTGTTGGCCTATTGGACTTGGCCGACCCAGTTTTTCAGCTTACCATGAGGACAGGTTGCATTGAGATTGCCCAGCCAACAGATTAGGTTGCCTCATGGTACACCAGACAAGTACTTACTCATTAGCTATCCCTAACTTTTGAGACACTTACAGGTGATTTTTTAAATAGCTAAATTTGTTCTAGGTAGGTAACCTACTACTTTTCAAGATCTAAAACAGACTAATAACATGAAGTTACACGAAGGTCTTGCAAATCAGGTCTGGTATCATTCCAATTTTTCACCTAAAGGCTTGCACAAGATAATTTGTGCACCCTTAAGACATGGGTGTACACTGCAAAAAGACAGGCTCAGCAGCCTAACCTAACCTCAGTATGATATGCACATTAAACAACTCAAGCAATCTGCTAGACAAGATTCCAGTTAACAACATCTCTGATTTATAGTACAAGGCAGCTTTCTTAACTTAAATTCCTAACTTGTGTTAATACAAAAAAAATTAAGATTATACTTAAGCTGATGGGACATGAAGCCCGTATATTCCAAAGATTACATGCTTGACTTGCTTGTTTAATTCTTATATCTACCATCTAGAAGCATGTCGTAGAGAGAGAAAATAAAGATATCAGATAATAGAAGTAAATTAATACTAATGATAATATTACTCAAATAGTATACTCAAAGATGCCTCGCTTTAAGAAAAGAAGTGCATGCACATTAACATACATTACTTTATCTTGGTTAGACCAGACCAGATTTCTACCTGATACTCCTAGTCTCATAATAAGTATCAGTAGATTAATCATGGCATATATTTTCATAATAAACTTATTTGGAGATACAAAATGAGTGTCATCAAGGAATAAGCAAGCATATACATACAAAAATCTATCTGAATCATAAATCAAAAGGTTTGGGATATTCAAAAAGGCATTATGAGCTTTTCTCCAAGTGTGTACTGAAAGCAGCATCTGATCTAACACAAAATTTATGTGCATTTGTAACATCAATGCAAACTGCAAAAGAACAGGCTCTGCAGGTGCACCTAACCTACAGAGGACATACATCACACATCTCGATCAACACAAACACTCAAGTACAAAGCAGTTTGCTTAACAATGTATTCCTCCCTTGTGTTAATATGAAAATTTTAGAATGACGCCTTAGTGGTGAACTGGTGAAAAGAACATACCTGTGTATTTCAAAGATGCCAGGTTCCTAAATCGAAGAGTTTCTAGTGTTACAGAGGAAATATTCTGATTAAAAAAACTATGGACTACTGGGGGTTTGAACATGTGCTTTATGAAGACGCACGGTTAATCTACAGGCCAAGGTCCCATGTATGCATGGTCTCTGTGAGTCTGCTTGAGAAAGCCTGAGGATCTAGATATAGTACTCATGAACAGAGATTACACTATTCATACCAATCATATGAAACCAGGTAGTGGACTTCTGAGTTTAGATCCCAGTATCCCACCTTACTGAACTTAGCTAAACAAATTTTGTGATAAAGTTCATGGGTAAAACTAGGATATTGGACAATAGACAAAATACAGAGATGTTGCACTCTCTTAGTCTTAGTTTAGAGTCTGTAGTCTGTACTCAGCTCTAGATGAAGGATAAAGATTTTCCACATCCCTTGGAATGAAGTAATGGGGGACGATAACATCCTTTCCCTTGACAGATAAGAAATTTCTGATCCAAGAAAATTTGAATCCATTTCTATCAAACTTTTGGCCCAAAGTGTGGCTTTCCCACCCCTTTGGTTGGCTTTTGGCTTTTTGAGAAGTGAAAGCAGGTTGGGAAGCCCAACCAAACGGGCCTAATTCCCTTCACAAGGGTTCTTGGAAAAAGCATGGAAGAAAGTTCACACTAATGAATACTATCAAAAGAATAGGCTCAAAATAGGGGAACAAGGTTATATAATGATGCAAAACCAAACTTTTGAACAGCACGGATTCTAATTAAGGCAATTTTAAATGTAAAATGCAATCATAGGAAATCCGTCCAGCCATGTTTGAAAAGAGACTCCTCGTCGAACAAAAAGCATATGCACATACATATGACGGTGATGAAAAGAAGCTGCCTAACCTTTCAATATGAACACTGATACAAATGCTAAATCCAAAGCTTGGGGATACTTCAAGTTGCAAATTAAACTTTGAGCTTTTGTCCAAGTGCAAACTGAAAACTCCATGTGATCTAACATCTACTCTGTTAAAGCTCTAACCATGTAATAAATAGCAAAAGCATTGTCACTTACAGAAAGGATTATTATCATTTTGGTCAAAAGTGGATTATTAATATAGTGAACTGTGAACTTTAGAATGGCAGATCCCATTGCACACAAGGACTGCAAAAAAGAAACGGTGTTCTACCCATTTTCGACCACCTCCCTGAACATAACAATAAAAAAAGCTACTTACTGCGAAGGTTACAAAGGAGAGAAAGAAACTTTTAGTCACCAACTATTCTGTTTCAATCAGGGGAAATATAGATAGTAACAAATTTCAGAATGACACTCTGCCCTGCTGTGAACATTAACCTATGTATTACAAAAATATGCCAGGTTGGCAAACTGCATAAAGTCTGATTCTACAGAGGAAACATACTGATACAAAACTAGTACCTAATGGTGATTTGAATGTGCCCTTTGTGGAGATTGACGGTTCAGCTATAAGCCAATGTCCCATGGACGCTTGATCTAGGGATCAGAGGCACTGCCTCTGCCTCATGATCACTAATGAGTGCTATTCAAAGAGTGTATTCAACGTAGGCATCTCACCTTAAGAAATTTAGTGCATGTGCACTGCAGCCTTACCTTGGTAGTGATGGTACATCAATGGAAAATAGATGATACATGCCAAGGAGAACAACTTTAATAGTAGCTCGGGCCAGACAAATCACTAAGCTTCTGTACAGAAAAAAAGTTTTAACAAGGGAAGCCTAAATATACAAGGCAACCACAGAATATTTTCGAGCCACATTCAGAGAGAGTAGGAACTTCAAACAATAAGCATGTGCGCAACAAGTGGACTGATCTTTCCATACGAAAACCAATCCAAATGCTAAATCTAAAGGCTGGATATACTTCTAAAAGGACTTATGAGCTTTTGTCGAAGTGCATACTGAAAAGTGAAAACCCCATCTGAACTAACAACACACTTTGTCGAATATCTAACCTTGCCTAATAAATAAAGAAAGCACTTGTCAGTTCCAGAAAGGCTTCTTCACTTAGGACAAAAGTGGATTCTTATTCTAGCGTAACTTTAGAATGGCTGATCTGCACTAGAATAAAGGACCACAACAAAGGGACCACTGTTCTACCCATTTTCGACAACCTGTCTCACAGCATAAAAATCAGAAAGCTAATTACTACAAATGTCACAACAGAGAAAAAGAAACCTATAATCACCTATTTCCATTCCAATAGAAGCACTCTGAATCAAAGTAACATTTGTACAATTATGCTAGCACATTAATGATTACTTTACGTGTTCAGTCGTGTAACAGTTGACAACCCTATTGAAGAGAATAAAAACTACACCAAACCCGAATTAAGTCACCAGTATGAAGCATGAACATTCTGCAAGGTGACACCTCGAATCTCTGAAAAGCACATCCTACCTAAACAACACCTACACCACACACATTGATTCAAAAGTCCATCGGTTCCGCGTGGATTATCTATCTCACTTGTTCCTGACACTGATGGGGGTCTTCAGGATGCAAATAACCTACTGACCCGTTATATCAAACACCTAGAACACGCCACTCACACTGCAGCCACCATCAGCACATACGGCGAGCG
This sequence comes from Microstegium vimineum, assembly GCA_022036555.1. Classification (NCBI taxonomy): domain Eukaryota; kingdom Viridiplantae; phylum Streptophyta; class Magnoliopsida; order Poales; family Poaceae; genus Microstegium; species Microstegium vimineum. The sequence continues at coordinate 39,472,120 of CM039136.1, read as the reverse complement.
AATGACCAAGTAATTCCTAGGCCAGACACAGCACTAGACTTCTGGACAGAACAAATTTCTAACTAAGGCAATCTTAAATTTACAAGGCAGCCACAGCAAATCCTTCGGGCCACGTTTAGAAAGAGTAGCAATATCAAACAATAAGCATGTGCACATACATAGGAACGTAATGAAAACAAGTGGACTAACCTTTCCATATGAAAAAACAATCCAAATGCTAAAATCTGAAGGATGAATATACTTCTAAAAGGCCTTATGAGCATCTGTCCAAGTGCATGCTGAAAAGTTCATCTGATCTAACATCAACTACTCTGTCAAAGTGCTAACCTTGCAATAATAAATAGGAAAATCATTGTCACTTCCAGAAAGGCTTCTGATCACTTGCATCAAAAGTGGATTCACAATCTAGTATAACTTTGGAATGGACAATCTACACTGCGTAAAGGACCACTATAAAGGAACAACAGTTGTACCCATTTTGGACAACCTGTCTCATAACATAAAAAATTGAAAAGCTATCTATTGCAAATGTTACAACAGAGAGAGGAACTTTTAGCCACCGACTATTCTATTTCCATTCTGAGCACTCTGAATTAAATTAAAGCGTAATATTTAAAAACTAGTCAAAACTCAAGAGTGTTGCACCCCAATTTACGCTCATGTAAGTATGTAACAGCCTAACTGATGGCAGCCCTCCTGAAGAGAATAACAACTGCACCGCACCTGAACTAAACCACAAGTATGAAGCATGAATATTCTCCAAGAAGACACCTCGAATCTCTAAAGGCACATCCTACCTAAACAACACCTACACCGCAGGCGCCCACGGCCCCACAAGTCGACAATTCCGCGTGTGTTATATATCTCGCTCATTCCTGACGCTGACGCCTGATCTTTAGGACGCAAACAGCCAACAAACCTGCTGGCCCATTACATCGAACACCTAGAGCGTGTTCCCATTTTCCAACACCGCTTGCATCTGCATGTAGCCAACCAAGGCCACCAGCAACTCATGCGGCGCGCGCACGGCCGAGTAACTCCCAGCCCCAAGTCCCGAACGACTCCCCTTGTCATCTTCTGCGTGTTGTTTTGCTCCTGGACTAGGGGTTTTAAGAACTCTTGATCCACAGGTGGTACACTCGCGTGCGGGCAAAAAGGAGGGGATGCACCTCTATTTCTTACCCAACAAAAGCCGGTGGATCCTGTCATCTAGGGAGTAGAGGTTAGATCGTTTGTCGTCGTTAGGAAACCAATTTGTAAATCGTTTCACCTGCAAAGTACGAAGGATGTTACGGTAGAAGAGAATGTGGACGCGTCATGAGTGGAAGAGGAACCAGGAATGGCCCAGGGCGGTGGTCCAGACGGAAACGAAAGGGATGATCCGGGAATCTTACGCTGTGACGGGCTGACGGCGAACTGCGGGAGCATGCCGGGTCGATTCGTTGGGTTGTCTGCGGCGGCGGACGACGCCGGCGGCAGCAGGAATGGCCGTGATGGCATGGAAGATCGTCGTGGCTCGCCACTGGGCTAGACCAATAGTGGGCTCCAAGCGTCCAACCCCGGCCCGCGGTATACAATGTTACAGTTTCTCGAAACTTTGAACACCTTGTTACTCAGCAAGTCAGCGTGGTACAACAAGCAACTTCAGCATGGGTATAGCCTCAGCTCTCCAAATAAAAGGATTCGAAACGACACCTTTAGTAGAGTTTCGCTCTAGTTTTGTAGCCTTTGTATCATCATGTACTCCTCTGTATCCTAATTAGATGACGTTTTATACAACGACACGGTTTCCTAAACACAACTTTGATCTCTTATTTTTATAAAAATAACTATGGAATAATGATATATGTATATTTTTATGAAAGTATTTTTCAAGACAAATCTATTCATATAATTTTCACATTTGGAATCTCAACAACATAAAAGTTATTGATGATTTATGTTCTCAATGTTTGACTCAAAGCTTGTCCAAAATGTCATCTAATTATGATACAGAGGGAGTACAAAAGATTCATTTTGATGAATCCAACTCTTCTTCTCCATATAAATTTTATGAAATGACACTTTTTTAAGCCAACACCGAGGCTTCACCTCAATATATTTTTCACATATTCTGACAAGCCAGTAATAAAAGGTGCAAAACACCTATTTCATGGATAACCCTTAAAAATTACAGAAGTACATGACATAAAGGAAGAGAGAAGGAAACAACGCCGACAACAACGGTAAAACAAACAACAACAACAACAACAACATGGTTCAACTAGATGCTCATCCTACATCCAGTGTGAGCAATATGTTCCTGGTTTGTGCTACTACCAAAGACAGGCTCTGAAGATCACTAATTCACAAGCAACTATAAGCGAGTCGGCTCGGACAGACGACGTACACCAAGAAGTTGTAAGGCGTTGAGTGAGAACAAAACGACCACAACGGTGAGTTACTTCGTCTATAAGAGCATCCGAAGTCCAACCGACGACCATTGATGCCATTTAGTGGAAGAAGCCATAAAGGGGAGGATCGCTAGAAGGGAGAACGAGGGGTTCCAAAGAAGAGATCACGGTCTCCGTAGCCTAGCATAGATGAGGTAAAGCACTCAAATGAAATAGACAACGGTAGATCAAGTCGTTGACGACTAGCACCTGACAGCAAGTAGCGTGCGTAAAGATTAAAGGTGGTAGGATAGTCAGACCAAAAATAAGATGAGAAGGGAGAGCAACCATGAAGAACACAGTGAAGTGTGGAGCAACGAGAGAGACAGAGAGCACAAAGAACATGATGTTTGACGGGATTTAAACTCTCTTAAGACGCCCGCAATTGTTAGCCCTTAAGCTAGCTCTTAGCACTACTAGAGAAGTGGCTTTTAGCCACGGTCCGTAAGCCCCTTTAGCCTGCCCCCTGAGTTTCGAACCCAAGACCTCATGCACGGTCTCGCGTGTGCTTACCACCGCGCCTACGCAACAGATCTGTTGATGAATGAGACGTTTTCCTTTTGAACCCACCGTAAAGAGACATTTAGTCACGGTTGGTAACCCTTTATCCCCGGTTGCTAACACCAGGCTAAATGTTCTGGACCTCTAGTCTCGGTTGGTAGACTCTTTAGTCCCGGTTGGTGTTACCACGGTTGGTGTTACCAACCGAGACTAAAGGTCTATTAGTCCCGGACAAAAAATAATCGGGACTATTGTATATTTCGGACATCGACGAAAGATCTGTTTTCTAGTAGTGTAGTATTTTGTATCATATTTTAATGAAAAAGAGAGAAAAGCTATACACATGTTATAGATTATGTGAGTGTTATGTGGGCTTAATCATAGTATAGTACTAAAAGCTAGCACTATTGGATAGAATGACTTAAAATTAATAGACTTATTATACCATTGTGCAGTGGCGAAGGTAGGAAAAAAATTAGGTGTGGCAAAACCAATATACAAGCTTATATAATGCATTGATGTATGTATTTTATGTGTATTTACTAGTATATACTACATGTATTAAATATTTTGTACAAAGTTTAGATATGGCAGCTGCCAAGGCTAGCCAAATAGCTGCCTCCGCCACTGCCATTGTGGATGTTCTTAGGGTAACATCAGTGCAGACGGCTTGTATAGTTAGCCTCAACATAAAGTTATAATCTACGTATACATACAATGAGCTGAAGCCAATAATCTCTCAATGCAAGCAGTATCTGATCCTCTACTACGCTGTAGCGTTAGCTTAGCTTTTGGTCAGAGTTCTCAATATTTTGTCTAATAAAACCGTGCTCCTCCATGCCTCCACACAGTGAGATGGTGTTGTTTCAACTTTTTGATAAGGAAAGCCACCGTCAACACTCTGCGCTGGAAAGCACCTGATCGGTTGCGAATCGAAGAGCTTAGACAAAAGTAGGACATACGACGTTGATAGGAAAAGGTAGAAAAGTTGATGCGCTAGAAAACACACACAACAACGTGAGGTTTGGCCACACACTATTATGTTTGAGACTTTTAACCTGCAGCTGGTGGACAAGTTGGAGCCACACCACAAAGCTAACAAGTACGGCTCCTATATATGGTATAGAAGAAAAGAGTACCGAGTACTGCTCCGCTTGGGAAAAATTGAAAATAGCTAGCAACTCTCTCCAGTACTACCAGTTAGTCGACTTTGAGACTTCACCGGTGCTGTCCACGTTCATGCCATGGCTGCGCACGATCAGCCTTTGGTCTACCGAAGACCCGGACGGAGCCTGCATCGACCAACAGATAGTCGCGCACGTGCAGTGGACTCAAAGCCTTTTTAATTTTCCCTCTTCTTCTTTCTTCCTCCGCAACATGTATCTTTCACCGACTCGCAAGAGTCAGGACTCAGGACAGTGTTTATACTAGCTAAAAAACAGTTAGCGCGATGTGAGAATAGAAGAGAGCTTTTAAAAAACAAAATATCTCTAGCGACAGCGATCGACGGCGAGGATCGCGAATCGTCTGCTGCTCCGCGGTCGTCGTCGTCCATCCGATCCGTCCGTTGTAAACCCAGATCGCGCCAGAAAACAGGTGCATACGCATGCAGGGCTAGCGTTTCCACGCGTCAACACTCAACAGGCGTGCCAGGCGAAGCCGGTGCGAAAGAATCACCAGCCGCGTACGAGCGATAGGGCGAGCGCCGAGAGGCGCTTTTGCTTTTGTCGCTTGCGTCCGTCCTCCGGCGCCGACCGACGCGTCGGTCGTCCCGGCTCCACCGACCGACGGGCACGCCTGCCGATGGCGCCATATGCCATCCTCTCCTCACCATCCGACCGCCGCGCCCGATGGCTCCGACCGACAGAGACAGGGCTCCCCGGCCGCGGCCAGCGCGTACGTGGCTGACGTACGTCGGGGCCGCGCGCCGCCCGCAGGCCGCCGGCCGCCGCACGTGAGCCCGAGGTGTTTTGGCTTTGGCAGCTTCCGGGCTCACCACGCGGGCGGGCGACACCTGTCGCGACGAACCCGGAAGGAGCAGGTGGAGCCTCGGCTCGAGGACGGGCGTCGGTCGGTCGTCTGGACTTGCCTGGCACGCCGCCTGCGCCCGTGCGGTGCGGCCATGTTGTTGTTTCGTCTCGTTTTTCCTCTACCTGTAATTCCGCGTGCATGCGGAACCAAATCTCAATCTTGGACGCGGAAAATCTCGGACGAAATTTTTTCTCCGGTGGGTGGTGCAAAAGCCGTTGCAAAATGGTTCGGTGAACACCAACAGGCAACAGCTGAGGACGCCTCACTTCCTCATCGCTTGTTTTGTCATCAGTCATGAGTCATCACACGCTAATTTCTCCTGTCGGAGATGTTTCACTTCTATCAACCTCCTCCTATGTCACCTTTTACTAACGAAGCCGATCATCATTGCCTAATTGGAAGGTGACGATCAAATGCTATTTTTGGAACGCATTGGCATTTGGACGCAATGATGGTTTGTTAATTACTAATCCGATGGCATGGGAACCGAATGTTGGTAAGGATTGACTTGGAGCAAATTACGTACTAGGTTCGTCTTAAGTGACGTGACACAAGGAAACACACGTGAAAAGACATATCGGTCTACCAAAGCTTTCCTAATAAAAATACCTTTACCAATATAGCACTCCAATAAATGCAAATTTCTAAAAAATACCTTTACTTAATTCGCAACAGGAAATAAAAAAGCACAGCTCGTATCTCTCACGCAAATGTTAAAGAACGAATCATTTACCATTGAAACGCAATATTTGATGTATCAGTAATCAGTAATCAGCTTTTCCCGGCAGAACTCAGATCCAAGATGAAACAATTCGGTGACGACACGACCTCGGGTGGGACCCGCAAGACAGGCCCTGGGAGTGGGAATAATGGCGGGTACTGCCACACAGCTTCCCGCGTTCCTCTCCTCTGCTCTCCCGCGGAAAGCACTTGCCTCTCCGTATCCCGCACACCCCCATACAAAGCCCCCGCGGAACGAATCCGATCAACGGCCAGGCGCCCAGCCGGTGAGGCCCATCGGACGGCCAGGCGCGCGCGCCCGCAACCGCAACGGACGGAGAACCCCCGAGCCCACGGTACCGGCGTCCCCTGGGACATGGGAACCCATTCCTTTCTTGTCACCGTCTCGTACCGCGCCCCACCCCCCGCGGGTACAGCGTAAGCTATCCGTTACTTGCCCCGTCTTCCTGCCTGCCTCGTCGTCGGACACCTTTTGCACCTCGCCCCCTCCACAAGTCGTCTAATTATTCCTCGGGTGCGTGAGCGTGAGCGTGAGCGTGAGCGGACCGGAAACGGGATACCGCTACCGCCTCCTTCCTTCGTTGCCGCTGGCTGCCTGCAGCCTTGGCCTTGCCTGCCTCTCCGTCACTTCCAAAGACCAGACCCAGACCAGACAGAGAGAGAAACCCGAACCTGAGAAGGAGGGGGAAAAATTCGGAGACCTCGGGGTCTAAATTGCAGCGGATTTGCGCGGGTGAGGTGGGGAATCGGGGCCCGGATCCGGCGAGTAGGAGCGGCGGGGCCGAGATCTATGCGCGGAGGGGGAGGACGACCGGGCTGAGGCGGAGGAGGAGAGCTGCATGGGCCCAATGGAGGAGGAGCCGGAGTCGTCCTCGTCGGCGTCCCTGATGCTGGCGCTGGCGGTGGCGGCACTCGTCGCGGTGACGGCGGCAGTGCTGCTGGCGCAGAGCCGATGGCGCCGGGCCGCGGCGCGGAGGGAGGAGGTGCGTCGCCTCGCGCGCCTGGCCGCCGAGGAGTCCGAGCTGGCGGAGCGGGAGTCCGTGCTGGCCTACTACTCCGAGCTGTTCCCGGGTGTCGTCCACGCCGCGGAGGTGCCCGTGGCGCCCAAGTGGGGCCCGACGCCGCCGGTGGTGGTGGTGGCGGTTCCGGATTCAGGCCCGGCGCAGGAGGAGTTCGACGCGCAGACGCCGCCGCAGCCCCAGCCGCCGGTTGGGGCGAAGGGGGTCTGTGCGGTGTGCTTCAAGCCGACCACGTTCAGGTGTAAGCAGTGCAAGGCCGTCAAGTACTGGTGAGTGCCGTGAATCCCTGCCTTCGCTGCCCCCCTGATTCCGTCTCTAGCTTGTTTAATTTCATCCAGTGATTGGGGGGAATTGTCGGAAGATACTCCGTGATTTGTACAATTGGGAGTGAAGTAGTCCTGTATCTGGTACAATTTTTTGGCAATTTCACAAAATTTTAGACTCTCCACCAAACATTTGGGAATGGTACGCTGATTTAGGGCACCTCTAGCCCTCCATTTAATCCTTATGGCCGTTTTTAACTGTCGCTCAATAACCTTGGGTGGATGCACAGCATTGCTGATTCCTCGCAGAAATTCGGATTCCACACAGCTTTGGATGGCTATTGTATTCTCTCTGTCCCTGATAGCTTCATAGTTACATAATCAACTGTTTGTTTCAGATCCCCGTCTCCATGTCACTGCTGCATAGAGTCTAGGTTCCTGCCAATTTAGTCTGTTGGTTATTTTGATCAATTTAGGCCACACCATGTCTCATGGTATAACCTTCTCATAGTGGCTTTGCATGTTATTTTCCATGCCTCAAGGTTACCAATTGCATGGACAAAAATACTGGCATTGATCTGTTGGTATATTCAACTATGTAACAAAAATGATTGTACTTTATTCGCACACTGAATTTTTGATAAACCTAATTCTTCTATATTAAATCCTTACATCTAAGTAATTTTCATCTATGTGTGGATGTGGATGCGTGGTGCTATACTACTGGAGTATCGGACTAGATTTATGGAGATATGGCAATAATAATCAGTGGTCAAAGTGTGTTTTAGGGACTATGCCGAAAAAAGGGTCATTACCTCGATGTTGTATGACAAGTATTTTGAAGATATTATTGGAAGAGGCTAAAACAAGTATAGTGAGCCCGAGGTAGTATGACAGTAGGAAGTCCCATGCATGACATGCGCGTTTGATGGTGAGTAAATGCACCAGCTAACCACTAGGTGCTACAACCTACAATAATACCACACACTTAATATTTTCTTACAGCAGTACAGCTGTCATGTATTAACTATAAAACAGCATGTACTGACCCTGATCATCCCATATTTGTATCTACCTATGAACTTCAAGACTACTGAATCACCAAGAAGTTGTTTGGCTGGATAGGATATGGAGGCTAGTATGCTGTAGATCCATCATGCATCTGCTTTTTCTGCAAGTTGTTTTGGCTGGATAGGATATGGAGGCTAGTATGATGTATTTCTATATTTGTTTTTACTTGATAATTCTTTTTCAACCATTTGTGTGTGTGTGTGTTGGGGGGGGGGGGGGGGGGGGGTTGCACTTCATTTAGCAACATAGCATGAATTTTGAGGTGAGGTGATGAGTGATTGGATAGGTCCTACTGTTCTTTTCTGGGTGAAATCGTATGGACATCCTGAGTTAGCAAATAATGTTAGCATGTTGCAGTACTTTGTGTGTTGATCACGATTTTCTTAGCTTCTTAACTTGAATGTCACCTTCTGTTTTGCAGTTCCTTCAAATGCCAGATAGCCCACTGGAGACAAGGTCACAAAGATGATTGCCATCCACCAAGTATGAATACTAGGCCCTATGATGAAGAAAAGGCTGAACAGGGAAGAACTGCCGAAGAGAATGTTGGTGTTAAACAGGTTGCAGAAATGAACAAACCAGTTGTTGGATGTGAAACTTCTGATGCAAATCATAATTTGAAGAGTTCAAATAGTAAAAGTAAAAATATGCCTTCAGAAGCGGTGTGCACCAGTGCAGAGGTTACTGGAGGTCATCAGTCCAACAGCACGGTCGAAGTTTCTCAGAACGTTTCAGTCTCTGTTGACAGTAGTAAGATGGGGTCAAGTATCAAACATGCAAATTTTGTTGAAGATGGTTCTTCCACGGAGGACTTGAACGGGGTGTCGACATGTAAGTCTCAGGCTTCTCTACCAAACATAAACGGTCATAGCAGTTTTGTGAACGAAGAATTCTGCAATCATTCCAAGGAACACCAAAGAGTTAAGGATGCCAGTGTTGTTGAGGATTGTTCTCAGAGAAGCAATACCAGAGAGCCTGAAGACAGTAGCATTCCCCAAGCAGTTGCATCTGTTGTCTTGGGGCACAAAAGTTCTAGGACTCCTGTTAATGTGGAACTTGAGAGGTCTAAAACAAAACCTATTGGGAATGACAGCATTCAGAGCACGAAACCTGTGCCATCTGCATTGACTGTTGACAAAGTCACTTCAGTTCGTGGGAGTTCTGTTACACCTAATCCATCGAAAGTAGCAGATAATCTTCCTGATAGAAGTTTTAAAAAACCTTCAGATAGGTCAGGTTCAACAGCAAATAACCTTGCAACATCTCTAAAGAAAATGGTCAGGCAGCAAACTGCACCAAAAGTTGTGAGGCATTATCCATCAGAATCGGTAAGATAATTGAACATCTCTTTGTACTTAGCATCTTATTTTTCCCTCTTGTATCTGCTAATAGTTATCTGTTGTGTCAGACACTCTTCCCATATGAAGTTTTTGTGAAGCTCTACGGCAAGGTTGAGTTGCACCCTTTTGGTCTTCATAATGTTGGCAACAGGTAAAGAGTGTATTATTTTTCAAGAAGTAAGAGTAGGAAGGTTAACTGGCATGCATACATGTGCTTGCTCATTAAGGTTTTATCCATTGGGTCTGGGCCTTTGTAAGATTTTAAGTGTATGCTCCCTAGAATATTTGTGATTTACTTTCATTAAAGTCTGCTTTGTGCATATAATTTAGAGGATGGCGCTTTGAGGCGGATTATAGCATGAGCCAAGTATATTTATATTAGTACCGATCTTGTTCCTTTCCGTTGCATAGTAGGCTAAGAAGTGAGTTGTTTTAACTGGACTTAAGTTCAGTGCAGTGTTGTTGTTCGCTTTGTCTAATCCATGCTTTCTTTTGCAGTTGCTATGCAAATGCTGTTCTTCAGTGCTTGATGTTTACCCGACCACTCACAACATATCTTTTGGAAGGGCTTCACTCAAAAAACTGTAATTCTACACTACTATGTTTGTTACGCTACATTTTTACTATGCGCTTGAGTATTCTCATAACTCCTCTACCTTATGTGCTGTAGGTTCTCAAAAAGGATGGTGCTTCATGTGTGAATTTGAAAAACTCATTGTGGAGGGCAAACGGCGAAAGACTGCCTTGTCACCAACTGGGATACTCTCTCATTTGCATGACATTGGCAGTAGCTTGGGTCCTGGTAAACAAGAAGATGCTCATGAATTTCTTAGGTAAGGCAGCATTATCTATTTTCTATGTTTTTGTTTTTCATCTACAATTGATGCTTCAAGAAGCTGGAGCAGCTCATAATTATAAGGAATCTACGTGCTGCAAAGTGTGGAAAGGATTGAATTTAGAGATTTTAATAACAGTTTAATGATTATTTTGAGTTTATTTGAGGTTTTGCCGTTAAGTGACCGTGGATGGAAGAAAAAACAATTGTGTACTAGATCTGTTGGGCAATTTTACTACATATGGATGAGCTCTTTCGCTGTAGTGGCTTATTTAGATGTTCTACTGAGGGTGAATTTGTAACACGAAAGCAAATTACTTTACAATTTTGATGTCTGGATTTGATCATATCCTCTTTGAATAAATGCAAGTTGCAGTACCATTTAATTATTGGTTTGAACACATTGTCCCCAATAATTATGTCCATTCAAACTATGCAAATGCTATCTGAACCACTACTTAGAGAACTCGATAGAACAATGGATCCATGGTAGTGATTTGGTTCCTTTATTTAGACCACTTTATTTTTGGTACTTTACTTTTGTGTACTCCATAGTCCATCCAGTCACAAAAACATATCATTTAGGACAAGATTTGGTCAAACCTTAACAAACATCAATAACTTTTAAATCTTTTAGTTTGAAGGTATGCAGGATACTGTAGATATTAGATTTTTATATATTGGAAAAATTGCAAAATGTCATAAAGTTGAAGGACTTTAAGAATATATTCTAGAAGATATTAGTGATCAAAGATATGCATCTTTGTTTCAAAAATCAAAGATATGCATCGAAGACCATGTAAAGTCAAATGTGACAACTTTTTGTGACTGGAGGTAGTAATTCTTACACATTAAACAAAAAACTTAGTTGATCTTAGCTAACTTATTTATATATGTGGGATTTCTTTGGTGGAACAACATTACCTGATCTGAATTGAACAAAGGCACCCTACTTTTATTGAAAGAACAGTACCTGTTGTGTTTACAGGTATGCAATTGATGCTATGCAATCCGTATGCATGAAGGAAGCTAGAAAAGGAGGTGTTCTTCGGTCCGCGGAAGAAACAACTCTTGTGCAATTGATATTTGGGGGTTATCTGCGATCCAAGGTATTCTTTGCATAGAGCTTACAATTATTATATTTAGTTACCTAAGACTAGTTATGTGCGGAAGCTAATGTTTATTACACCCCTACTGATTATTCCTTCCTCTTTCTTCTATTTGTTCGTAGATCAAATGTTCAAGGTGCCATGTTAGTTCTGAGCAATGTGAGCCCATGTTGGATCTTACTGTCGAAATAGATGGTGACATCAGTTCGCTCGATGAGGCACTTGTGCGGTTTACATCTACAGAAGTCTTGGATGGAGAAAACAAATATCACTGCAGCAGGTTTTGTTACAGCTCTTGGTCTTTTATTTTCTTCATCTGATCTTCTTGTGCCTATTCTGCTAATTTTATCTGCGGACCACAATCTTTTTTCACGGAATCTTTAAGACTACCAAGAACTTCAATGTCACCTCTTGATTTTGGAAAGAACTGATAGTCTCCTGCATGTCTTTTTGTTCTGTTTGTTATTGTGAATTAGAGATTCCAAAACATGTTATGTCATCGAAGGACAAATGAAATTTTTGTGCATCATTATATTTAGCCTCATGGCAATCATTTTTTAGATGTTGAAAATGATTGAAAGAAAAAGGATTCCTTTTCTAAGGGCCTCTTAAAAAACTGATGGGTTGAACAAATTGTGCTAGTAAATTTGATATCTAGTGTTTGTTTATTTAAGGTGTTTGTTGTTTCTAGTCTTTTAAGGTAACCCCTTCTTATTCTCTAGTGAGACATTGGGTTTGTGTTGTATCATTGTATGGGACTGTTCTTTCTCTTTAATACAAAGATACGCAGATCTCCTGCGTGTTCAAGGAAACAGAAAATAAAAGAAAAACAATCTACTATCACATTCTTAGTTTATTTCACTACTTTAGTAATGTATTAGCGGTTCACTTCTCTTTTAGCCCCTGTATTCAATTCTTCTTTGGCCAAAATTCTCATTCTACTAGCTCTACTCTGTCTTTTCAGATGCAAATCCTATGAGCGTGCTAAAAAGAAGCTGACAATAGAAGAAGCGCCAAATATTCTGACTATTGCACTGAAAAGATATCAGGTACCATCTAGATTATCATTGTCATCTAATATTTGCATTTTGAAGTTCTATATGAACACTGTCTTAGCAATAGAGATGGCAACTACATGTAGAATAGAAGAGTGAAATGTTTGTAGCTTCATGTATCTGGTAGGAATCGAGTTTTGTTAAGATACACTGAACGTTGCCATTTATGTGCAGTCTGGCAAGTTTGGAAAGATCAGCAAGGCCATCAGATTTCCAGAAACCCTGAGCATGGTTCACTATATGAACCCAGATACTGATGACATATCGCCAGTGTACAGCCTCTATGCAGTGGTTGTCCATCATGACATCATGAATGCTGCCTTCTCTGGTCATTACGTATGTTATGTTAAAGATACACAAGGAAAGTGGTTTAAGGCAGACGACAGTCAGGTATGGTTACTCTTTGTGGATATCTCATAGTTTTGCTCTCATGAATAGGGCATGCTTGGAATGGTGATTTTGAGTTCCAAATTTCTAGGATTTAGTACAAATTTTAAGTATTTCATGAAAATCTTTGAGAACGGGTCCCTGTGCTTTTTTTGTGACCACAAATGAATCTATAATCCTTGGGAATATGAAACTATGATCATAATATGCATCTTTACTAGAATAGTGACCAGATTCTGCGTATTATTGGAATAGTGAGGAATAGTTTAATGCTCCCTCTGCCCCTAAATAACTGTTGTTTTTGGTTTCCCTGCCGCAAGTTTGACTAGATTGGTAGAAAATTTGTGCAACATTTGTATCTCCAAATAAATTTATTATGAAAATAGATTCAACGATCTGTAATGATATTAATTGTGCACCATAAATATTAATATTTTTTTATATAAAATTAGTCAAAGTTTTTTTGGGGAAAGTGAGAACGATAGTTATTTAGGGACGGAGGGAGTATGATGAAACTTGAGTCCTAACCGATATACTGAAAGCCTATGGTCTTGTTTGGCTGCACTTGTAGCCACCTCAATCAACATGTATTGAGGAACTAATTTTCACCCCAATCCACTCCTGACACATGTGGATTGAAGTGATTACTTGTGCAGCAAAAAAAGCCATATGATGGGTTATCATGCAATAATACACAACTCTGCTGCATGTTCAGGGGAAAAATTCTGTTGGGTTGTCATCAGAGAGAATATGCTCTTAATAACTGGTGTTTGTCGTTTGCAGGTGAAAGCTGTATCTCTGGACAATGTTATGTCAAAGTGTGCATATATGCTGCTGTATGCAAGGTGATTACTGGGATTCTCTAATTTAACTGATTCGCTCACATGTCCGGTTTATTCCCGTGAGGACTTTGACATGATATTCTAATTCCTGTTCAAATTAAATCAGGTGTTCACCGAGGGCACCAAGCGCTGTTAGGCAGGCTATGGCGGACCCCAAGAAGGGGAAACAGAAGGTTGTTCCTGGGCGAGGAGGTTCCTTTAACAGGCACCAGGCTGGTCAGCAGCATAGAGACCACACGGCAGATGACCTTACCCATGCATTTGAGGACTATAGACATGCACCATATTCGCCTTCAGATTCTCCGAGTCCTAGCGAGAGTTCATCCCTCTTCAGCAACTCCGACGCAGGGTCGCACAGCACTGTCAGCACCGACAGCAGCGAGAGCACGAGGAACTCGACCAGCACCGAGGAGTACGAGTACTACGTGTTCGGAGCTGCTGATCAGATGTACCCGAGAGGCCCCATGGGAGGAGCACCAGTGGAGAGTGACTATTCGACGTATTCCCGTTCGAGGTCCAGTTTGAATACCAGCTCATCAGGCCGGGAGGCATACAGCGCGGATAGCTCTGCGGAGCACGAGCTTCAGGGCGGCTCCGGTGGGCTTTGGGATGAGGGCGATGAGAGCCCGTCCTTGTTGTATACTACTGACATGAGTAAACAGCAGTTGAGCAGTAAGTTAACAGACCCGTATAGGCAGTTAGATAGGAGCGGACATGACCCTGGAGAAACCAGGGGCGGTGTCTTATCGAGAAGAGCATCTAGGGACAGGACTGCCCAAACATTTTATTGATGTGCAGGGTTTGGGCTGTAGAGAAATAATGTAGCATGTAATATTTAGCTCGCTGTAATGTGTAAAAAGGAGGAGAAATGTGGTAGTCCATATTATAAAAGTTAAATGCCTAACTTGATGACATAATCCCGAGGAACCTGTAACATACGTTGCATTTTCCATGGGATCGACTTGTAGTAGTAGTAGTTGATAACAAGGTCAATCCAAAGAGTTCATTAAACAGAGATTCTGGAACCTGTGGGCCTATCAACGCTCAAACGGATGGCGCGTCAATTGCTTGCAAGTACAAGTTTGACGTGCATACATAGACGTAGGATACGAAGTACAAAGCGATGGTTTCTCCTTGAATGACACGGGTGGGATGTGGATAGGTACACGCGCCCGGCGACGCGACGCGAGGCTTCAGATTCGTAGCTGCAGCCGCATTGATTGGAATGGGCCAAGTGATGGTCAGGACCAGTATCGGATAAGGTGGTCCGGTCGATCGTTGGGGCCCATCTGCTGGGGTTCTGGTTGGCCTAATGCATCACGTGCTTGTTGATAGCTACGGAGTATATTGAGCTTGTGGACACCCAGACACCCAGTGACGACCCAAAAACAACCCAAAATTCTAGCTGGTTCAGGTTGGCACACTGTCGGAGCACGAATGACGACGTAAGAAACTGGATAGACACAAGATAAGTAGCATGGTTTGTTGAAAAGAGAGCCACCGAACTAATGTTCGTTGCTGGAGTGACGAGTCCATGCATGCAATGTGGTGAGTGGTGGTGACTCCAGGTTCAGTTCAGATTACCGTACCCGATCACGGTCAAAAAAAAAAACGCCCGTACTGTACGCGCCACTGTGATGACGGACGTACGGTCCAATCCAAGGCTTCCACGCTGAATTCCGGCCTGTACGCGCGCCATGCAGCGCTATCGTTCCGATCCCGTTCGCGTCCCGGACCAGCACTACAGCACAGGACGCGCCTCTCAGCGGTCCAGCCACCTGCAGCCCGCACGCCAGACGCCCCGAACCGGCCTGATGTCCACCGCGCGCGCACCCCGCGCATCTGCCATGCTGCACGCCCGCCCGCGCGCGCTTTGCCTCTGCCGGTTGCCCGTCCACGGCACATGGAGATGGAGCAGCGCGCGCGCGCGCGGTCGCCGTGGCCACCTATATCTTGGCGTGCCGTCAAAGGATGCGGCGGCGGCCCGGTCGTCCGGCCGGTAGATGGTCAGTCCGAATCGATGGCTCCGCGCTATTCGTTCCATCTGTTTTTACACCAAAGCGTCAACCTCAACGGGCGGCCAGCCGGAAGACGCAGCTGTAGGCTGCAGCAGTCTGGCAGTGGCTCACAGTAGCCGCGAGCGTACCAACATGAGCCACCACCCACCGCCCCTGATCTCCTCCGTCGATGCCGTGATCACCGTTAATTAGATGGCAAAAGATCGCGAGATCAAAAGCAGCAGGTATGGCCCCCAGTCACAGCCCCGTCATATCATTCGCCCCGGATCCGGTGGCCAATCCTGTCTGTTCCCTCCCGTTTTATTTATCCTCTCTCTCTCTATATCTCGCCGACCGGCTCAAAAGTCCAAAAGAAAATCCAGTCGAGCGAGCGAGCGCGTCCAGCTGCCGTGCCATGCGCGTGCCATGGAAAGGCGCTGCCGATCGATCGAGGACCCTCTTCTACTATTACTACCACGACGCAGCCACCACCAGCCGTGCCCTACTGCCTGCCTGCCCTTACACGCTAAGCCCCGAGACGAGATACTACAGCTGGCTGCTACCGCTGAGCCTCTCGCCGTCCGTCTGACACATCGCTATCGTTTGCCGCGGCGCGGGGGCATGGACCGGGAGGGCCTTTACGGAGGAGGCCGTGGCGGCGGTGACGGCAGGCCACTCCTGGTGGTCCAAGATCTCCAGCAGCCGATGGAGTGTTTCTCCGACGAGTCGAACAGCCGAGACGGCGGCGGCAACGACGAGGAGGACGCGAATGACGGCAGTGGTTCAGGTTCACGGCCGCCGCCGCCCAACGGGGCAGGAGGAGGAGTCGACGGGCCGGCGGCGAGCGTCGAGTCCGGGAAGCGGAGGCGCGGGCGGCCGCCGGGGTCCAAGAACAAGCCCAAGCCGGCGCCGGTGGTCACGCGGGACGTGGAGCCCGCGGCCGCCATGCGCCCGCACGTGCTCGAGATCCCTACCGGCGGCGACGTCGCGCGCGCGCTCGCGGGATTCGCGCGCCGCCGCGGCCTCGGGATCTGCGTCCTCGCGGGCACGGGCGCCGTCGCCGACGTCTCGCTCCGCCACCCGGCGTCGTCGTCGTCCGCGGACGGAGCAGGAGGCGGCGGCGCCACTGCTTCCGCCGCGGCGGTCGTCTTCTTCCGCGGCCGGTACGAGATCCTCTCCATCTCGGCCACCTTCCTCGCCCCGTCCATGTCCGCGTCGGTGCCCCGCGCCGCCGTCAGGGACCTCTCGATATCGCTCGCCGGCCCGCGCGGACAGATCGTCGGCGGCGCCGTGGTGGGCCCTCTCGTCGCCGCCACCACCGTCGTTATCCTGGCTGCCGCGTTCACCGACCTTACCTTCCACCGCCTCCCCCTCGAGGATGACCCGCCGCCAGCGTCTTTCTCCGGCAGTGGCGAAGCCGACGAACACCGTGGGCAGCACGGGCATCAGCAGCAGCAGCCACCGGAGCATCACGACGCGACCGGGTTGTTGCACCCGCACCACTCCCCGCACCAGCAGACCATGGTGGCTCCGGCGACGACTCAGCCGGTTCCCTTGTACGCGCGCCAGTCCCAACAGTTGTGGCCGCCGCCGGCGAGTGCACAGCGCCCACGCCCGCCGCCGTATCAATAGCCCCGAGCTTCGTGGAACAATGGTTTTTTTTACCCTGACATTAGAGTCTGCTTATTATTAAACACGGCCAATGGTGATCGATCCGCCGTAACTGATTGTTTCGTTCTGCCTGATTTAATTTGTATCCAGACATTTGATGATCTGCATGGCTAGTGTTAGGGTTTTTATTAGTATCTCATACATATTGATGCTCTAGCTAGTTGTCACTACTTACTTTTAATTTGTTAAGGTTCAACGTTTCTGTTTACGTAATGGATTGACATATCTGATGCCATTGGCGGTATCAAGACATGCAAATGACGGTGTGATCCTAAGAGTTTCCTGGATAGGAAGTACTGCCTACATCTTAAATTATAAGTTATTCTAAGAATTTTAAAAAGCTAAAGTATGTCAAGTTTAATCAAATTTATATAATAATGTAATAACATCTATGATGTTAACTAAGTAATCATTAGCATCAATTATATTTTTATATATATCTATTTGATGTCATAAATCTTTATAATTTTCGTTATAATTTTGATCAAATTTATAGGCTTTGACTCTCCAAGCTTCTTATATGACTTATAATTTAGAATAGAAGGAGTATATGTCAACATATTTTGGTATACATTAAAAATTTACCGTATTTTCTTGCTTGTAGATTAGTGCCCACATCTCCTTCAGTAAACTTATGAGCTTCTTCAGCGACAACGACATTACGGTTAGAAGTAGCATGTAGTAGGGCAATATGGCTGGATTTTTTTTCTAGGTTTATTTGTTTCCGTATCAGAGCTTATTTTTGAACTCGTATCTCAAATTTTTCCATCCGCATATGTTTAGAACTTTAAAAAGATTGAGGTAGAATTAATCTAAGTTTCACCTAATTTACTCTAACATATGTGTATTAATAAGCTAGAAGTAGAACCAGACATGAGGCAGGGTGGTAGGGTGCCACCTTCATTAGAGGGTGGAGGTTGAGCCGGGATGGTAGTGGAAGCGTGGCAATAAGAGTGTTCATCATATAGTTGGTAACCGTTTGGATGACATAATTTCGATGATTGCACTTACTGTATTAGATCTGCATTAGACTTTATGCAAAAGTCAACATAAATGTTTTCTTTTGAAAGAAGAGGAGGGGCAAGGAGCCCTTAATGAATATATTGGAAATAAGTAAAACGAAAAATAGTATAACACCTAACTAAGCAATTCCTTCGTGTATGATTATTCTGTATAGGCAAGCATAAATTTATGTTTGTTTATTACATTTTATTGCATACATATAGTCATATTATATGTTCTACTCCTTTCATCCATGAGTAAATCAATTCCTTCGTTTACAAAGGATGTATTGGAGGTTTTATGTTGACTTTTTCTTTACATCTGACTGAATTTATAGACAATATAGGAATTCATTATTTATGGATGAGGGATATATGTTTTATGTTTCTAGTAAAGGTATAGAATGTAATAATATATTTTTTTTGTGTTCGTCAGCTTGTGCACTTATGCATTGTCGATCTAATGCAAAAAATAAAAAAAATCAATCAAAATAGTTAAAAGGGTTGAATTGTGGATAAGTTAAGAGTCGGGAAGGTATGTACGAGCCTTCACATGAAATAAAATCGAATGTAAACAAATTCGATAGATCTTTGGAACCAAAATCTATCAGCAGATATCTAAGTCACTGTCTGTTTCCTTAGATATTTCTAAGAATCTGAATAAAAAAACCCTGATATGTGGGTTTTCTGTTTATATGTTAAAATTCTCTAAAATCTAGACCGTTTGTATAAGATATATTGAGATTTATGGGATTGTTTTACCCGAATTCTTCAAATTATATATGGGATTTAAATGGGGTCTAATACATGACTCTTAATTTATTTAATTAATCCTATTTTCTAATAATCGTTGTAGTGTGTATGCAGATGGGTGTAGGGGTGCAAATAAGGACCTTTAGGTGCACCTCTATACCTCTTTAGTTATACTACCTCCGTCCGGGAATAGATGCAACTATGAGATTCGTGTCGGTCAACAAAGCTCATGTTTGACCAACTTTATATTAAATACTATTAATATTTATGTCTCCAAATATTTTTACTATGAAATATATTCTATAACTAATCTAATGATACTTATTTTATATCACGAATGTTTATACTTTTTTATATAAAATTAATCAAAGTTCAAACTGTTTGACTTCTCAAAAAATGAGAATTGCATTCTTTTGAGGACGGAGGTAGTAGTATTTATGCTACTACTTTAATTTTTTTTAAAAGTAATATAAATATTTGAACTAAAAAAGTTTGAAGGCGCACCTGAAGGTTACGTCTTTGCAGCCATATGGGTGATTAGCTATGTTTCTAGTAGAGTGATGAAGGGAGGTCTTGGGAGATTATGTGAGACCGTGACGAGCTTAGGGAGGTAGTCTTAGGGCTTAGGGAGGTAGTCTTAAGGCCCGTTTGGTTCCATCTTCTAAATTAAAGTAGGCTAAAATATTTTAGTCATTTTTTAGTAATTTTTGAGTGACTAGTGGAATTAAAGTGTTTTAGTCACTTTTTAGTCAGTTTGTTTGACACTAGTCCTTGAAATGACTAAAGTTTAGTCTAATTTAGTTTAGAAAATGGAAACTAAACAGTCTCTTAAAAGACGATAAGAGAATTATGACGGCGACAAACAGAGAGCTTATTTGAGTGTGTATCTCAACATATTTATGTGTTTAAAGTAGATTTAATTAAGTACTTTAATCAACTTTAATAGGAAAGACCGGAGGTGGAAGAATGTTGTAGCAGCATCGGTTTAGCAAGCGGTGATAGATGTAGCATCAAGAGTCGTTGTTCAAGATTGAGGTTAGGAAAACAAGCGGACGCGTCATCGTCGTCCTTCTACTAACTAATATTGGTGTAGGGTTTGGCCGGCTCTTTGGCATGATCCTAGAATTTTGTTTTACTAGTTAGACCCTACAAAATTGAAGTATACAAGGAGCGCAAATATCCAGTAATAAGTGTATACAACTACCGGCTCTTTGGCAAGATCCTAATATTGCTTCGTCGTCCTTCGCTACTTACTTCCGTCAGTCCCTAAATAGATGTCATTCTTGTTTTCCAAAGTCAACATTTTCAAAATATATCGGTAATTATATATTAAAATATATAAATAATTATGTTAATTAATTAGTATCATCGGAAAGATTTTTAAGTCTAATTTTTTATCAAATTTATTTGGAAATATAAATGTTACACATATTTTCTACAAGCTTAATTAAAGTTGAGAAAGCTTGACGTATATGCATTCTACTTCTATTTGGGACGGTGGGAGTATACAACTGCATTTTGAGAAGATTAATAGAGATTGAATTATTATTTTATTTCGAGTATGACATTTACTTTCACTGTGCGTACCGACTACCGACGTGACAGGCCTGACGTCCCAGCCCCATCTCTTCGTCAGATATGGTGACCGGACAGGGTGGCCATGCATGGCAGCACGACAGGGATAAGTGCATGAACCTGACTGCCTGATGGATCCGGTCTGGGCTTCCGAAGAAGCCGTTGGTTAAGCAAACAGTACTGTACGAAAGGTTGCAAGTTGCGCTTCACACTAGCCACTTTCGCTTTCACGCCGTGCCTTCGCTTCGCTCAGCTACCTGGAAACTTCTGTCACGCCGGGGGAATCGGTCAGTGCGCGTGGCATGGTGCCGTAGATCGAGCAGCGGCCGGCGGCGCGCTGTGCTTTGCGGCTTTCAGCGCGTACAGACTTGGGAGGCCGGCAACGTTACCGAGAAGATATAGCACGGGGGCATGCACTGCATGGCCATTTCTTCCCTCCTCTCATCAGATCAGCTCCATTCCATGCGTGACCAATGCATGGGCCGGGTGCAACACGTAACTATACACACACAGTTCTGCACTGCACTGCACCAAACCAAAAGCACGCACGCAGTTCGTCCGTTTCAGCTGGCCGGGTGCGCGCCAGCGGCGGCTCCAGCGGAAACGCAGGCACAGCCGATTGCCGCGAAGCAAGAGATCGAAGTCAGCTCTGAGATCTTCGTCGATGCCGATGCCGATGCCGATGCCGATGCCGATGCCGCCGCTGCTGCTGCGAGCTTTCGGAAAGCCTCGGATCGATGGGACAGATCGCGATGTGGATTACCGATACGTTGCAGTGCGGCTGCAGTAGCGTCGCGTCGCGCGCTTTCTCGGCTTTCCAAGGAACGGCTCCGATGCGTTGCTTGCTTTCACGGCTTTCTAGTAGCACCTCTAGTAGTACTTGCCTGCCTGCATTTCCCGCCGCCTCTGGCCCCCCTATGTCCTACGCTACTCCGGCGCTAAACATGTCATGTGATCGTCTCTCTCGAGCATTATTGTTAATTATAACTTGTTTATTATAGCTTAGCTTTATTAGTAAAGATCTTTTTTCAAAAAATAGTTTGACAAAATACAAGCAACTTCACCAGTAATTTGATACATTGATATGTGAGAAATAAAAAAGAGAGGTGAGATAAGCTATTTTTTTAACCTCGTCCTACTTCATATATCTGCGAGAGAGAAATAAAAACAACTTCACTCATAAGTTATTTAAAAAAAGATGTTTATAAAAAAACAATTATTTCTCACTCAAAAAAAATATAGCTCACAATAACTTATAAAGCTGTTATGAGTTGTATCACCTTTGTTCCCACAAGAATGAATGTGATTCTCGTTTTTCGAGAAATCAAATGGTTTAAATTTTAACTAAATTTATATAAAAAGATATTAATATTTGTGATTAAAATAAATATCATTTGATTAGTTATAGAATACATTTTTTCATAATAAAATTATTTAGAGATATAAATATTAATATCATTTAAAATAAAATTGGTTAAACATGAGCTACATTGGCGGATATGATTCCTACAATTACATTTTTTTGGGACAAAGGTAGTACTTCTTTGTTAAAAATTTTGTTAAAAAATGAAAGCTATCGAGGTATCAAACGATTTTATTAAACATAACGAGCGATGTTTATAAACACAATAATATTAATATTTACATCTTGAAATATATTTATTATAAAAATATGTTTTATGACATAATAATACTTATTCGCATCATATACAAATATCAATATTTTGTATACTCCGTTCCAAAAATACTTGATGTTATAGGATTCAAATTTTTGTCTAAAAATACTTTAGACTCGTTTCTCCATACACTTTTATCTTCTCTCAATAGTCAATACATATCTTTCTTTTTCCAATAGTGTTGTTGATACCGTTTTTCAACGTGTCAAATGGACTGAGGCTTGACTGGTCAGTGGCCGTTCTCCATCGGCATCGGGAAAGTTTTGAGCCGATATTGCCGATGGGAGAGTGCTGCGGGAAGACCAAGTGCGTTGCCGATGGAGGCTGGATGATCTTTGCCGACAAAAATTAATTGGTGAAGTCTTGCTGAAGCTGATTGCCGCCAATGAAGAGTCATTGCCGATGGCCGATGAAGAGTCATTGCCGCCGATGAAGAGTCATTGTTGATTGCCGATGAGGGGTCATTGCCGATTGCCGATGAAGGATGGTTGCCGATTGCCGATGAGGGGTGGTTGCCGATTGCCGATGGGGGATGATTGGTGAAGAGTTACCAGCACAAGGTCGCTAATCGGAAATGTTGCCGATTGTCGATCAGGAAAGTGTTGCCGATGCCGATAAGCGTAATTTAGCGCTTGGTGGCAGCAGAAGGTTACCGGTGGTCAAAAGAAGGAAGGCGCAGATTAAAGGGATCTGCCGATGGAAAGTTTTCATTGAGGAGGAGAATAAGGAAACTGGTGTTTTGTACCAGTATTATTATAGTAGTTTGAGTCCGACTCTTGCATGAGTTGTTTATTTTCCTTTAAAATAGGTGTGTTTGTTTAGGAAATAAATATTGTTATACGGCTCCTGCGCGAATCAGTTTCCTTTAGAATAGGAGTTTGTTTTAAGAAGGATACATGTCGTGTCTTTGTACAACTCTCCATGCGGGAGTATAAATATGTGCCTGAGGGCTATGGAATAAACAATCAATCTAATTCAAAACAAACCAATTTTATCTTATTCTACTTTTTATCGCAATTTACCCTTTTACTGCATTAGCTGTAGTTTTCAACGAGTTCTTCAAGCTTTCGACGGGCTGCATCACCCTGATCTCCGTCAAATCCTTGCTAGTTCCGCGTGGGAGTACCTCTGAGCTTTGACAATCCGGGCGCATCGCTGTTTGCCTCGTTCAGCTCTGCTCTAGTTATCCTTGATCAATCTGAGCCTTGACGTCCGGGCGCATCGCTGTCGTCTCGTTCAGTTTGTTCTAGTTATCATCCTTATCGATTGATTGGTCAAATTGACTGGCACGCCTCCAGAATACCGAGCTTTGGGTAATAGCCCGAGGTATTCACAGATCTGACGCTTTTTGTGTCAACACCTCTTTTGGCACGCCCAGTAGGACCCGATTATACAGATCTACACATTCGGCATGGGTGATCACGCCGATGTCAACCAGAGGAATGTCATTGAAGTTTCTGAGGCCGATCTGAAAGATGATCAGAAGCAGGCCATGGAGCGGGCTATGGAGGAATACAAGCAGCTGTATCTCAAATCCTTTAGCCTCAGCAGGAGCGGCGAAGCAATTCAGAAGCAAGATCCGCCGTTGCCACGGCAGGTCACGTACGACGCCAACCCTGGTAAGCTACAAGAGATGGTTAATGCCGCTGTAAGTCAAGCTTTGATTAACCACTCCAGCGTGTTGTCCAATACCGTCTACAATGCCGTCGCGCAAACATTCAAAGAAGGACATGCACCGCGATATGTCGGTCCAGCGTATCATCAGCCTGGATTGGCATCTGCAAGCCCATCGGCGACCCCAATGGCGTCTTCCACCCCTGTGGAACCGTTTGCCGATGTGGCTACATCACCAAGGCCGAACACTGGCAGCGTCACCAAGCTCAACGCAGATCCAGCCGCGTCGGCAACTTCAGGACCAGCCCCCGCTAACTGGTGGGGATACGGTATGCCTCCGAATCTATATGTTGGTTCTAATCTGGTGTAGGGAGACAGTTCAGCCTGGAGGAACTCTACGGCATCGGTGATGCAGTCACAGCCGATGGCCCCGATGATGCACAATTCTGCGCCTGCTCCAACCATACAAGTGCCATCAGATGACCTCCAAGTAATCCCCAAGATACCTCTGATGCCACCATTGGCAAGCTCTGTGCCGACGCAACACATTATAACCACCGGTAGTCAGTCTCTGGTGGCAAACTCTTAAGCTGGAATGCCGATTCCCCAAAGTAATCTGGTGATTGACTGCTCCAGAATACAAGAACCGCATGCTCCAGTCAGCTATCAGCCATCGGCAAGTCATATGCCGATGATCTATAATCCTGGATGGGTCAACCAGCTGCCAGCTCAGCAGCCTGGCGCGCCGATGTATTATTATGGAGGCCCAAGTTACACTCAGAGCGGACCATCGGTGTAGCAACCGATGAATGTGACAGTTCAGCCAAATCCGCCAAGTGTGCAGAACTATCCATCGGTGAGTCAACCGATGCATAGTGTTCAGACGACTGGTGTTGCGCCTGCAACTACTACGCATCTTCAAGAGGCGCGTCAGCCGACTCCACCAGTCGACAACCAGCCAATGAGTCGACAGGAGCAGGATGCATACTGGGTCGGTAAGATTGCCGAAATCATGAAAGAGCAATTCGGCATCAAACCCAAGGTCAACACGTACTCCTATCGGACTCCATATCCTCCTGCATATGATTTGATTCCTCTCCCAAATCGGTACAAGGTGCTCGATTTTACCAAGTTCTCCGGCCAAGACGACACGTCGACAATGGAGCACATCAACCGCTTCATTATCCAGTGCGGGGAAGCTGCCAACAGGGAGGAGTTAAGGGTGAGACTGTTCTCTTCATCACTGTCTGGATCGGCATTCACATGGTTCATATCGTTGCCTCCAAATTCTATAATTACATGGGCCGATCTAGAGAGGCAATTTCACAAGTACTTCTTCGCTGGCATACATGAGAAGAAGCTTACCGATTTGGTCAAGATGAGGCAACGCAACGACGAATCGGTGGAAAGCTTTGTGCAAAGGCTACGGGACGTGAAGAACAAGTGCTACAACCTGGTGCTTGATGATCGGCAACTGGCAGATTTGGCCTTCCAAGGATTACTGCCGCACATCAAGGACAAGTATGCGTCCCAAGAGCTTGAAAGTCTAAGTCACCTGGTGCCGAGGATTGCCGATCAAGATATCAAGGCCTTTGATCCCAGGAAAACTTGGAACAAGAAGGTGACCTTTATCGGGAAAGAAGACTCTGGGTTGGATGAAGAGCTGAATGTCGATGCGGCCGAATGGGTAAAGGATAAGAAGCCTGTGTCTTGTCCGTTCGGCCAAAAAGAGACTGAGAGGTTTACCTTCGACATCACCAAGGCCGATAGGATGTTTGACTTATTGCTGCAAGAGGGGCGAATCAAGTTGGCGCCCAACCAAGTGATTCCATCGGCCGAAGAGCTCAAGAAGATTAGGTACTGCAAGTGGCATAATGCAACCTCACACGGTACCAATGACTGCAAAGTATTCAGGCAGCAGTTGCAGTCGGAGATCGAGTCTAGGCGTATCAAGTTTGAAAACTCTAAAGTCCAGAAACCGATGAAGATAGATCAGCACCCATTCCCAAACAATATGGTGGAAATCAGTGAAAAAACCAGAGTGCTGACATCGGAAGCTGCCAGAAGGAACTCATCGGTAGACCCTAACTACCAAGTGCCTGAGCACGACGCAAGGAGGTTTGCCGATGACAGAAAAGGTAAGAAGGTTGCCGATGAGGGTAGCAGTGCCAACAGGGCTCCTGGGGTGGTGATCACTCACAAACAGCCAAGGCGAGATCATCGGCAATCACGTGAAGAACGGTATCGGTAAGAAGAAGAAGAGCATCGGGAATGGCTTCGACATAAGGACCACTGGAGGTGTCCTTTCTTCGTTCATTGCTGGGAGGAAGGCATCAAGCTGCCCACTGCCGATAACTGTCTAGAGTGCAATGGGTACTACGCTGCCGATAGGTCAGGTAAGAGACCTTGTTTTAATGATCAGGCACCCAGGTACACCAGGCCGCTCAGAGAGAATAGGTCGGCACATGACCGACTGGGGGGCAAGCTCAGTGCCCATAATCGGCTTGGCAGGCGTGTTGACCAGGGAGAGCTGGAGGAGATGGCCAATGCTAGAGTGCCTGACGAAGAGATATTCTCCAGAAATCCCAACATCGGAAGAAGTGCTGATGTAAGCAGGGGGGAACAACACCAACCTGTCTGGAAGACCAAGCTTCCTCCATGGTGCCCTGAGGGTTTGACTAAGACCCAGAAGAGGAGGATTCAGCGTCAGCGCCTCGACGACCTGTATGACAGTGCAGAACTCTCGGGAGAGAAGCAATGGAGGCCGAAGCGTAAGGACAGGGACCCATCGGCAGATATAAACATGGTTGTCATGTTGCCGATGGAGTTCATGGCGCCCGTCAGCGATGATAAAGAGGCTGTCGATATGGCACAATTGGTGCTGGATCCGATGACAGCCATCTTTGAAAGGCCCGTCGATGATGAAAGGCAGCACTTAAGGGCTCTGTTTGTCAAGGGCAAAGTGGATGGTCAGCCGATGACCAAGATGCTGGTCGATGGTGGCGCGTCGATCAATATAATGCCCTATGTTGTGTTCAGGAAACTTGGCAAAGGTGACCAGGACTTAGTCGAGACCGACATGAAGCTCAAAGATTTCGAAGGCAATGTGTCAACCGCCATGGGAGCCGTATGTGTTGACTTAACCATCGGCAGTAAGACTTTGCCGACAACGTTCTTTGTAATCAGCGGCAAGGGCACTTACAACTTGCTCCTCGAAAGGGATTGGATCCATGCTAATTGTTGTATCCCTTCTACTATGCATCAGAGTCTGGTACAGTGGATCGGGGACAGAATTGAGGTCGTCCGCGGTGAAGCCCCATCTACTGTTGCATCGGCAGAGTTGGAAACTTATGAGCAGACCAGGTGTATATCTGGCGAAGCCTGGGATAAAGAGTTCCTCAAAATCGCCGATTACCGCATCAAGCCGATCCAAGCAGTCGGTCCTGAGGAGGAGTCTTGATGGATCAGTTCGTCGATGACGGAAAATTGGGGCAAGGCTTTACGTCTGCCGATGACTTGCTCGAAATCGACATCGGCGATGGTAGTAAACCTAGGCCTACTTTTATTAGTGCTAAGTTAGATTCCCAGTGTAAGCAACAGTTAACCGATTTATTAAAAGAAAATAAAGATTGTTTTGCTTGGGGTTATACAGAGATGTCTGGTTTAGATCGATCGATAGTTGAACATCGGTTACCTATCAAGTCTGGTTTCCAGCCACATCGGTAGCCGGCACGCCGATGCAATCCTACTATCTTACCCGATATTAAGGCTGAGATTACCAAGTTAATCGAAGCTGGATTTATTCGGCAATGTCAATATGCCGATTGGATCTCTAATGTGGTTCCTGTGTATAAAAAGAATGGAAAACTTCGTGTTTGCATTGATTTCAGGAATCTGAACAAGGCCACGCCGATGGATGGCTACCCGATGCCCGTTGCCGATCTGCTGATCGATGCTGCTGCTGGACATCAAATTATTAGCTTCATGGATGGTAATGCTGGATATAATCAAATATTCATGGCTGAAGAAGACATATCCAAGACTGCTTTTCGATGTCCAGGTCACGTTGGTTTGTTTGAGTGGGTAGTCATGACTTTTGGCTTGAAAAATGCCGGTGCTACTTATCAGAGGGCAATAAATTTTATCTTTCATAAGTATATCGGCACAATAGTTGAGATCTACATTGATGACGTGGTGGTTAAGTCTGGAGACTTCAAAAAGCATCTTGCCGATTTGCGGAAGATATTGGAGTGCACAAGGGAACACGGGTTAAAAATGAATCCTAACAAGTGTGCGTTTGGCGTATCGGCAGGGCAGTTTCTGGGTTTCATGGTGCATCAGAGAGGCATTGAAATCGGCAGAAAGTCTATCGATGCAATTAACAAGGTGGTTGCTCCTACGAACAAGACTGAGTTGCAGTCCTTGATCGGCAAGATCAATTTCATCAGAAGGTTTATATCTAATCTATCTGGTAAGATTAAGTCCTTTAGTCCTCTATTAAGATTGAAAGCCGATCAAGAGTTTACATGGAAAGAGGAGCAGCAATCAGCTTTAGAAGAGATTAAAAGATACTTGGTAAATCCTCCAGTCTTAGTTCCACCTCAACACGGGAAGTCTTTCAGGTTATATTTGTCTGCCGATGACGGTGTTATCGGATCAGCCTTAATTCAAGAGTTTGAGAGGAAAGAACGTGTAATATATTACCTAAGCAGAAGATTGGTGGATGCTGAAACCAGGTATTCGGCCATAGAGAGATTGTGCTTATGTTTATATTTCTCTTGCATTAAATTAAGGCATTATTTACTGTCGGCCGAATGCACTGTTGTTTGCAAAGATGATGTGGTCAAGTATATGCTGTCAATGCCGATTTTGAGTGGGCGAATCGGTAAGTGGATTTTGGCACTGTCGGAGTTTGACCTAAGGTATGAATCGGCTAAGGCTGTTAAGGGTCAGGTGATGGCCGATTTTGTTACTCAGCATTGTAATATGGCGAGCTTTGTTGAGATTGCTCCTTGGGCTTTATTCTTTGATGGGTCTACGTGCAAGGATGGAGCAGGTATCTGCATTCTTTTGATTTCGCCCCGAGGACAGAAGTATGAAATTTCGCTGCCGATTGTTGCTACTTCGACAAACAATCAGGCTGAGTATCAAGCTTTGCTTAAGGGGTTAGAACTACTCAGGGAGGTGCGTGCTGATGCTGTTGAAATCTTCGGTGATTCTATGTTGGTGATTAATCAATTGATCGGGACATATGAATGTCGAAGTGAGGTGTTAATTGCAGCCCATGAGCGGTGTTTGCAGTTGTTGAAAGAGTTCAGAGAATACCGCCTTGAGCATATTCCAAGATTGCATAATGAAGAAGCCAATCGGTTAGCACAGAATGCCTCAGGATATCAGCCGATTCAAGAAGTCACGACATCGGTAACAGTTGCCGATGACTGGAAAAAGGAGATTACCGATTACTTGAGGGATCCATCCAGGAAAGTTGAAAGGCGTCTAAGGTTCCAAGCTACTAAGTATGTGCTCCTCGATAGTGAGTTATATTATCGGACGATTGATGGAGTTTTACTTAGATGTCTCGGCAAAGAGGAATCGAAAGAGTTGATGGGTGAGATCCATGAAGGCGTATGTGGAGCGCATCAATCGACATTCAAGATGAAGTGGATGATTAGGCGGAATGGATATTATTGGCTGACAATCCTTGAAGATTGCTTCAATTATTTCAAAGGGTGCCAGGATTGTCAGAAGTTTGGTAATGTGCAAAGGGCACCTGCATCGGCAATGAATCCTATAATCAAGCCTTGACCGTTTAGAGGATGGGCTATTGATCTCATCGGCCAAATTTATCCGCCGTCGAGTAAGAGGCACAAGTTCATACTTGTTGCTACCGACTACTTCACCAAATGGGTTGAGGCAATCCCCTTGAAGAAGGTGACATCGGCAAACATGGTGGATTTCGTTAAGGAGCACATCGTTTACCGATTCGGTATTCCTCAGACTATTACTACCGATCAAGGGACTATGTTCACATCGGGAGAGTTTGATGACTTTGCTGCTAGCATGGGTTTCAAGGTGTTAAATTCTTCTCCTTATTATGCTCAAGATAATGGTCAAGCTGAAGCGACTAATAAGGGAGTCATTAAGCTTATAAAACGCAAGATTGAGGAAAACCCTAGAAGGTGGCATGTGGTATTAAACGAAGCTTTGTGGTCATATCGGATGGCTTGTCATGGTGCAACTAAGGTCTCGCCGTATCAGTTGGTTTATGGGCACGATGTTGTCCTGCCTTGGGAAATCAAAACTGGTTCTAGGCGATTGTCTTTTCAGGATCAATTGACGACCGATGATTATATTACTCTGATGAAAGATGAGTTAGAAGATTTGGCAGGTCATCGGTTGAGCGCATTGATTAACATTGAAGAGAATAAGAAGAGGGTTGTCCGATGGTATGAAAAGAGAGTAAAGGTGAGGGAGTTTGCCGATGGCGATTTGGTTTGGAAGTTGATTTTACCGATTGGGACTAAGAGCTCTAAATTTAGAAAGTGGTCCCCTAATTGGGAGGGTCCTTATCGGATAAAACAGTCTGCTCCTGGTAATGCCAATGAAACTCTCGAAGGAGTAGCGTTTTCCAGAGCGATTAACGGCAAATACTTAAAAAGATATTACCCTAGCATATGGGTAGATGCATAGTGCTCAGTCGAATGCCGATGAAAGAAAAATTATAAAAAACATCGGTAAAAACAAACTGACATTATATTACAAGTCGAGATCAAGTATCAGGTTACATCCTTGCCGATACAACAGACAAATTACAGTAAGGAGTGGATAATTGATATCGCACGCAGGCGAATTTGCTCTATTTCATCCATCTCCTTGGCGTCGGCGTCGGCAGAACCCTCGACCGGCTTGATCTTCTTCTTCCACAGTATAGCTTGTCGCGCGTTCTGGTCCCTTTCTTGCCGCAGGACCTTGATGGAGTCGGACAGTTGGGTTTTCTGCTAGTTGGCTGCAGTCAGATCCCCCTCAACCTTTTGTAACTCCGCCAGTAGCTCCTCCTTCTTTGCCGACAGTCGGGAGATTTCTTGATCAAGGTTGCCGATGGAGACTTTTGCTTGACCGATGCCTTTGTGCTTCTCATCGGCAATGTGTTTGAATTTGAGCTTCTCTTCCTCGCTTTTGGCTTGAGCGGCCCTATCGGCAATGCGACGGGTAAACCTCTGGTACTGGATCTGCTTGATGTCGAGGAAGGTTGCCTGGAGAAGGACTTCTGGTGCGTCGGCGGAAAGATGGCTTTGGATGTCCTTGAATACAATCCTTGCTGCCGATGAATCATGGATGAGTTGAGACGTGTCTTGTAGCAGCAAGGAGAGCAGTCCTTCAAGTTTGGACTTGATTTCTGCCGATAAAGCTGGGACAGAGCTTTCCTCTTCCTCATCGTCGGGGACGTCGACTGCAAAGGAGAACAGACTGTCTGCTTGAATGCGGCCTTGGCGTTCATCTTCGTCCTGAGGGTTCAGGCTGTAGGAGAAGAGGCTGTCCGAGAGTCCTGAGCCTGAGAACAGAGAAGTTAAAATATGCCGATTGTAAAATTATACTATGAGCTTTAAGGTAATCGACTTACCGTCTTGAAGCGGATTCCCTGCCTGGGGCTTGGCATACTGGATGGTCCAGCTTCATCCTGAACATCGGCAGCAGATGCCGATGACTGGGCCCTTGTTGGAGAGGCAACCGACGCCGCTGGTGCTGGTATAGTTGTTGTCGGCGTCGCCTCCGATGTGGTGGCAGTTCCACTCTGTCATCGGGGACGTGGGTCGACGGTGCCGATGCCGACGTCGCTGCTGCTGCGGAAGGTTGGGTTGTTTCTTCGCCGGGTAGTCTGGCCGACTGTGCCGATGACGATGCCTCCGCTATCGTGGCGGGTGGAGTTATCTCTTGAACCGGGACGTCGTCCATCGGTTGATCAGGTACATTCACCGATGGAGGCTCTGCCGATGACCCGCCGGTGGTTAGCGCAACTGAAGCCGATGGAGGTTCTGCCGATGACCCGCCGGCAGGTGGTGCGACTGGAACTAGAGGCAGTCCTGCTGTTGGTGCATCAGCAGTTGATGGCGCGGTTGGAGCCGATGACGAAGGAGAAGCCAGCCTCAGACGCCTCTTCTTCGTCGGCGCAGCAGCAGGGGAGCCGACCCGCTTTGACAAGGACTGGGGGGCATCGGCAGCCGGGCTGGAAGGTGTTTGCCTGCTGGAAGCAGATGCCGATGACCATAGTCCCTGAAAATACAAAGCAAGTTATACAAGATAAATGTTGCCGATAAAACAGTATGTAATCGATACGGATAAAAGCGAGTTTACTGCATAAACCCGTGTCAGGGCAACAACAGCGGCCGATGTAGCCTGGGCTTTTGTGGGTGTCGGCGTAGGTAGCTGTTGAGGCGTGAAGGCGGCCAGCGTCGGAGCTTTGTTGCCGATGATCGATATGGGGCCCATTATCCAAAGATTAAAGAGCCTACCACTGTTACTCGTTGTGGGGACTGGATCATCGGCCTGTCAGGCGCAAAGGAGTTAGGTGCTGATACCGATGACAAAAATAAAGTAATAAAAGTACATTAGATAGCAGACTTACTGCGTCATCGGGGATGATGTAATCGGCGTCAATCAAGTGCCGATAATAGTGCGAAGACTTGGCGAGTAGCTGACACGTCCACTCTTGCCACCAAGACTTGAACTCATTGGTGATGAAGGAGGTTGGCAACCAGGAAGACAAGTCAAGGTCTGACAGATCGGCATCGGCAGGAAGGCTGATGACTTTGTTCCAGTCTAGATTACTGGAGATTGCCTGCCTGGGTCTTACTACCTTAGAGTAGCAGAGTTTGATCGGTAATTGGCCAAAAGCCAGTTGTCTCGCTGCCACCGATGGATAGTAGAACTCATAGGATGGTGGGGCATTCTTCCTAGATCCAAAGATATTTACTGGAATAGCTCGGGGAGTAATGCTGGCCATCATGATTGCTTGGTTCTCGGGCAGTCTTACATCGGTCAAGTTGAATAGCAGTGGGAACTGGTTGTGTTCATCAAGATATGGCCACCAGGTCTGTTCTGAGGAGGGGAGTCCGTTGTAGAACTTCTGGAAATAATAGCCGAAGTGTTCTGCATCGGCATCGGTACCTGGCAGCACTATGATAGCCTCTCCAAAGTTAAGCGGAGGGCGAGTTGCCGATTCATTATCCCCGTATCGGTAATCTTCCGATATGTCCCTCGGGAATTGTTGGGCAAATAAATCAAACTGGAGGGCCTTGTGCATGTGTGCGTTCAGCCATAGATTGACAAACCACCAGGGGCCTCCGAGATTGCCGATGGGCTCTCCTAGCAGTAGCTTATGGGACACTTGATGCAGCAATCGGTAAACTGATCCAAGAAGATACCTGCCTAAAGGGAGCCTCGTTCCATCGGCAAGTAGTTCAGCCGCTGGGAGGTGCATGGTGGTCGGACCGATGGTTTTGCCGCAGAAGATGAACTTTTCCAACCACATGTTTAAGAAGATGGCGTGCTCCCGTTGAGTTACCGATCCAGTTTTCTGGTTCTCTTTGATATAGCCCGTCCAACCGCCGATATTCCGAGTGTTCACCTTGTGCTCGGATTTTCTGTTGAAAAGGCTAAGCGTATCGGCAGAGGTGATGTCCAAGCCGGTCAGCATATAGACATCGGCAAGGGTTGGGGTAGCTGGTCCATGCCTGAAGAGGAAAGTGTTCATGCTGTCGGACCAGAAGTATGAGGCTGCCATCATCAAGTTTTCGTTCTTCTCCAAATCGGCAATTGAGAGCCTAACACACTGATCCAAGTTACGCTCCTACCAGTACACTTGCTGTGATCTGACTACTCTCAGGTACCAGTTCTTCCATCCCTTAGTAGGCTTGGGCCATGAGCGGAATGTGTCCTTCCATAGTCCTAGATCAAAACGCTTAGATCTGAACGATACCCGGTTGGTTTCTGCATTGATGATGAAGGTGGGGTCTGGATTGCCCATTGGGCCTAGGCAGCTGAGATTGGAACCGGCGAGTGGAATCACTACCTTATTGTACAGTTCCTAGGGTTCGAAGAAGGAGGGACGAATCAGAAAAAGAATGGGGATGAATCCAGATTTATGCAAGAAAAGGAACCAGCAGAAGGGTGGATTAGGTGGAGGATGAATCTTACCTTTGAGATGTCGACTTGGATCGCCATTGGAAATGAGGGGTGCTTGTAGTTTGTCCTTGGATTGTGAAGGAGTACTGTTGCTCGAGCTTGTGTTCTTCAGAGCGGCTAGAGGTTGAAGACGAAGGCAGGAAGGTGAAAGTGAAAATGGGCTCGGGTAAAAAGACGGTGTGGATTCCAGTAAATTTTATAATCCTATTCAGGGGCATTTTGGGGTTCCGTTTCACACTGTGCAGGAATGTGGAGAGGCCCGCGGTAGATACGCGCGGTGATCGAGGCGGTCTGCAACTGTTTGTGCTGCAATCGAGGGATTTTATTATTAAATTGCAGTTCCACACGCGGGGATCGAGGAAACCGTACATCTATCTCGGAGGTAACGGCTACAGCAACGGCTACAGTGGAGAGAATTTCGGCACGTGAAGTATTATACGCTCCGAAACTGGGGGGCATGTGTTGACACCGTTTTTCAACGTGTCAAATGGACTGAGGCTTGACTGGTCAGTGGGCGTTCTCCATCGGCATCGGAAAAGTTTTGAGCCGATATTGCCGATGGGAGAGTGCTGCGGGAAGACCAAGTGCGTTGCCGATGGAGGCTGGATGATCTTTGCCGACAAAGGTTAATTGGTGAAGTCTTGCTGAAGCTGATTGCCGCCAATGAAGAGTCATTGCCGATGGCCGATGAAGAGTCATTGCCGATTGCCGATAAGAGGTCATTGCCGTCGGTGAAGAGTCATTGCTGATTGCCGATGAGGGGTCATTGCTGATTGCCGATGAAGGATGGTTGCCGATTGCCGATGAGGGGTGGTTGCCGATTGCCGATGGGGGATGATTGGTGAAGAGTTACCAGCACAAGGTCGTTAATTGGAAATGTTGCCGATTGTCGATCAGGAAAGTGTTGCCGATGCCGATAGACGTAACTTAGCGCTTGGTGGCAGCAGAAGGTTACCGGTGGTCAAAAGAAGGAAGGCGCAGATTAAAGGGATCTGCCGATGGAAAGTTTTCATTGAGGAGGAGAATAAGGAAACTGGTGTTTTGTACCAGTATTATTATAGTAGTTTGAGTCCGACTCTTGCATGAGTTGTTTATTTTCCTTTAAAATAGGTGTGTTTGTTTAGGAAATAAATATTGTTATCCGGCTCCTGCGCGAATCAGTTTCCATTAGAATAGGAGTTTGTTTTAAGAAGGATACATGTCGTGTCTTTGTACAACTCTCCATGCGGGAGTATAAATATGTGCCTGAGGGCTATGGAATAAACAATCAATCCAATTCAAAACAAACCAATTTTATCTTATTCTACTTTTTATCGCAATTTACCCTTTTACTGCATTAGCTGTAGTTTTCAACGAGTTCTTCAAGCTTTCGACGGGCTGCATCACCCTGATCTCCGTCAAATCCTTGCTAGTTCCGCGTGGGAGTACCTCTAAGCTTTGGCAATCCGGGCGCATCGCTGTTTGCCTCGTTCAGCTCTGCTCTAGTTATCCTTGATCAATCTGAGCCTTGACGTCCGGGCGCATCGCTGTCGTCTTGTTCAGTTTGTTCTAGTTATCATCCTTGTCGATTGATTGGTTAAATCAACTGGCATGCCTCCGGAATACTGAACTTTGGGTAATAGCCCGAGGTGTTCACAGATCTGACGCTTTTTGTGTCAACAAGTGCATCTCCATCCATGTTTCTCTATCTCTCTTCTTTTCTATGCACAACACATTTGGATAGTTTTTTAGCACTTTTTTTTGTTATATAACGATCTAATTGACTTCTTGAGCTATCAACATAGCTTAATTTATCTTTCTCATGCATGACATGGTATCATTTCAGCCAAAACTGTTTTTTAAAACCATCCTAAGAGCAAATTTTAACGGTTTCAAAGCTGGAGGATTCCATTTTTAAGACCAATTTTTTAGTAATTAAACAAGTTTTTATTTTAGCACTAACAAGTTTTTTTTTAATAGTGGAACTAACAAGTTTTTTTTTGTTGGGAGAGACAAATCGGATTCCGGACGAAGTTGAAGAGGTAAAATGCTCACCAATATGTGGACAAAACGGGCTTTACGCGTGGCATACAGCCCAACCCAACAACACAAGCGAAGGGCTGCAGTTCCTCACGGCCTGTTTGAACACACCAAATACTCTCCTCTCTGGACTTTCGGTCACTCCACGAGCACCACCAGGCCATCCCCGTATACCCATTCCTTTCCTTGTGCGGCCGGAACGCAGCGCGGCGGCGGCGGCGAGAGGGAAGAGCCGGCAGGACCCAGCAGGCCGAGGGAGGAGGCAGCGGCGGGCCGGAGAATATGAGCGGCAGCGGCGCGAAGAAGGTGGTCGATGTGGCCGTGAAGGCCGGCAAGACGATCGACTGGGACGGCTTGGGCAAGTTGCTCGTCTCCGACGAGGCGCGCAAGGAGTTCGCCACCCTACGCCGCGCCTTCGAGGACGTCAACCACCAGCTCCAGACCAAGTTCTCCCAGGTGCCCGATCTCGCTTTTCTCCTTCCCCCTGGGCTGATCTGATCTGGCCTAGGGTTTCCAGATCTGGCGCCGCTCTTCCTGCTTCCTCTTGATGGGTTGATCCGTTTGAGTAGTCTATGTACAAATGTCGTCATGCGGGCGTAGTCGAGGCAATCGGGTTTGTTGGCTTTTGTTAGTGCGCGGGCGTTTTATATAGGATTACATTTTTCATGAGGGCTACTGGTCATATATTGATGTAACGTTGTTTGATTCCTAGTTATATTTGTACACATTAGGATAGCTCCCCGATAGCTGTTAGTTGAAATTCAGTGCCAGGTATGATGCATTTTCACTTTGTGGTCATTGTTACTTTAGTTTAGTATTGATCGGTAATGAACACAACAACTGGACACTGCTAGAACCATTGCAGTTTATTCTGTCTTTAGTCAACTTTGAAACTGTGCGCAAGCCCTCCAGTACTTAGGATCTGGGAAACTCTTTTGTTACTAGAAGATGTTCAGTTTCTGACGAGAGAAGATGGAGGCATTACATTTGAAATAATTGAGTGATTTTAGAGAAACTACCTATTTATATTATTCGAACTGCAATTACATATGCCTTGGTAGGCTGCAAGTTCATTTGAGAAGTTTAGTATGGAGTTGATTGAGTGATCTCTCCTGTCATGTTGGATGCTTTTCTTCTTGTTTCTTTGCTGCATTATCTTGAAAGTTCCTGGGAGGCAGCTAAGACATGCACCATCCCTCGAACTTGCAGTAGTGTTAGTTCTATATCCTAGATCAATAGATCTGTGTGTTTTCTAAACCTTGTAGTACTTATTTTATTTTTGCAGGAACCCCAACCAATTGACTGGGAGTACTACAGAAAAGGAATTGGATCAAAAGTGGTGGATATGTACAAAGAGGCTTATGAAAGTAAGTATCCTTGTGCTGCAAACCTAATTTCACTTGTGGAATCTAAAAGGTGTGTTTTCTGTGAACATCGAGGATATTCTGAAGTGTTTGTTGTACTCTAATGATTACCTTGTTTGCATTGTGCTAAAATTTCTGATCTGTTGATTTTCAAGCTCCTTTCTAGTTACTGTCCAAAGATTCATACTCATGGATATCCCATATAGATCTTTGATCCTCACAGATCAATCAACCAATGTGTTTTTGGTTTCAGCTCCTTCTGGTATAACAATTGCCCCACTGTGTAAAAGTATAGAGTACTGTTAGAAGGACAAGTCCTTAGATGTACCTCCATTAGTCTTTCTATTGAATACTTGTGTTGCAATATGATAGCATTTTTTTACTACAATCTGTAGACATGTAAGGCTATGTATCATATTGTTTTTCACTTTTAATGAAGGTCTAATAAAAATGCATTCCTCTGTACACATACACCTCAATTTGTTGCGACGAATGTCCTACATTAGTCCTTGGTCTACTTGCTATTGAATGTACTTCTCAGGGTGATTGTTGGTCCTACATATGTCATTTTGTTTCTAAATAATTCTGTTTTTTCTGCCCACTTTCTGAGGTAGTAAACTTGAAATAATTGCAGGCATCGAGATCCCGAAGTACGTAGACACAGTTACTCCCCAGTACAAGCCTAAGTTTGATGCTCTGGTCAGCAGCTACTCCTATCACACTGTTTTGCCTTTTTAAGTTTGCCTGAAAATTTGTTCTGTTTGTGTGTTTTGTATCTTGAGTTCTACCAACATTTCCTAGATGAGGTCATCTAACGTTGATGTGCTTTTTTTTTTTGTACTTGTATGTATGTTACCTGTAGCTTGTTGAATTGAAGGAGGCTGAGAAAGAGTCTCTGAAGGAGTCAGAAAGGATAGAGAAGGAAATTGCTGAACTCAAGGAAATGAAGGTAGGGGATATAATTTGCATTTATTGTCATTTTTTACTCATATAATTTCATTTTGTCCTGAATAATTTGCATTTATCATCATTGTTAAGATAACATACCCTTTCGCTTTAATATCTTGTTTCTGTGTACAGAAAAAGATCAGTACAATGACTGCAGATGAGTACTTTGAGAAGCACCCTGAACTCAAGAAGAAGTTTGACGATGAAATCCGTAACGATTACTGGGGATATTGAAGAGATTGGAGAGAACTCTTATCTTGCCATTTCCATGTCTGTGAAGAACCAATAATTTTTCTGTGCCCTGATACGTATAGGGAAATCTGCAATCTGAAATTGGTGGTTTCCATAGCATGTGCACGGGGTTTGGGTGGAATGCCTACATAATCTACTGTGTTAAGCTTTCTTGAAATTCCATGGAAACATGTTTTGTTTCACCTCATCATTTTGAAGAGGATCCCCGCTTTTGTCGCACAAAGATTATGATTTGTTCTTAGCTCCTTTCTACTTGAATAAGAGGATTTCTGCAGACCCGTTTCCTCTACTGACCTTCTGTCTGTGACACATTGGTCTGAATGCTTAATGTTTGTTCGGTGCAAGTGTGGCACTTATCCTACCTTATGACTGCTAGAACGTTGAAACTGCCGTCTTGGACATCAACAGTCTTCAAACGTAATGTTTGTGGATGCAAATATTGATTTATGTACTCTATTCATCCTAAATTGTAAGCCATTTCAAGAATCTTGGAGAGTCAAAGTTTCTCAAGTTTGATCAAACTTATATAACAATATAATAATATTTATGTCAAATAAATATCATTAGATTCGTTATCAATTATATTTTTTATAGTATACGTATTTGATGTTATAAATCTTTATAGTTTTGTCTATAATTTTTGGTTAAACTTGAGATGTTTTGACTCTCCAAGATTCTTGGAATGACTTACAATTTGGGATGACGGGATTCTTGGAATGACTTACAATTTGGGATGACGGGAGTATTTCTGAAGGATGAACCTGCGATCCTTTTCGTTGAAAATTGAAACATATGATTCTTTGTTGAACTTGACATGATTTGTCCTACTAGTTTGAATGTAATGATTTTTCACCTACTAATTCATAGTGAAAATGAAAAGTGCCTCTCAGGTGGACGCTGGACTGGATGAATATCGAGGTGGATTAAGGTAAAACTCACTTTAATTGTTACCGTAATAACACATGCAGATTGATATACGAATATATCCAAACGAGCCCTAAGTTGGTAAGGAATGCCTTCGTTGTAGATTGATATGGATACATATACATCAAAGCCCCAAGATGGTAAGGAATGCCGTTCGTTAATTGGATAATTTGATTTGATGGAACCTGGATCTTCAGTTGAGTGGACTTGATTGGATTTCCTCCGTTCCAATCGATAGATTGGACCTTGATTTGATGGTATCTTGATCTATCGGTGTTGGAGTGTATTTGAGTGGAATTCAGTTTAGTTTTTACTCTAATCAACTCAAGAGTGGCATTGGCTTATATTGATTTTGCACAAACAACACCCACGTTTTGTTCATATATACGCAGCCTGGCTCAACACTATTCGTCGCGGACTTGTCCCGTTTGCTCAGCGAAACAATAGCCAACACACTGACCCCACCTGTCACTAGGTAGGAACCCGCGAGGCCCAGTGAGCAGCCCCGGCTGGTACACGGAGCCCGGGCACCCACGGTATCCACCAAAGCCACGCGCCCCGCGACATGGCGGCGGTGCGCCTGCGCGTATCCCCACGCCTCCGCTCCATTCCCCTCCTGCTCTCTCAGCCAGACGCCGCCGCAGTCCGGCGTAGTTTCACCTGCGCCAGCGCCTCCCCAGCCCCCGCAACCACACCCGCGCGGGCCATGGCGGCCCCGTCCTCCTCATCCGCGACGCCCTCCCCGTACACGACGCTCGTCGGGCGCGTGAGCTGCGAGCGCGAGATCAAGCGCAGCAAGTTCATCGCCATCGCCGCCCCCGTTCCCAACGAGCGTGCCGCCATGGCCTTCCTGGACCAGGTTGGATTTTCCTCCCTACACATAGTTCCTCATATATCCAGCTGCAGCAGTATCTGTGCCTCCTCATAGTTAGCGTTGCGATTTTGTTGAAATTGCTGTACCCCGTTGCTTTGCCTGGCCGATCAAACTAACGTGGGGTAATTTCGAACACTTGAATATGCTGCATCAGGGAATTTATCCATGTAACTTCAAACAGTTTTCCACTCATCCCCACTGCAAACTACTTATCCATGCTAAAGAGTAATAAAGAGTACTTGACTAGTTCGTGCAATTTCTAACTCTGTTTTACAGTAAGTAACTAAGTTAACTTGGTCCACTTGGTTTTGTATATAAGGTCAAGGATCCACGTGCTACCCATAATTGCTGGGCATACAAGGTTTGTAGTTCCATCTCAAACTTGCCATTCATGTGACATTCAAAAAACCTGCCGTTCATGTCTGGGTTAACAGCGAATTTATCTTGCATGTATGTGTGTTTAGCTGGGAGAGCAATTCCGTTACAATGATGACGGTGAGCCTTCTAGCACAGCCGGAAAGCCAATATATTCTGCCATCATTTCCTCTGGCATTGATATGGTCATGGTGGTTGTGATTAGGTAATCATTTTGTCAAGTGGCACACTTCATTTACATGTTCCCAATCAAGACCTTACCTATCTGTTTTAGTGATCAGTAACTGCCTAACTGGTATCATCTATACAGTGTACATGCATATATGGCCCGTGGCCTAACAGATGGAGAAGGCTCTCCTTGATTGTAGGACTAATCCAACAAGGAAGCAACTAATCAGCTAGTTAACTTTCCTCCTAGCCATTCGCCTGCCCTTCCGGCGCCCTGGCTGCGCGCTCGGCTGTTGCTCGCTCGGCCGCCCGGCGCACGTCGCGGGCTCTCCTGCGCCTGGCGTATGTGCGACCGCACATGACACCCCGCCACATATTTTGACAGGATTCATTTGTGTAATTATCATCTTTCCTTATTTCTCTGTTTCAAATGACATGAATAGATATTTTGGAGGCATAAAACTGGGAACCGGTGGACTGGTGAGAGCTTATGGCGGGGTTGCTTCTGAATGTCTTAAAGATGCTCCTACTTGTCTTGTGAAACCAAAGGTGATCGATGTCTAATTTTTCAGTACTTGCTTTTTTTTTAATCGATATAATCTTCTTACATGGTGTGTATTTACATTCCAGGCTCGTGTGGGTATGGAGGTACCATTTGATCTGTTGGGCACGGTCTATCATCAGGTAATTAATCATATTACTTGGAATGTAGAGCACACATGTAAAACTGGATTTTACCTACCCTTTTTTGTCTTTGATTAAAGCATAATCTACTATGACCTGTTTTAAGCATGTCTCAGTGCATTGACGGTGTGTACGAGCACTGATACTAATTAGAAATTATCCTTGAAAAAGCTAGGTCTAGGTTATCTAATTTGCGTTCACTTCCTATGTACGTGCAACAACATACAGAGGATGTACATCTAATTGTTTGATGTGCCATACAGTGTGTATGTTTTGTATTACCTGCATAGTACTGACCTGATTCCAGTACCTTCTTGAACATATTTTTGCAACCTAGAAGGTTTTCTGATACTAGTAGGTTTGGTTATGACATATAATTCTTTTTTGTTAGGTAAATTTAAACATTCAATATATATCTAAAAACTGATTGTTTATTTGGTATACTATTTTGGGACCCTAGTATGTAATATGTACACAAATTTAATCTTTCAGAACATACTGTTTTATTCGCATGTTGGACCAATATACTACTGAGCAGAATTGAACTCCTGATAGTCTATTTACAGTGAGGCTCTATCACTGTTAACCCCAGTATACAACTATGATGGATGTAACACGTCCTTAGACGTGGGAAGGTGTGGCGGCTATGGAGGGGGGCGGCGGCTAGGGTTCAGGGGATGGCGCAGGGAGAGGGGCGGCGACGAAGAGAGAGAGAGAGAGAGAGAGAGAGAGAGAGAGAGAGAGAGAGGCGCAGGGGCAGAGTAGAGGAAGAGCAATTGCTCTATTCTTTTCTATCTCGATTGATTACATTTTCCCCTATATTTATAGTCCCTGTTGGAGTTGTATTCCAAGCAACTTACGAGAGATATCCTTATAGATTGGATTCTCTTTCCTAACAACTCAATCTTTTCCTAACAAACCAATCATATTCCTATTCTAACTAACCTTTACTTTATTCTTAATTTGGTAACTGAATTGGAAGGGAGAGGGCGGCGGCGACATCCTGGCGCGCGCGACCCCCCTAGTGGGCACAGTGGAGCCAGCATGGGCCGATCCCTGCCCTTCCCTGGGCCCTGCTCAGCCCCTGTATTAGGCGCATGACATCTCCCCCCTTCTCCACTCAACGCGTCATCGTGCTGAAACCAGGTCAAGTATTGCTGCCACGTGGATGTGGAGAATGCCTTCCATGGGTTCGTCGATGATGATGTTGTGCCGTGTACGGTGGAGGACGAGCTCGAAGTAGTAGAGGAGGTTGTCGATGTAGCCGTAGAAGTAGTAGTTGTAGGGCCCGATGCCACCTATGGTCCCGAGGACCCTTGCGCGTGCTGCGAAGAGGAGGTGGTGTCCAACTGTGCCACCAAAGCTGAAACGCATAGTGTCACGAGGAGGGGCGATGAAATGGTGAATGCTGTTGTCGACGTTGGAGGTGATGGAGACCAGAACACGACGCAAGATGGTAACGGAGGCATGTGTTGCTGGAGACGCCGTCAAATCCAGCATTTCGCTGAACATGAAATGCCCGGGGTCGAAGTTGTCGGTGGAGAGCCATTGACGGTGTGAGCTGGGACAAAGGGCGATGAAGACACTGTCCACGCGGAAGAGTTGCTGACCAACGTCGTCGAGGAAGATCACCGTGACAGAAGGGCGCCTCCTGGCCAAGGTCGGCCGAGCAGGATACTCGTTGGAGTAGAGCTGTCGGCAGTTGATGTTGGGGTTGAGTGACACCCAAGAGCTAGGAGCTTGGCGCCGACTGGTCCTTCCCGTTGTATGACCTGCAGAATATCAGCTAGAAGGGGCGATAGTGGCAGGGACATAAAGACGTCCATTGAAGAATAGCAGTCCTTGGTCCAGCGACCATGCAGGGGCTGCTGTCCCGTTGTCGATGGTGATGGCGATGCTGCACAATTCCCATTGTTGTAGGATAGCGTGAC
This sequence comes from Microstegium vimineum, assembly GCA_022036555.1. Lineage (NCBI taxonomy): Eukaryota > Viridiplantae > Streptophyta > Magnoliopsida > Poales > Poaceae > Microstegium > Microstegium vimineum. Next base: position 39,428,486 of record CM039136.1, on the reverse strand, counting down.
GAAGGTCGGTGAAGATGGTGTCACTGGCAGAACCCAACTGGTCGAGTGCTATGGGGCGTGTGGACCTACTGCCGCAAAGGATGCCGTGGGAAGTTGGTGATGGTGCTGGCCGGTTCGGTGATGCCTACCGAAACGATGGGGGCGCTGGAAGGACCCGAACTGTTGCTTGTGGTCGTTGGGGTCGTACGGTGGTGAAGGTCATGGGGCGGTCGAGGCCTGGAGCTCCATGGTGGTGAAGTCCCACGTCAAACGCCCCAGGCTAGCTAGCCAAGGCGTGCCAAGGATGATGTCGATGTCGTTGTCGTTGCCGATGTTGAGAAGGAAGGCGTTGATGTAGAAGACCTCAGCATCAACACGAAGTGGTACGTTGAAGGAGGCCACCCGACAGGGACCTCATTGCCGCTGCCAACAAGGATGGTGGTGTTGATGCGTTGCTCTCGGAGGTCGATCAATCGCGCCATGCTGAGGTCGATGACGTTGTGGGTAGCTCCTGTGTCGACCACGCCCGTGCTGGAAACAACACCTGTAAGATAGATAGGTGGAGAGCCACGAACCATATACTGTGTGGTGCCGATCATCATCACGAGGGTGTCATCGGTGTCGTAGTTGTTGAGGACCGTGATGCCGAAGAGGTGCTTGCACTTGTGGCCGCGGGATAAGGGCTCGTCGCAGTTGAAGCAAAATCCTGCTTGGCGGCGTAGCGTCATCTCTTTAGGCGTAAGGCGCTTGAAGGGCCGAGATGCAAGAGCTGACGTCGTGCCCTGTGCGGACGGCGTCACCGTCGAGACGGATGTCGGGGTAGTCGTCTTGAAGGTCGGCGGCCTAGAAGCCTGCTTGCTGGCTGGTAATTTGTTGGAGTCCGCGAGCACCGCGAGTCGCTGTTCATATGCTCGTGCGAGGGGCATAGCCATCTCCATGTCTTGCGGGTTCTGCAACTCAACATCGGTCTTCAGCGGCTCCATGAGCCTGACGGTGTAAATGACCACTTGTTTCTGCTCGTCCAGGGTGCCTACTCGCGCTACGTGTGCCAGAAAGTGCTCTGTATAATCGTCAAACGTGCTGGTCTTCTGCAGGGATGCCAGCTCACCCAAGGGGTTGCACTTGGTGGGAGGGCCTAAGCGCTTGTTGATGCAAGGGCGAAGTATGGCCAATCTGTCACCTCCTTGTCCTGTGAAAGACGCATGTACCACTGTTGTGTGGTACCTGTCAGATGGTAGGAAGCATACCAGACATGGTCATTAACTGGCATTTGTCCCCTAAAGAACTGCTCGCAACGGTTGATCCACGTAAGCGGGTCCTCCTTACCATCGTATGTGGGGAAGTAGAGTTTGTGGATGCGCAACCCTGGGAAGGGGGTGGGCTGGTTGCTTTGAGGCTGGTCCGGAGGTAGAAGCTCTGGCTTGGGCTCCTCCTTGAAGATGTCGAAGATCGTCTCCTCTAGGGCATCCACGATCTCAGGGATCGATTGGGAGGAGGCCTTTTCCTTCTGCTCCTTGAGTAAGGCACGACCGACCGTCTCCATGGCTCGCCTTGCGGCGATCGTCAGCTTGGTGGAGGTGATCTCCATCGTCTTCCGTTGGCGAGCGCCCCTACTCAATAGTGGAGAAGCGGGTGTTGACGGTGGTGAGCTGCTCCATGACCGAGTCGAACTTGGCGTTGATGTCTTTGGCAAAGCCATCGAACATCTTCTGGAGTTCGGAGATGTTGTTGGTACTCATGGCGGCGATGCAGGATCGAAGTGGTCTCTGGATACCAGGTGTAACATGTCCTTAGACGTGGGAAGGTGGGGCGGCTATGGAGGGGGGCGGCGGCTAGGGTTCAGGGGATGGCGCAGGGAGAGGAGCGGCGGCAAAGAGGGAGAGGCGCAGGGGCAGAGTAGAGGAAGAGCAATTGCTCTATTATTTTCTATCTCGATTGATTACATCCTCCCTATATTTATAGTCCCTATTGGACTTGTATTCCAAGCAACTTACGAGAGATATCCTTATAGATTGGATTCTCTTTCCTAACAACTCAATCTTTCCCTAACAAGCCAATCCTATTCCTATTCTAACTAACCTCTCCTTTATTCTTAATTTGGTAACTGAACTGGAAGGGAGAGGGCGTCGGCGGCCTCATGGAGTGCGCGACCCCCCTAGGGGGCGCAGTGGAGCCGGCATGGGCCGGTCCCTGCCCTTCTCTGGGCCCTGCTCTGCCCCTGTATTAGGCGCGTCACGTGTGACATGGGCCAAATAGGTGCTGGTTGCCAGGCGAAGGGTGTCAGAGAGCACTAGTGCAGCTACCATCACCAGCCCTGCGGGCTGTGGGCTACCAATGACCCCACATCTAGTTAACCTCAAGCCTTGTTATCTCTGAATTAGGTTCATAATTGTAAGATTCCATCTATAGGTTGCTTAATAGTCTAAGACTTTAAGTCACCTCTATAAATAGAGAGGAAACAGAAGAATGAATTAATAGGTTTAACCTGTCACGCTCTGTTGCTTATGCCGGTGTCGGCAGCAGGGCCGCCATTGCCGCCCTTCTCTTTCCTCCTAAGGACTGTTAGCCGTAGCACAGCTGCTCCCCTTTTCCCTCCCTGTTCTCCTCCCTCTTCCCTGGTTAGTGGTTTGTGTTCACAGTACTGATCAAGTGAACAGTACTGTGCCATTCCCCTCAATTCTTCCTCAAAATCCTCTCTCGAATCTCTGGTGATCCAGACATAACAGAAACTGAGTAGAGTTGAACTCTTAATTTCGGAAACAGTGACCGTAGTTATTTGTATCTGTCATAATGAAGTACTATCAATTGTGACACCTATTGTTGTCCCAAATCCTGTTGATGTGGTTCTAAGTAGTATTACTTTGCCAATGCTAGCATATGCTTGTGCTACACAAGTTCCTGAAAGTTAATACTGAATAGTTGTAAAATGTATTCTTGTATTGAATGGATTATGACCATTGAGGGTGGTAGCAATAACTGTGCTCTAAAACTGATTTGTCAATTGAGTAGTCTGTTTATTTTCCAAAACAAAGCTTAGTGAACTGCTTTATAAAAAAAAAAGCTTAGTGAACTGATCATGTGATCTCAGCTAGTCCTCTGAATTAACTTGTTTTTTTTTTTAAAAAAAAAAACAGATTCTAGTTATCATGTACTGCCTACTGTCACTTCATTCTCTCTTTTATCCATGTTCTTTTAACATGGTTATTCCTTGATTTGTACGTTCAAAAGCATATGTATGACCGAATTAAATGTTCAAACAGCTGCAACATTTCCAAGCTGAAGATATTAAACAGGACTACGACACTGGAAAAGATGGTACTGTTATGGTCATGTTCGAAGTGGAATATGAAAAAATTGAGAATCTTGGAAATGCAGTGAATTCAGCTTGTAGCAGGAAAATAGAACTATATCTATAAACCGCAAGCACGGGTAAAGGATGATTTTCAGTTGGTACAACTTCAATTGGTTGAGTGTGTGGAGACACTCAATCGTATGTACTTGCAAGCCTCTAGTTCTCATTCATTTGCCTCTCTATTTATTCTGGAATCTCCATGGCTTTTTTCGCCCAGCATGTAGGCACCAGAAATATTTAGCAACTGCTAGGCCATATTGAACTGCTTCAGTGTAAACTGTACAGTCTGCTATTTGATCTTGAGGGGCATTCTTGCCTTCCAAATGTTTTTGTAGCTACTAGCTATCATGCTCTGAATGACACCAGTGTTTATATGAACTGATTTCACCAAGAACTTGCCATTCTTCTCCCACTCAATTTTGCTGTCCTTTGCACGACTTAAAGCACACTCGAAGAGTATGTCATGTAATCTTGTTAGTTGTTGTTAACTCTTCATGAAGCCATCATCTTAAGGTCAAGTGCATCTCTTACTATGGATTTACTGTACAGAACATTCTTGTGCATTACAAATATGGAATAAGGCTGAAGTTGTCCTTCAGGGACACATTGCCACACCAAGTATCAGACCAAAAGGCAGTATTGCTTCCATTACCCTCTACCATTCCCCTTCCTTTTAGATAGATATGTTTAATTTTGAGGAGATCATTCCACACGGGGGAATTAGTATTTTTAGTGTTGATATGACACTATTGCTTCCATTACCCTCTACCATTCCCCTTCCTTTTAGATAGATATGTTTAATTTTGAGGAGATCATTCCACACGGGGGAATTAGTATTTTTAGTGTTGATATGGCACTAGGCACATCATGCTGCCACTTATGTTATTGGATAAGAATAATGTAGAAATCTCATTTTTCACAGTAATGTATAAAGACCAAGTAATACTTTATTAACAGCAAAACAAAATGGTACAATAGACTGGCTGCAATCACAATCACACAACATGCTAGCCAGTATCACCCAAAGAGCAGAACAAACATGACATATACACTGAAAATGACCATATATGATGAATCAAACTCCTGACTAACAGCAAGTAAGAAAAGTCTCGCTACAACGAACTTCAAGGGGTTGTGGTTTGTGGGGATGGGGTGGTGAGTGGAGGCACCTGGAGTCCGGGAATGGCAGGGATTGTTGTTGGAATCGTGGTTGGAATGGATGGCACGGTAGTGGGGATCGAGGGCATTGGTGGCAGGGTAACCTGGACTTTAGGAATGGCTGGTACGGTGGTTGGAATCACCGGGTTTTGGAGAGATGGGATTGCTCCAGCAGCTGTTGGTGGCAGGGCTAACTTTGGAATAGGAATGGACGGAATTGATGGGATTGTCATCTTTGGGACCGCCGGAATGGAAGGCATTGGAGGCAGCGTCAGCGTGGTTGGAACTGCTGGTATGGTAGGCACTGGAGGCAGTTTGGTTGGAACCGATGGAATGGACGGCTGAGCAGGTGTGGCCTCTGGCGCAGCTGCTGTCTCCAAAAGATGTCGAGCTGCAAAGCTGCCATTTAAGGCAGTCATGGCTAGGAGCAGGACGAGAAGACGGCAACCAGGTCCGCTACGAGCCATGGCTATTAGTCTGTGTATATGCTTGGGAGTATTAGAGATGCTTTGCTCTTTGGCGATGCCTGTGAAGATGAGATCTGATGCTGGGACTATTTATAGCAGTATGTGGTCAGGTGAGCATGGGCAATGGTCAGCGTTGGTTGATCACCTGTGTATTTGCTTGGGGGTATTAGAGATGTTTTGCTCTGTGGCGACTGATGCCTGTGAAGATGAGACCTGATGCTGGGAGTATTTATAGCAGCATCAGCATGTGGCCAAGTCAGCAAGAGCAATGGTCATCATTGGTTGTTCACCTGTGTATGGCTTCTGAACTCACCTGACATTTGGTTGTTTACCAGCCAATGCGCTTTGGAGGTATCAGGTATAGTTCGATCTGGGAGTTAGGAAGTTCTTGCCCATTTGTTGAACTGAACTTTGGATAGACGGTCTACTTGTTTGATATTTTGCTCTAACCTTCTGATAGGATCGTTGAAGTAAGGGATCCCGCAAAGAAATTCAGTTCATCTAATATTGAGAAATTAAGAACATACTTCCTCCCTCCAAAAAAAACAATGCAATTCTAGATTTGAGATAAGTAAAAAAAAAAAAAAACAGTGCCCCTTCTCTTTCTCCTAAGGATGGTTAGGCCTAGGGTTGCTGCTCCTCTTTTTCCTCCCTACTTTCCTCCTCCCTCTTCCCTGGTTAGTGTTCACAATACTGCTCACGTGAACAGCACTGTGCCATTCCCTTCAATTCTTCCTGAAAATCCTCTAATCTCTGGTGATCGGCTCATATAACAAAACCTGAGTAGAGTTGAACTCTTAATTTTCTGCAACAGTGACCATAGTTATTTGTATCTGTCATAATAAAGTACTCGGTGGCCATAGTTATTTGTATCTGTCATAATGAAGTACTACCATTTATGAAACCTATTTTTGTCCCAAATCTTATTGAAGTGGTTTCTAAATAGTACTCCCTCCATCCCAAATTATAAGTCATTGCAAGAATCTTGGAGAGTCAAAGTATCTCAAGTTTGATCAAATTTATATGATATTAATATAATAGCATTTATGATGCCAACTAAGTATCATTAGATTCTTCATCAATTATATTTTCATAGTAATTCTATTTGATATTATAAATATTTATAATTTTTCTCTATAATTTTAGTCAAACTTGAGATGCTTTGACTCTCCAAGATTCTTGGAATAACTTAATTTGGAATGAAGGGCGTGCTACTTTGCCAATGCTAGGTAGCATATGCTTGTGCTACACAAGTTTCTGAAAGTTAATACTGAAATGTTGCATTATGTAATCTTGTATTGGATGGATCTATGCCCCATTGAGGGTGGTAGCAATAACTGCACTCTTAAACGGATTGTAAATTGAGTAGCTCTCAGTTTGTTTTCCAAAACAAAGGTTAGTGAACTGCCTTATTTTTTTTAAAAAAAAACTTAGTGAACTGATCATGTGATCTCAACTAGTCCCCTCGCTGCTGCTGTTTCTTCTTTTTAAAAATCCCAGTTATCATGTGCTTCTGCTGCCTAGTGTCACTTAATTCTCTGTTTTATCCATGTTCTTTTAACATGGTTATGCCTTGTTGCATCTCTTGCTTGATTTGTACTTTCAAAAGCTATGACTGAATTAAATGTTTGAGCAGCAGCAACATTTCCAAGCTGAAGACATTAAACAGGACCACAACAATGGAAAAGATGGTACTGTCATGGTCATGTTTGAAGTGGAATATGATTTTTTTTTTTAAGAATCTTGGAAATGCAGTGAATTCAGCTTGTAGCAGGAAAATACAACTATATCTATAAACCGTAAGCATGGGTTAAGGATGATTTTTCAGTTGGTACAACTTCAATTGGTTGAGTGCAAGTGTGGGGACACTCAATCGAATGCACTTGCAAGCCTCTAGTTCTTATTCATTTGCTTGGCTATTTATTCTGTAATCTCCATGTTTTTTTTTCACCCAGCATGTAGCACCAGAAATATTCAGCGCCTTCTTCAAGCTAACTGCTAGGCCATATGCTCATATTGAACTTCTCCAGTGTACATTGTACAGTCTACTATCTTTTGAATTTCACTGATAATGGATTCGTGACCTTTTTTTTATTATTTGTTTTGGTTCAGTTTGTAGCCATGATGGATGGTATCTTCTCTTAAATCACATTCTTCACGGTACCACATAAAGATTTTAATCTTGAGTGACATTCTTGTCTTCCAAGTGTTTATGTAGCTACTATCATGCCCTGAACGACACCAGTGTTTATATATACTGATTTCATCGTGAACTTGCCATTCTTCTCCTACTCAACATTGCTGTCCTTTGCACCATTTCCTGCACACCCAAAGAGATGTCGTGTAATCTTGTTAGTTGTTGGTTGTAACTCTTTATCAAGCCATTGTCTATAGGTCAAGTGCATCTCTTACTATGGATTTACTGTACAGAACATTTTTCTTGTTCATTGCAAATATTGCATATGGCTGAGAATTTGTCCTTAAGGACACATTGCCATACCAAGTATCAGGCCCAAAGCCAGTATTTCACATTCCCCTTACCATTCCCCTTCCTTTTAGATAGATATGTTTAATTTTGAGGAGATCATTCCACACGGGGCCGGGGAATTAATATTTTTAGCTTTGATGTGGTACTAGGCACATCATGCTACCACTTATGTTATTGGATAAGAATAATGTAGAAATCTCATATTTTTTTTCTCAGTAATGTATAAAGACCAAGTAATACTTTATTAACAGCAAAACAGAATGGTACAATAGACTGGCTGCAATCACAATCCACAACATGCTAGCCAGTATCACCCAAAGAGCAGGACAAACATGACATATACACTGAAAATGACCATATATGATGAATCAAACTCCTGACTAACAGCAAGTAAGAAAAGTCTCGCTACAACGAACTTCAAGGGGTTGTGGTTTGTGGGGATGGGGCGGTGACTGGAGGCACCTGGAGTCCGGGAATGGTAGGGATTGTTGTTGGAATCGTAGTTGGAATGGATGGCACGGTAGTGGGGATCGAGGGCATTGGTGGCAGGGTAACCTGGACTTTAGGAATAGCTGGTACGGTGGTTGGAATCACCGGGTTTGGGAGAGATGGGATTGCGCCAGCAGCTGTTGGTGGCAGGGCTAACGTTGGAATAGGAATGGACGGAATTGATGGGATTGTCATCTTCGGGATCGCTGGAATGGAAGGCATTGGAGGCAACGTCAGCGTGGTTGGAACTGCTGGTATGGAAGGCACTGGCGGCAGTTTGGTTGGAACCGCTGGAATGGACGGCTGAGCAGGTGCGGCCTCTGGCGCAGCTGCTGTGTCCAAAAGATGTCGAGCTGCAAAGCTGCCATTGAAGGCAGTCAGGGCTAGGAGCAGGACGAGAAGACGGTGACCAGGTCCGCTATGAGCCATGGCTACTAGTGCGTGTATTTGCTTGGGGGGTGTTAGAGATGTTTTGCTCTGTGGCGACTGATGCCGGTGAAGATGAGACCTGATGCTTGGAGTATTTATAGCAGCATCAGCATGTGGTCAGGTCAGCAAGAGCAATGGTCATCGTTGGTTGTTCACCTGTGCCTGGCTTCTGAACTCACCTGGCATTTGGTTGTTTACCAGCCAATGCGCTTTGGAGGTACGGTATCCGGTATAGTTCGATCTGGGAGTTGGGAAGTTCTTGCTCATTTGTTGAACTGAACTTTGCATACGTGATCTAGTTGCTGGACTGGATATATGTTGCTCTAAACTTTTGACAGGCTCGTTGGAGTAAGGGAGCCCACAAAGAATTTCAATGCATCTAACAGTGAGAAATTAAGAACATACTCCCTTTAAAAAAATGCAATTTTAGATTTTAGATAATTTAAACTTTTCTAAGTCTAGAAAAAATATAAATATTTATGTCATCAATTAAGTTTTCTATGACAATATATTTTATAATCAATATAATGATACTTACTCGGTGTCATTTTTTTTTTATATAAATCTAGTCAAACTTAAATTTGGTCAAACTATTTTTGCCTGTCTATAAAGTTTTATGTAGTAGTGTGTGTAGACTAGTGATTGGTTGGGTTTAAGATAGATAATCATACTATAAAGAGGAAAATCTTTGGTTAATATGATTATCTAGTGTTGCCAAGTGAGATCTAACCGTGCATATGTATTAGATCAAGTGGTGCGGTGAGGAAAAGAGAGAACCTTTGGAAAATGTTTCAAATAAAAAACATCTTAACTACAAAGGTGTAGGCAATGTCGGACCCTACAATTTTTAATTTTGTTTTCACACGAGATTTTAGAAGTTATGAATTATTTTTGGAAGCACCTATTTTCATAGGCGCAAGCCTTTTAAGATGTCCACCTTTGTTAATTGATTTCTAGATGCGGACATTTAGAATACCCACCTCCGTTAATAGTGATTTTTCATAGATGGATACCTTAGGACCACTGTCTATGTTAATATCGATTAACAGAGACGAACACTTAGGATGCCTGCCTCAGAAAATGATTTATAGCAAAAGTCTTTCGCTTGGAGATCTTCTGACCATTTACAGTAACAATCACTATTAATTAGAGACTCTGTATCCGTTTTAAGTTTCTCGGAATCCAATTCACCCTCTCTTGGTTAATTCGGCAGTTACAGCTAGCAAGCTATGTTCCCTCCTCGGTGCCCCGTACTATATTGTAATGGCTATATAATGACCAGTTTTCGAGTGAGGAGCATAAATACTTCTAGCTCAGCCTGGGCACGATTTACCGAGAACCGAATACCGAACCGAAAATACCGAGAACTGAACCAAAAATACCGAAACCGAATTTTTCGGTACCATGTTCGGTTCCTAATTTTCTGAAACCGAATTTACCGAAATGTGCTAAATGTGAGTATTCTTATATTATTAATTGTACTATTGTAGATTATTATATTATGTATTTATGGTACTATACCCTTATGGTATTGTGGACTTTAATATGTACGTATTTGACACTATGATTCTCTATAAATCATATCAAAATTATGTAAAAATTGACTTTTGAACTTGCTATTACATGTCTATGTAATGAATTCCGTACTTTTCGGTAAATACCGAAACCGAATTTCCTTGGTACTGATTTTTCGATTTTTTAAAGGAACTGATCGGTACCGATTTTCGAGAAACCGAATTGAGTTGGGAACCGAAGTACCGAACCGATTGGTTCGGTAAATACCGAATGCCCAGGCTGACTTCTAGCTTTATCTTTTGAGGGTTGCTGATTCTGGTCTTTGTTAGTACCGTCTTTGTAAGGGCGTCTCCAACACCACCTGCAAATCACAAGTGTACGAATAAAACAATTAAATACTTACTAGATGACGGTCGGCCACAAAAGCAGAGACTATCGTTTCTTGGGGAAGTGTGCGAGCCTAGCAACAAGGTTGTCATCAGCGATGAGTTTTTTTTTCTCTCTCATCCACGTCAGAGAATAGCTAGCTCTTAGCTGCTTTGTTGGAGACGGCCTAAGAGCGTCCGTAATGGTTAGCTATTTGACTAGCTAAATGTGACATGACAAGCAAAAAGTAGAAGAAAGAGTAGTCACTAGCTACAAGCAAATAATCTATCTATTTCACGTAGCCCAAGACCATGTGAGAGAAGCATATGAGTCCAATGATATAAAATAGTCTTTGTTCTGGTCTCTCACCTTCACATCAGCTCACCAAATAACTAGTACTAGCTATTACTATTACGGATACCCTAAGGTTTCCACAACAGTTTACAAATCGCCAGCTTACTTGGAATTTGATTGGCCACGGAAGCCAGAGTCTACCACGCTAGCGCTTCCCAAATCGCTGGTCTTGTACGGAACCCCAAAAGGCGCGCAATCTCTCTCTCTCTCAGCTCTCTGACGCTACATGTGTATGCACTCCATATTATATCTGTTTTTTTATTGTTTTTAACTCCAGCGGGTTAGCGATTAGATTTTTCCTGTCGAGGATGCCCTAAATCTTGTGTTATTTTTTAAACAATCTTTTTTATTCTGGTGTTGATTCTAATGAGATCTACCTGTGTAAATCAATTTGCTGAGGTGGATTATTTTTCCACTTGACTATTGAATCGAATGATTTATGGGGGCGGTAGATTAGGTAAACCTGCGTAAATTAACTTAAGTATCTCCTAAACTCGGTTTTGTAGTAGTAAACATACACAAAGTGATTTTTTTAATAATGTGGAGGGAAGAAAGAGATGATCGTTTTGTTTAGCACTCATATCATCATGAGCTAAAATCTAATGTCACAAGACAAGTCTTACCCTATGACATAGAATAATATTGCAATGCAACTCAGTCTCTTGATTCTATGCACAAAATCCATTGTTCACTTAAATTGAGATAACTTGAAATATCATTTATGCTATGCACAAGTTAAGGAATCGTGGAGTTAACGAAATAATTTACTCCCTCCGTCCACGAATATAAGGTATGCACGTATTTTAAAATTTAAACTTCATTATCTTTGACTAACAATTAGTCTAATTATAATAAAAGTGTGTATTACAAAAGTAGTCACATTAGATTTGTATTTAGAAGTACTTTCTAATGATCAAACTTTTGTTTCTATAAATAATATATTATAAGAGAAATTACATGTCAAAATATGTTTTTAAAGACCGCACCAAGTCAAATCGCACCTTATATTTGGAGACGGAGGGAGTAAAACATAACCCATATATACATAACCCATATATACCCATTACATGGTGCGGAGGGCCCGGAGGTAGTCTATAAAGTTAGTGAAAGTTAAAAAAAAGTTTGACCGGCACAAATTTTAGGGTTTGATTAATTCAGAGACAGAGCGAGTACAATATTCAAACTCCTATATTCCTCTTTTACTTTTAGAGAAGGAAAGGCTCAAATACCCCTACAAAATGTCAAAAACTAGCTCAAGGGCTCCGGCCAATGCAGCCGAGAGGTGCAACACCGTAGCCGCCCGCAGTTCCAGTTCCAGCCTTCCATTCCACCACACGTCTGCCCTAAATTCCACTGTCGCCAACAGTCTACCCTGACAAGTCCGCATGATCATATAGTTCATACGTACTATATTTTCAATTGCAAGATCAACTAATGAAATCACACGTAAAATTAGATTAGCACGAAAGGGTCTGGAAGCCGCAGTTGTACGAGGATCATCAGTTCAGCACGGCGTTTCTCGCTCAATATTGCCACCGCGCGCCTAGCAGCTCAGGCGGCGCTCACCATGGCGTTCAATCACTGCACCTTGGCGATCTGCGCGGAGGAGAAGCGTGGCCGCTTGTACCCCTCCCCAGCGGCGGCGACGACATGGTCGCCGTCCCGGTTGAGCAGCACGGCGCGCATCGCCGCGCGCAGCGTGGACAGCGCCACCGCCCTCCCGTTGTTGCCCGTGGGGGTTGCGTTGTCGTCGTCGTCGCCGCAGACGTCCAGCACCAAGACGCTGCGGGTCCTCCCGGCGACGGTGGTGATCTCTACGCGGACGGGGCGCGCGTTGCTGACGGACCGGACGGCGCGGCCCAGGTCGGACAGGAGCCCCGGTCGGTCGTCGCAGCACACCCACACCCTGACGCGGCGCGGCGGGAGGCTGTCATCATCGGCGCCGAAGTGCCGCCACCGCCGGTCGTCGTCCTCCTCGGCGCCCACCTCGTCGCCCTCCCCCGGGATGACACCGAGGCCGACCCCCTCCGCCGCTTCGCTCGCCTTGGCGCGCAGCTCCCGCACGTGCCGTACCACCTCGCCCAGCAACGCCGCCTTGTCCATCTGCGTGCACGATCCAGCGCGGCGCGGGTCAACCACCCACCATGCATGCACCCCGTCAGGAGATGACCCATCCCATGCATGCATCATTCGCAAGGGACAGGGAGCCCATGCCATGCTGCTTCCATTATTTTGTGTTGTCTCTCGTGTGTAGGTGTAACGCACGCACGTACGTACCCGGGATGCGGAGGGGACGAGGGTGCGGAGCGTGGCGAGGTGCGCGTTGATCCGCTGCCGCCGCTTGCGCTCGGCCTCGCTGTGGCTCCGGCCCCGCTCCTTCCGCAGCGCCGGCGTCGGGCGCTCCCCTCTCCGTCGTCCGTCGCCACCATGTCTCCCTCCCGCCCCACAAGAAACCGAACGGATCAGCGAGCTGGGCTGGCGTCAAACGCTGGTAGCGCAAGGCGATCGTCTCGTCTCGTCTCGTCTCGTCCGGAAGTGGAAGCGGAAGCGTCGCGGGCCGGGGTTTTCAAAAGGGACATCACATCTATAGGAGGAGGAGGAGTACGTAGATGAAGCGGGCGGGAAACCCCAGGGGGCGAGGCGAGCGGCGACCACGACGACATGGACATGCTGGCGCAGTGACTGCGCAGCGCTCGCTCGGGCCGCGCGCCGCTTCCTTTTTGTTCGGGGCCGGTGGGCTGGGTGTGGGTGGGTGGCGTCAGCGCGGCCCCGCCGCGACGACGGCTGTTTTGGCGCCTGGCGCGCGGTGCAAACGAGGCTTCCTTCCGCGGAGGGGAAGGGTTTCGACGCCTTTTTCCTCGTCGGCCGCGCAGGCCAAACCCGGCCTGGCCCAGAGCCAAAGTGTGTTTTTCTGGGCTGGGGCTGGGGAGGCGGCAGCCGGCACCAGGCAGGGCAGGGCATGGAGGCGAGGCGAAGCGACACAGGCAAGCCGGGCGGCCGGCAGCACGTCGTGTCGCGGGGACATGGGAGCGACACGGCGCCTGTGGCTGATCGCTGCGGCGCTTTGCGGCAGCCTTTGGGACTGGGAGGGACGGATCAGAATTCCTGCTGCTGCTGCTGGACCGGAGCTGGGGCTGCTTTTCCACGTTCTCCCCATCGGAACGGAGTAACTTGTCGGCTGGTCAGCGAAAAGCGTCGGCGCCCAAAACGCTGCTGTGCAGCAGCGTAGGAGTAGCTTTGCCTGCTTGAAAAATCACCGTCCACCAAAAATTAGCTGTTCAGTTCTCTCTCCGTCGATAGAAGAAAGTAAGTAATTCTCATGTTTCAAGGAGTCCAAAAAAGTTTCAACTTTAACTAAAATTATATAAAAAAAATAACACTCATAAGACAAAGTTAGTACCATTAATTAGTTATACAATGTATTTTATAATAAATTTATTTATAGAGATAAAGTGCTAATATCGTTTACTATAAATTTATACCGTTTTTTTTAATTACATTTTTTTTTCATGGACATGCAGATGGGGAACGTTTTCCCCTATCCAATGTTTCATAGACGTAAGATGTGTTCACTTTTTTGGGGTCTATTATACGGTATATTTGATTTCAAGAATGAGTTATTCATCATCTTTCCACTCCTCATTTTTTTTGTTCATGGAATGAAATAGGCCGATCCATGGTCATTTTATTCCTCACAAGCTAGTAGTAGTTAGTACTAGTATAAGGAATTGAGTCATTTTAACAAATTTAGGAATGAAATCATAATGCACCATGGTTGTTTAGATTCACTTATTAATAGGTGGATGGATAGTTGATTTTGACTAGCTAATGATTTGCTAGTTGATTTGGAGGTGTAAATATAGAAGGGAGGAGATGTTCTTCACTGCTGAATTCGAATATACCCTTATTAAATTGCTCCAAGTACAATTTAGCCGTTATAGCCCAATTTAACCGACTGTCAGCTATTTTAAGAGGTAGATCACAAAATTCCTTTGCCGACGATTTTAAACACTAGGTTTAAGTAGTGGTTAGGAGCTAATCGAAGGCCCCATGAACTTAAAGCATACATGTGTTGTTTCAGCCTTTCAAAACATGGAAACATACGCCTTGTTCGCTTGACTTATCAGCTCAGCTTATCAGTCATGGTACAATGTTTTAATCTCACAACGAAACAAAAAAAAACAACATCAGTCGGCTTATCAGCCATAGAAACAATCAACCGAACATGTCGATATATGGTAGTTGTAGTTGTTGGGAGTTGAGCCATGATTCAGAGGACAACTTTCATCCCCATAAAACTTTTATTTTTTCTCTCTTCATCTGTACTATGACATGTATTAGCTTATTTAATGTCCTATAAAACTCTCATGTAACCACAACTGAGACCATCCTGATAGTTAGCAGATCTCTAGTAGCAAGTCTATTTGGACTCTTGTCAGCTAATTTTATTTTTAGCTGCTTACTGAGAGTACTCATAATACAGACACTATGATAGTTTCTATAGATATTAATTGCACTGTCCCGCAGTTTGGAAGTAGCAAGTGATTTAATGAGAAGAGAGAGTAGAAATCTAAGAAACCAGGTCTTCACAGTTATTGATAGACAATAAACTATTATAACCGTATTGGGAGAGCAAACATAGTTTCTATCACTACCTATGTCATATGCTATAGAAAATCTTACATTGAGAGAAATGGTTTCTTGGTACAATGTCTTAGGCTATAGAAACAACTAATAATTTTTTGTATTGTGAGTGCCCTAAGAAAATTCTGATGATACTTTTACAACTACTGAATTCAAACATGCCCTTCTTAATTTGATCTGATTAATGATTCATATTTCTTGCCTAGTAGCTTTGGTCTTTGCAACCTCTCGAGAGACTTGGGTTCAGGGTTGAACTTCTCTGCCAAGGTTTAGAGTTATGATTGTGGTTTAAAGATTAGGAATTAAGAGCTAATTGAAGGCCCGACGAGCTTATAGCGAACCTGTGGTGGTTCAGTCCTTTCAGAAAAACGCAGACACATGGGTGGTTCCAGTTGCTGGGGGTTGAGGCCATGATTTAGGAGGGCAGAGGACAATGACGAGACACGAGAGTACATAAGGGGCATATTAAGGGCTTATTTGGTATCATAAAGTTATTGTGAGTTGTTTTTTTTTTGCTAAACACCTATTTTCAAACACAGCTTCACTCATGAAGCTTTTTTTTTCTCCTCTTAGAAAAAGATGAAGTGAGATGAAGCTGAAAAAAGTAGCTTATCTCAGCTCTCTCCCTCATTTCTCTCATATCCATGCATAAAGTTGTTGGTGAAGCTGTTTTGCTAAACACTTTTTTTAAATAGTTCAGTTTCACCTAAAGAGTTATTCATGAAGCCATTTTCTAAAAAACAGCTCTAATAATAAAGCTGAGTTGTATCAAACAAGCCCTAACAGTGGCGAAGACATGAAGGGAATACAGGGAGCCTAGCGCCCCTCTAATATTATTGTTTTTCTGTTATGTATCTCTTAATTAACTAGTTAATGTAAGATAAGAATTAAAGATAAATAACCCCTACATGCAGTGGCGGAGCCACGTTTGGACCATAGAGGGCTGTGGCCCCCCTTGCCTCTGTGAATTTCAGAAAAAGTCTATAAATATTCAGCCAAATTGTTCAGCATAGCAGATTAGCAGGCAGCATCACCCAACGCTCGGAACCCGCGAGCAACAATTTTCTACGAGACCGTCATATCCGGCCAGCTACCTGATGCGTTCGTTCAGCGCCTCAGCAAGTGACCGGCAAGGCCTCGACGGCCGATAGCTAGGGTCAGCTTGAGCTCCATCTCCCACACAACAATCATCTACTCCTCTGCATTTGCCCTTTGTTGCTCTATGTACAGCGGTACATGCTACAGGCTTACTTATACAGTATGTTTGATTTCTTATTAATTGTTCTTTTTTTTCTTTAGACTAAAATCGTTGGGATGTATAAACTATAAGTGGCTGATTGAGTGATGGACCACACAGTCAATTGTATTTTTTTTTACTATAAATTGATTATAAGTAATAATTAGTAAGAAAAAAAATCTACTATCTATGTACTTATATGAGTTGAATTGGCAAATTGGCCTCCCCTAATTTTTGGTTCTAGCTCCGCCACTGCCTGCAGAGAGATTGCTCCTAATCTTAAAGTTCTGGCTTTCGAAATTCTAGCTTACTTTAGGATGTGTTTGGTTTGTCGAATGAAGTTGTCCATCATTACCTTACTCTTTAGTTTTCTTTAGTTTGTGGAATAAAATGAGTTGGTCTATCACCACCTTATTTCTCACAAACTAATGATTTCTTCTAAATATGTAGTACTAGTATAAGAAATGAGGTTATTCTACTAAATTTTAAGAATAAGCTCACGACGCATCATTCTATAGAGAATGGCTTGATTCTTAAGACCAAATGACGGAGGACAGGCGAGCAGGGGAAGCCTTCGTCGATGTTGATGGATACGAAGACCTGAGTTGTTTCTGCCAGAAACGCTTTTCACCAGCTACAGTAAAAACAAACGCTGTAAACCATTCGGCCCCTTTTTCATGGCGACCGATGAAACGAGACGAGGGAGAGGGACAAATTCACTGTGTAACTTTACCGCGTGTCCCCTCGCGACGCAACAGACAGTACTCGTATATTCCCCTTTGGTTGCAGCGCAGGCTGGGCACGAGACTAGCTGCACAGAAGAGAAGCGGAAAAAAGAAAGTTGAAAGCGAGCGTCAGGGACCTGTCACGACTCATGGTTTTCGTACGTACTGTAGTGTAGTACAAACTCGGGATCACCCAACTCTCAAACCAGAATCTTGTGCAATGCTAATGCACCAACGCAGCCGCCACGAGGGAGCACGATCGAACCTGCCCTTCGATCCGCTTTGCTTTGCTCCATCCAGACCTGACACTACCATGCAGTGGCGTACTAGGAATTTCTCTGCAGACGTGACATCGTGTGATCGTGTCACCCCGACAGGTCGTCTCGATGCGTATGGTGTTGCTCCTCTGGACGGCCGGCTCACCGTCACTGTAGGGTTTCGTGTTTGGAACGTTTTTATTTTTTCCGAAGGGAGCCAGGCTCAGACAAGCCCAGCATGTTTCACAAGACCCAAACCAGCCATGACTAGCAAAGATTGTGTTTGATTTTATATCTTCGAGCTCAACCCAATGCCAACTATCACTAAAATCACCTACAAGAACCCCAAAATCGTCAAGCAAGAGCCACGAGCAACCGAGCCCTAAAAAACGGTGGGGGTGGGGGGTACCGTTTCCGACAGTCAGGCCGAGAGGCCAAAAACATATGTCGGGAGCCAGGCTCTGAACCGATCTAGTGACATGTAACACAAGAGGTACAACCCAGGAGCACAGGTCATCCTCTGCACTCTCCTCCAAACACGCCCCAAGTGATGAGGTCGAGCAAGATTTGATCCATCAGTTCAGGATGCTGTCAATTTACGGAGATACTAGTTTGAAAGGACTGTGATGCCTAGGGGGGTGAATTAGGTCACTTAAAAACTACTCTCTAATCTATGACCTTTTTTCTAACCTTAGCAAAACCTATGCAAAAGGTAAACTATCTAGTGGTGCAACTATGGTTTTGCTAAGTGTTGCTATCTCTACCGTAAAAGAGTTAAGCAACCTAGTTTCCAAACCTATCAACTAGCTTATCAACTAAGCTAGGAAAGGTCAAGAACACAAGGTAAACAATGTAAGTGCGGAAGGTAAAGAGTAAGGTAGAGATGCAAACTCCCGTCGACGACTCCGGTATTTTTACCGAGGTATCGAGAAGCGCGCAAGCTTACCCCTAGTCCTCGTTGGAGCCTCTCGCGAGGAATCCCGCGCAAGGGCCAAGCTCCCGGTTGGGTAACTCCGTGGATAGCCTCGGGCTCTCTCCACGCGCAAGTGGGTCTCTGATGTGCCTTCCAGCAAGCCTCTCCCGAATGTTCTCCGCCGTCTTCACTATCAAGCTTCCGGCCGAAACGCCGCGGGCCCTGTTCCCTTCGGTACACCGGTGGCGGCCACACCACAAACGCGGTTGGTGTGATCGCGCAAGATTACAAGCCCCACCGAGTACAAGCTTGGTGCGCGCAAGCACCCTTTGATCAAGAGGTTTACAAACCTCACTAACACTAGGCTTACACCTAGAGCAAGCGCATATGAGTGGTCTAACTAACCTAAGCACTTCGCAAAGCACTTATGCTAATCACCAAGTATATCTCTAAGTACTATGCATATGAAGAGCACTAGAATTGTGTATCAACACCTTGGAATGTTTCCTCAAGTCTCCACTCTTTCATTTGGCCGGCCATGGGTGGTATATATAGGCCACAAATCAAATGGAGCCGTTGGTACCTTGATGCAGCTCCTCTGCGTAGCTCCGGACGCGGGCAGCAAGGGGGGTTCAGACTAATCGCTGTGCGTCCGGACCTTCCAACGGTCTTCTGCGCGTAGCGGCTGACAGTAGGTCCGGAAGACTTTGTTTCTTCATGGTCTTGCTTCCGAGTAAGTTCCATCCTCCATGCATGAACTATGCTTGATCTTTTAGGTCTTCTATATGCTTCAAATATCTTATTTGCGGTGTTGTCTAAGTCCAAAGCATGTTTGCACCCTATTGGACTACAAAATAAACACTTACAAATACGTTAATCCAATTTGATTATGTTGATCATCAAACACCAAAATCCAAACTAAATGAGACATGAGGACCATGTTCCTTACACAGTTGCTTCAACATGCAAAACTGCTGCACTCTGAGGTAAAATGACGAAGGAAACTAGTAGTAATTCAGGGCAACTCGGCAAGACGGCAACTTGGTGATGGGGCATATAATAATAATATACTAACAGGTTCAATGGCACCACATTGGCCAATATCGCACAGTACAGAAGTACAGAACCAACTTACAACAACGTGGTTACATAGCAATCAAACTCGGTCCAAGTCTTCCGTATAGATCAATAGCAATTGCTATGTAATCCAGCAGATCAGGCGCAAAATACATAGGCGTCTCCAAAAGCAGAATAACAGCAGTGAATAAATATCCCTTTGAGGTACCATGGAGGCGAGGGCTGCAAAACGCTAGGAGTCTCCTGAACCTAATTGTTTCTTACGGCTCTCATAATTGTTTCTTACGGCTCTCATAAGTGAACTAGAATTTTTGGTGGCTGGCTGCAACAACTTGATTCCTGCCGAATGGAGATCCTGTTGGAGCAATCAGAGCGAGGGTTTGCATGATCTTGATTTGCCTATTCCGGCGTGCACTTAGTTGCCCCGGTGTCATCAGTGCTGTTCCCCTGCTCTGAGGAAATTTCATCAAACTAGCAAGTAAAATTTGAGATCATAAAAGCAGTTGGGAAGTGCGGGTATGGGCAACTTACAGGGGCATTGCTTGACTCACCCTCCACTCCGCTACCACTCTGCTTCAAGCCTCGTCCACCTTTCGTTGAAGCATCACCACTACCAATCACACTGTCAGTAGCATTACAAATGCCATTAATTACTTCATCCACATAAGCCATTTCAGCATCATGCTCCTTGTCAATAATGTCCTTGAACAGTATATCCCTGACCAAAGCTTTTATTTCAGTATGAGTTCCATGTTTCATTGAACCTTGAGTTGCACCATGGCTTCCAAGTACATCAGTGAGCGGTTCTGTACCACCCTCAGAACGAGCTGATTGTCTCAGCCCTTCCCTTCTACCAATTGAAGCGCTTTGAGCAGCATACTTCTGTCTCTTGTTCCTTAAACCTTCAGCTGAACTGTCACTATAATCTTTATCAATGACATCATGAGTAGAACTTGATTGTCTTGCACGCCCACCACTTCTTTTCCGAGCACTTCCAGTAGTTGCCTTGCTCCCAACATTTTGGTCTTCCTCTTCATTATATTGTTGCTTCTGACCTTCCTGTTTTCTGGCTTTTCTAGAAGAGGTCTTCTTTGAGGTCCCTTTGCCGCCTGAAAATTGAATTTAGAAAATTCAGATGTATAGCAACTGAAGTAAAGTATAATATGCGTCATTGACAACAAGTTCAAAATTGAACTTATTTCACAAAACCAAAAGCTTAAGTGAATAAAGTTACATGTTGCATATCTGATATTTAATGAAACCATTGTTTATAACAATTAACATACGACATTTAAGCAACCATAAGATGGATTGCATTTACATAAACACCATGCCAGATAGAACACTAATTTCAATAAAACTGAAAATAGCCTTGTCACGAGAATCATAATAGGAAAGAGAGCAGTGAATAATCAAATGATCAACAACAAGGAGAACCATGTTGAGTATACAGGACACATGCATTAGATTGCACAGCAAAGAAGAAAATGATCACCTTTTGGGTTGACAGCTTCCTCTTCATAACCATCCTCATAATCACTGCACGAGTTAACGCCAGAGAGTTCCTGCATCATTGGATGAACAGATCTCTCAAAAATCTGTACTTACTAACATATGTACTGTAAACTGTGCACGTAACTGCTCTACCTTCTGAAGCACCTCACTGAATGTTTCCATTGCACTCTTGTTTTCTTGCTTCAGCATCTGCATACATTGAATTTATATGACAAATCCTAATTATCACCACTATAGAGCAAGATCCATATCACTGCACATATGAGACAGAAGCTTATGCATACCATTTCAAATTGTGAATTAGACTTCCAAGGGTCTACATATAAGCTGAAAGTAAAACAACAGAAAGAATTTAAAAAATGCACAAAGAATATCATTACAGAAAGAGAAGAAAATCCTCATGTTGTCTTAGGATCCCTTACTATTGACATGTTCCATAGAGCCGAACTAGGCAATCATACTTGTCTTTCTTCTTAGGCTTGCTACGAACACATGATTCATCAATGACCTTCAATTCAGAAAGAGAAATTGGGTGTAATTAGATGCAAGGGGCAACTAGAGTCCAGAACAAGTAATAATAAAGACAATAGTAAAAAACAGTCCCCAAACTTGTCCCAAGTTCCAATCAAGGTCCAAAACTCTCAAGTTGCATATACAGGATGTCGTGCCACAGTGGCACTTGTGTTGCTCTAGGAGGAGTTTTGGGGCCTATAATGCACTGTTATTTTATAAGCTAGGACCTTGAAGCCATGTAGTACTTCCATCAACAATCACAGCGAACCACACAGGCAAAAATATTAAAAGTACCTACAAAAGCACAAGAACAGTATTTCTAAACCTTTTACTTATTATAATTAATCTGGTATTTTAACCCTTTCAATTCTGTTTTGTTTTACTGTTGGTTTACTTGAAGTTTATAAAACTTGTTTCTCAGTATTTCAGATATTTTATCTGAGTTCCTTGCATCATAATACATCTCCAGAATTTTCCCTGAAATTTAGAAGCTGAAGCCATCAGGAGCCATACCAAACGGGGCCTACATATGCTAGCAAGAGTTATCTGGATTGTGCCTTCAACTGAAAACCTATTTCAGGATTTTTCTTAAAAAAAACTTAACTTAACTAAACCTGGTCATCAACTCACATGGAAGGCACAGCAGCAAGCCAGATAGGCAGTTAAGCTGATGTGGACCAGTTGGGCCTACCTGACAACCCAGGACATGTTTAAGTTCCCAAATATGCATTTTGAGAGTTCGTAGACTTGAATGGTATCAGGCCATCTAGGATAAGTTCACGGCCTGCTGGTAAAATTCAATCAAAAAAACTATTGTCTTGACTTCAGGTCAAACATATGCTAATGTGATGGCAGATGAGCTGAAAATGATGTTCATTTCAATCATTGTGATAAATTTTACTGTTCAAACTTCAAACACAAATGTCAAGCTATAACCTTAGCCAACTTTAGATTCTTCCTATTTAAAAAACTAAAATGTCCCGTGTTTAGTTCCGATGTGCCGTAAGCAGCAACGACATTGGCATTAGCAACCTAAAGAGCTATCTAATTACGCGAAATAAAAACACTTTCTGCACTAAGATATATGCTAACAAGGTGCAGTGTCAATGTGTCATAACTCATACCTGGGCTGGCCACCACGAAGAGCCACTGCACTTAACCCATGTTATATCTCCCAATCGAAAATTGTGCCTTAACTTATTTTCTGGACCAGTGTCATGATTTTTCTCTGCATTTTCATCCACCATACTGATCAATGCAAACCTGTATCACCATAGGATAAGAAAAATGTTAGAGATTTTCCACCAGGGGAACTGGTTGATTAATGGAAATGATCTACCAAAACATCAATTTCAAGCATCTGCAAGGATAGCTCAGGGCAGCTGCACTACCCATCTGATGCTGAAACCAGTTTTCTGAAAGGCTACAGCTCATTTGTTGCTCATATAAGCCTCAGATGTACTCCTCCGTATAAAGAAATTTACAGGAAGACATTGGTAAAATCAGGGTTCCAAAAAGCACACTAAGTGCACGCTTCAGCGCTAAGCCAAAGCGGCGCGACCGCCTTGGCGAGGGCGCAAGACGACTGGCGAGAGGCGGGAGGGGGAGCGGCCGCCGCCGACGCTGAGCCTGGGACTGCCCCGCCGCCGTCGCCTGCCTGCCGAGCACCGGGGGGGTGGGGGGGGTGGGACGGAAGAGGGAGCGCCGGCGCTGCGAGGAAGATCGGCCCCGTTCTCCGCAAAACGCGCTGAGAGAGAGCTGCGAGAGATGGAGGAGCTGAAAAAGTAGATCTCACCGGCTCCTTCTCCCTTCTCACGCGGGATGGACGCCGCTGCCCCTGAATCCACGCACTGCGGCTCCTCCTCCCTCCTCACGCGCGTAGCCAGCGACGGAGAAGAAGCCTGGCGGCCAGAAACGATGGAGAGAGAGGCGGGGACGGCGGATTCGTGAAGCTCGTGTGCGGGATCCTGGTGTCGAAGTGATTGAATAGTGGTAAGTGAGTGAGAATAAGCTCATTGATTTCCTTTAAAAAAACTCATTGAATAGTGATTGAAGAAAAAAGAAAATAAAAAATAGGGGAATTATAACACTTCAGCCATGTTATTAACATTAACAAGGACAAATTATTTTACCAAATTCTAACAAAATAACACCTACTCCTTCGGTCCCAAAATATCTATCGCTTTCGTTTCCCGAGAAAAAACATTGATAAAATGCATCTTAAAAAATATTACTCCCTCAATTCCAAACTATAAGTCATTCAAGAATCTTAAAAAGTCAAAGCATTTTAATTTTTACCAAAGATTATAGAGAGAAACATAAAAATTTATGATATTAAATAGGTATAGTATGAAAATCTACATCTATACCTATTAATAAAAAGACAAAATTTCAGTCTCTTTTTTTTGGTTCATCCATTCTTTTTAGATCTGTCTCCCTCTAACTACTCGGTAATGAAGAGTTTCTTCCGTCCAAAGTTGTATATATAACCAGTACTCATATGAGTTAGAATAGGTCACGTCTATACCAATACGGAGTCTAATTCTAAGATTAACACCATACGAATTCTAATCAAAATAGGTCCGAGTAAATTAAATAGGAATCTTAATTTAAATAGAAATAGAAAAAGCTCGGAAGGGACTTTTCTTCCTTTTTCTTTAAGGCTGGTTGGCCGTGTCCGTTCTCTCTTTTTTTTTTCTATTTCCGTTTTTTCCACTTTATTTCCATAGGTTAGTTCCGTTACTTTTTTTGTTTTTTCTTTTCTATCTCTTTTTTTTCTTAGTTCTCATAAAAAAGATAAATAATAGTTACACTGTTGTTACAAGTTATTAAATCTTAAGCCTTCTTTGATAAATAAATATTCCAATTACTAATTTACGATGGTGGCGTAAGGCCTGGAGATACAGTGTGATCGAGAATGAGGTAGAAGAGATTGATGCGGAAGTGCAAGAGGAGAAGAGGTGAGGAACAATGACGCCGCGAGTGAGGCTGGCGCATGCGTGCTGCGTGGTCGCGTAAAGCGGTGTATGTCGGTGTACAATTTGCTTATAGGCTCCGGCTGCTCGTGAAGAAAATATTTTTATCTTAGAATTGTAGACAAAGTTGTCAAGTTTTTATTTTAATTAGATATAGATTTAACAAGGCTTTGTGATGTTACTATTAATGTTAACTTACACTATGAATCCATCATAAAAATAAATTATAGTTTATAGAAACAATAAAATATAAATAATTATTGGGTATGTGCATGTCTTCTATTTTTTTTGTTAATGTAGTTTTTTTACTTCCGTTGCAACGCACAGGCATATATACGGTTGCTTCGTGTTACACACACATGAACGAATTGAGGCATAAATGAATTGATATAACATAGTAATAGCTTCTATAAAAAGTTTTTTTTTACAAAAAATGATAAACATGAACAAATAGGATATTTATGAATAAAATAAAGGTCATCTTATAGTATGAAATTCTAGCGAAGGATATGTTTCTTTGAATGGTATGTTAATCTGGTAATTATTATAAATTGTGAATCTAAATGATGCTTAAAATCAACTTATAGTTTGTCTAATTCTTGAACTTCATGAATTTTCTTTTAACATTAGTTATAATAAGGTCTTTAACTAATTCTTGAACTTCATGAATTTTCTTTTAACATCGGTTATAATAAGGCCTTCAACTATGAAATTTGGTAAGACATGAATTAGAGTAGCAAATCCTGGTGGAAGAGAGAGGGTATGTTTTGTTTGTTGTCATACTGGTGGAGGTACAGATTCAAGGCCTAATCGCTAGCTGCACAAATTGGGGGGCACCTGATAATCTCATATGTCTGATGGACCCTAAACCTGATAAATAAATAAATATGTACTCCCTCCGTTTTAAATTATAAGACATCCCAAGAATTTTGGAGAGTCAAACTATCTCAAATTTGACCAAACTTATATGACAATATAATAACATTTATGATGCCAACTAAGTATAATTAGATTCGTTACCAATTATATTTTTATAGTATGTCTATTTGATATCATAAATCTGGATAGTTTTCTCTATAATTATTTATTAAACTTGAGATGTTTTGACTCTCCAAGATTCTTGGAAAGTCTTGTAATTTGGGACGGAGGGAGTATTATTTTTGTCTTTGTTCTCAATATAAATGATTGATAATATTTTTGTCTCCCGTTGCAACGCACGGGCACTTTTGCTAGTATAACTAATAAAGAATTTAATGATACTTAATTAGTATCAAATATGTTATTATCATATTATATAAATTTGGTCAAACTTTATAAACTTTGATTTTCCAAGATTCTTGGAATGACTTACAATTGGGGATGGAGGGAGTAATATTTATGATACATTATTAGTATCATTTGAAAGATCTTTGAATCTAGTTTTTTATAAATTTATTTAAAAATAAAAATATTGAACATATCTTCTACAAATCGAGCTAAACATACCAGAAACGACAGTTAATATGGAACAGAGGGAGCACCTTTCTTTAGATGATCTAGAGGCAAATTTGTTTTGTTTGGAGCCAGAGCTGTGCTATACAGGCACGAAGAAACAACAAGTTATGTGTCTTCACTGGTTCACTGGATTAGTGAAAAGGTTACACGATGTTTAGATTGTGAGAAAAGGACAATAGAAATTAAAAAATAAGAGAAAATGGATAGCATAACCTTTAGTTTCTCGTATTGGGCTAGGACTTGGTCTAGTTTTTATCATAAATAAGGGACCCGACTATTGTAAAAAGGACATCATTCAATCAAACATAAACCGGCGTCACACCAACCGTAGGAGTAGGAGTATTGTAGAACCCGGCGAGTTCTTCACAAGCTAGGCTGTAACGACTTCGATCGATCTCTAGTTTATTGTAAGTACCATCATGGCTCATGTTATTGTTTTGTAAGGTTGTAACAGTTTCGACCGATCTCTTATGATGCATAATACAAGCTAGTTATCGTCAATTTCATGTTGAATGACTCTGTTACTTGATATGATCTTGATAGTTATCGAATCTCTCTAAGTTGAATCTAGTGTTTTGTTCTTTCTATAGATTGATTTAGTTATCAAAATATTGTTGTTTTTAATATTTCATTGAGCATAACAATATTTTTCGACATAGATTGAAGTAGATCAGTCTTTAACTTACTATATTTGATGGCTTGCTTCTATACTTTATCTAATTTATTCATAACTAAACATGTTAGATCGATCATTCTACTTCAATCTCATGTCTCATGTGATATGCGTTCAAGGGAACTTTTAGCGTTAAGATTAAGATTTATTAATCTCTTCTAAAATTTTCTTTCACGGCTGTAACGGCACTGACCGATCCCTACTGACAGATAGTTGGAGAAGTCCACGGGTTGAAGTTCTTCGCTTCGACTCTTGACTGCAAGTATGTCTGGTTGCATATTTTGTCACCAACACACTTTTTGGCATGCTTGGTGGGACACCACAATCATCATCATCATCATCATCATCATCATCATCATGTCGCCCAAGGAGCCAGCGCACAATGACAACATCCTCATGGTCACCATGGACGACCTCTCTAAGGAGGATAGAGGTATACTCGACAGAGCGCCTGAAGAGTTCAAGCTCAGGTGTCTGATGTCGTTCACAAAGACCCGAGACAGAGTGTTCCAAAGATAAGAACTGCCAAAGATCGTCATGACAGGAGCTTCTGATGCTGATAACAAGAGATTTGTTACTGAAACTTTGAGTAAGATAGTCGCCGAGGCAATGGGGAATCATAATACAGTGTTCCTCGATACTTTCAATCAGATCATCAAGAGTATTTTTTTCCTGATTATCCTATTGAGAAGATGGCACCTGCGTACTTCAATCTTCCTGAGTCAATGCTTCTGTGCCTCTCAAGACAGGTCCCACAATATGCATTCCAGTCCAGAGATTGGAGGTACATCCAATAGTAATGGTGGCAAGGATATCAATGGAGGAAGTGTTGGAGAGCCAATACAACAACCGATTGTGCGACATCTAATCGTATACCAACATCGGCTCAAAAAATTGCTCCTTCAATGAACAGACTTGTGAGCAATATTGGAGTGAATATGCCACCAAGGTTCAATCAGTATTCCGGTGGTGATCCTGCTGGATATCATCAGGTCTCAAATTATGCACATTGGAGTATGGCTCCTCACCCTGGATACCGAGGGTCTGCCACAAACGCCAATGATGATCTGGTACGCAGAATGGCCGATATGATGGAAAATAAAGAGAAATACCACTTACTCTTATAAACAAGCCATCCACTATTCGTTGCCTGGAGACCCAACAGAACCCCAACGACAGCATCATGAAGGTAATATCAACCCTACACTACTGAATCTAGCCAATACTAGTGTCTGTTTGGAACACAGAAATTTCATACAAATCAGTTTATTTTGACATGAAAAATGAAGGAATAGGAAAATTTTGGAACACAAGAACTTCACAGGATTTGATAGAAATTTCATAGAAATCAATTTATTTTCACATAAAAAATGAAGGAATAGAAAAAAATTATCGAGATCCAAACATGTCCTAAACGGATGAACACTAGCAGGTTAGCCGGATGAGAGGTCGGTTCCTCACTGTACCGTATACAAATCGACGATGAACACTAGGCGAATGAGAGGTCAACTCTCCTCTCGATCAGGTGCCGATAAGGCCACTGGAGCAAAGGGGACGATGAGTCTGGCGCATGAGAGTAACTCGATGGAGACAATCTCCTTCGCCCACACGGAGAGAACAAATAAAAAAAAAGGCTAGCTTAAACCAAAAACAGCATTCACCATGTACATGACTTCTGAGAAATGCAAATTACCATGTCCTTCACTCCTTCGGAGTTCAACCCAATAGAACACACAATTTCTGGCGCACGTCTAACAATTATTACATGTGCACAATCTAAGGAAATCTACGGTAACCATTTTGGTTGCCTTGAACTTTATTTCAACGAGAAAAATTTAGTGCGCTTCGCAGCGCCCTACCGGACATGACACCCCTCTATAGAATACCAAATAAGCTTTGTCATTTTTAACACAACTCTGCAACAGCCAAAAGTGGCATGTCAATATAAACTGGGCAATTGCATCACAACTCGTTAAGAAAGAAGCAATAAGCTACAGTAATTAATACGTTGGCCACCCGTCCTCCTGAACAAAAACAAATAGCAAGAAGCCAAAAACACAGTTACATGATTATAGCCAAAACCACCTAGATGGCAATCATGCTACTGAGAAAGTAGTAAATGTCAGCACAAGCTATGAAAATGCAATAAATATATGGCCAACCACGAAAGAACCAAATAAAAACATCAGAAAAATATTAGTGGTGTTTCAGGATTTTCATACTCCCTAGAGTTTGAATCCAAGAAGAGGTCATGTTGGATTAGGCATGAACAGGATAAAATTTTATACACAGCAATATACTGCATCCAAAACATAGCAAACAAAACAATGAAAATAGCATCACTTACTCACCTAGGGTTTGAATCCAGAAATTACCACCCAAATCAGCACCTTGGACCTCGAGCTCCAGGTGTGAGGGGCAGCAGCAACTTAGCAAACTCAATATATGTAGAAAGAACGTCATAAGTATGAAGCAAATTTATTCTCTACCTGATTCATTTACATCTTGCATGATCTTTGGCAATGCCGTTGAGATGGTGGAAATCAAGCCCAAACTACCATGTAACGCATGCAGCCTACGCTAATAGATCATTAAATCTCTTTAGCCAAATTTATTAAAATTATGGATTTCAATCACAACTGATGAACATCATTTTGGCATTAGTCAATCTTGTGCATGCCGCCAAGAACTTTGAGCACCATGGCTTCAGATTCAGTGCACCGAACAAAACACAGACACAACATCAGAGCAAAGGGGGGAAAACAATAAATAAATAAATCTGGCAGCCTCCACAGAACTTAGCAAGTCCACCTTCCATGGTTCTCTCACCGTGGCAATAATGATAAAGGAAGGACAGAGAATGCCGAATTATGGTCCGGATCCGCCTTTATTTGGTACCCTCAGAATTGTTAGGCAGGGCTGTGTTATGGACCTTAGGCCTTGTTAGATTCAGCCATATGGGTTCATGCCCAGCCGGCCTGATCTCTGTATAGAGGCCGGCTAGGGTTGTGGAGTTGTAATTGGTCTCCAAGTCCAGGACTCTAGTAGATTGAGTTGTTTTAGGCAAGGATACTAGAGGTCGGTTGTGTTTTCCATAAGCCACCCCTATCCTCACCAATATATGTACATGTACATTTCCCCTCAATAATCAATTTACAGTTTTTCCAACTTACAAGAATTATAATAAGATAAACACTATAATGATAGCCTGATTATTATCGATGCTCTTCTTATAAGGTATATGCCATTACCTACTACTTTGACCTCACCATTGTAAAATCATTAGTTGTCGCATCAACATTTTCCTTCCATTTTTTGACTTTGTTTCCAGGTTCCATCATCTTTTATAGCATCCACCTCCCTTGCTCCTTAACACTACAATGAAAAATGTTTATCAGCACCAAAGAATGAATGCTAATTTATAGGCCAAACGGGCTGGGACACTTGAAATAGCAGTTACATGTGATAATGGTAACTATTTCCAAACCATAGAGAATGTTGGACCAACATGGCCTAAAAAAGCATATATATTGAATTGCATATGATATCCTTCAAAAAATGGCTTCATATTTGCCAACATCAACCAGCCATGAAAACATAATGAACCCGTTATGTAAAGTTGAGTTTCTTTATTCCCAATAAGTTGCATAAGCAACAATGCTGGAAATACTCAAAATTGGTTCAAAATAGCTAATTTTGACAATTGAACCAGCTATTTTGCTAGGCTTCCAACAAATCCCAGAAAAATTCTGAGCTGGGGTACCAAGACTTATTCTGAATTTAGAGAGTCGAACCAGTTACCTCAGCCTGGTACATATGTTCCAATTAGTTTGTTTACTTAGAATAGACCCTAGCCAAGAACAAAGTTGTTTCAACTTTATCAAAAGAACTTTCCAACCATTAATATTACAGGTTCTACTTTGATAACTCTATTTGATAATATCATAAAAAATGTTAATATGTTTATTGATACCAATTATTAATTTATCTTTCACATGAAAGGAGACCTCTAGCACATATATACAAAAAGCAGTTTAAGACCATAGGTGTATTGCATCAAATTAGTAAATTCAGAAATACTACTACACTGATGGAATGGCAAGCAAGTACCTCGAACTGTTCAAGAGAAACAAAAGACCTCTATATGTGCTTGATCCTCATCATTCTCAAAATCAGCCAAGGAGACATCAAGCACAAATAATCCATGCTTGAGACCATTAGATGAAATTTGAAAACAAAAGGAAGAAATTGAGATAAAATCCCCCCTTACATATGAGAAGCAGCGCTGATTGGAACGTGAAACATTAAATTCAGAAAAATTCCGAACAAATGAAGCTTTTAGCCCTAATCACCAGATTATGTTAATCCTACCGACAATGAATCAGAAAAGCATAACCATACATAAGACATCAGGACGATCTTCATTTAAATGCCTAGCAGTTGAATCTTAATGCTTCAATAACTTATATTTACACAAAAAATAGAACCTATGAACATTCCACATTAAGATCAAGTCTAAACAATTCTACAAAGCCAAATTCGTCTAGGACAGCCGTAAAAAAGAACCACATCTAAATCACAGGTATTCCTACTGATCAAACACACATGCATGCTGAATTACCGATATTGCCAGAAACTCATGCCTGCGTGCCCAGTGAAAACTTCTTTGGCCTTCCTTTTACACCAAGATGGTACAGTAGTAGCAGCATGATTCCCCAATGATAGAGCAAGCACGAGATGAGCAGGCATACCTTGGCGCCCTGTGTCCTGGACAGCAGGGTCTTGCCCATGTTGCGCTCGTTGAACTCCAGCAGGCCCTGGGGTCATTACGTCATGCCAGTGTTTGTTGGCTAAAGAATCCACACTGCTTGCAAGGGAAGACAAGCACAATGAAACGGATCAACACCGGCCAGAGGACGCCAAGAAACCAATGATTTCACAGAACTGAAAAGAAAAGGCCAGGTGCTCGGCTGCCAAAGACCACCGTGCCAGAGACACTCATCGTAGATCCGCCATGCCTAAACGACCCGTCATCTGTGGTGCATAAGATCCCCTCCGCCGTTACCAGCTCCTCGCGCCTGCGCCCACCACTTGTTCCGTCCGTCACTAGTGCCATGTGTTGCGGCAATGACTCCGACCACATTCTGCTCTGGAAAAGCGTGTTATGCAGAGGAGCAACGGCGGCGCCTGTGCCCGTGCCGAGGCAACGGATCAGCAGGTGTGCAAAGCTATTCCAAATTGCCAAAGCAAAGTTGTCAATTTCAACAGTTTCATACTGTAGTGTTTCTAATTAATGTACATTCACAGAGCTTAGTATCCATCTCCTAATCTTAAAAGTTGCAGGTAGCATAATGGGCACTTGAGCAGATGCCACCCTACAACATAAAACATCTCGCCATCTAATGGGATGAAACAAACAAAAGCTAAAACTGATCACCTGAACAGAACTGACCACTATGGTAAACTTTGCAATGAAAGTAAGGAGGAAAACCTAGTCACTCCAATTTCATGAATGGTGAACCTCTGATTCTTAACCAACTTATCAAGGTGAAGCACCAATGCTCGACCATCTTACAGTGCCCATGTCATCTGCAATCAAGAAAACTGCCCTACACATACACAATGTAGTTTACAACAGATGCAGATGTCGAATGGTGCAGCGATCGGCATGCCATAGCCCTAATCAATCTAATCACCACTTTCTTGTTCTTGCTGCCCTCAGGCCACCCCTGCTTCTTTGCCCCAACCTTCACATGTGCCATTCCATATCCCTAATTTATCTCAATCACCACTTTCTTGTTCTTGCTTCCTTTAGGCCGCCCTCGCTTCTTTGCCCCAACCTTCACATGTGAGGACTTCACTGGTGTTGCCGCTGTCGGCGCTGGTGATGCTGTTGGGGTCACAGGAATGCCAGTGCCAGCATCAACTGCCTTATTGCCTTCCCCTTCCACAATGCCACTTGGGCCTGGCAATGGCAAGTATGGCCCCATTGGATAAAATCCTAGGGCAGCGGGCGCCTGCTGCTGCATCGAATTGAGCAGTCCGGGGAATGCAGGGCCACCAGGGAATCCCATTGGGAAGAACCCCCAGGAGCAGTAGTACATGTCTGTGCCTGGCACGATGGGTGGTGGCGTGGACATTGCCGTGGCAACAAACGGCCGGCGGCAGCTGGGGCAGAGCAGCGTTTGCGACTGGTAGGAGCCGTCATACTGGTGTATGCGGCAGCAGGAAGGGCAAACCGTCCAGAACGCGGGTGCCTGTAGAGCTTCCCCCTCCTGGTTTCGTTCAGTCTCAGGTGGCGTTTTGGCAGCCCGCGGCGGCCGACCGCGTTTTAGTGGCGGCGTGCCCGACACGGTCTGCGGCAGTTGCGGAGCAGGCGGCGTCGCCGGCGTTTTGGCAGCCCGCGGCGGTCGCCCGCGCTTTGGTGGTGGCGTGCCCGACACAGTCTGCGGTGGCTGCGGAGCAGGCGGCAGCGGCTGTGACTGCGGCTGATGCTGCTTCTCTGGATGGGGAGTAGTGGGTACACGAGCTGCTGCGGCGGCGGCAGCTTTGGCGGCTGCAGCTGCGTTAGTCGCAGCGGCGGCAGCGTCAAGGTCGGAGTCAAGGGAGGCTTTGCGGAGGGGATCCGACAGGAAGGCCCACGCATCGGCGACGAGGCGGGCGGCGTCGGCGAAGGCGAGAGAGCAGGGACGGTCGGGATGGGAGCGGTTGAGCAGGAAGGAGAGGCGGCGGTAGTGGGAATGGACGACGTCGGGGTCGCGGGAGGCCGGGACGGCGGAGTCGAGGCCAAGGACGGCGTAGGGATCAAGGGCCCCGGACGGGAGGCGCCGACGCTTGTCGGCGAGGAGGGCATCGGCGGCGGCGAGGAGGTCGTCAGCGCCTGGGGTGCGGGGGTCGAAGGAGAGGGCTTGCGCGACGAACTGCTTGCATCCCTCGAGGTCGCGCGCCATCAAGAGCTTCTCGGCGATGCTCATTAACCGCTCCGCCTCCCGCCGCTTGCGGCGGAAGGATCCATGGGGCTTGCCGAGGAGGGCACGGCGCACGGCACAGCACCGGCGGGAGAGCAGGCCAGGGGATTTGACTGGGGCGAGGGGAATGGATCGGGCCTCGGGAGAACTTGTGGGGTTTACCCAGCTTGTGGGTGCGTACAGTAATTTTTGTTGCTATACTGGTGCTTTATGGTCAATTGGTCGGGAACGTAAGCAGGTTCCGGTGGAAAGGAAACTCGCACGTGGATCGTTAGATCTAAATCCGATGAATATGATTAATGGTAGAAGAGATTAGCAATTAATCTCTCCCACTGCATCCACATCTAATCACTTGGCGTGGTGGCAGAGATTAGCAATTAACCCCTCCCACCATATCCATCGGATTTAGATTCAGCGATCCACATGCGAGTTTCTATAGTTTATACGAAAACCTGGTTTCCATAGCATACGTTCCCCAATTGGTTATGCTTCGATCTTAGTGTCCCAGTGTGGATCAATTGATTTTTTTTTAAAAAAAACACACAGTACCACAACACTCAGGCATAGTCACCCTATGAACATTAGTTTTCGTAAATACATTAGTTTTTGTATAAATAGCAAAAATAAAAGTATCTACCTATGTGGTTCCTAGGATCCCTTCACCTCCGCCTCACATGAGCCTCCTACCAAATAAGAGTAGGATACAATCATTTTGTATTAATTTTTATGAATTTATATTAACTATTTTGTGTTTTTTAAATGAAAAAGTTTAAACAACAAAGTATAATATCTTATTAAGTACTATAACTTTGGTATAGGGCATGTCTCTACCCAAAGTCGTTTGAAAAAAACAAAAATCTAAATATGAGAACTTAAGATGTATATTTAGATCCTAAATGAGTATTTCAATCGAATAAGCCATCAACTACAAAGTTATAGATACCATCGAGCTCTATAATTTTGATATATAAACTTTATTCAAAAGTTATGTTTTTGACGCAATCCAGGGGCGAAACTAAGGCTGGCTTGCCATTGGGGTCAGCTGTCCTTAACAGATTTCAAAAACAAAGAGAGAATTACTGTATATTGCTGTTATTTGCTTCTAATGATCCCGGCTTACTTTAGCCAAGACTACGGTGATCTTCAACCCTAGTTTTGCCACTGACGCAATCTATCTTTAAAGATAGGTAGGTCAATTACCAACGTATTGAAAATTGATTTCTAACTTTTGGTGTTTCTGACCACCCAACAAATGTCTCTATTTCTAGGGCGTTACGTTGTACCAACCACTTTAAGAAATCATTTATAAGGGTGGTTTGTCTCTGAAACCATTTTAGATGTTTTTTCTACCAAGAAAAAATAGAGGTGTTTTATATTCTGGATAGACACTCTAAACGTTCTCCCTTCGTCTCATTAAAAGTGTCATTTTACAATCCGTATCAACTTTTTAAACGTTTGTCTTATTTAAATTTTCGTATAAATATTATTTATTTTTTCTATGACTTATTTTATCATCAGAGATACTTTAATAATAATTTATTTATTTTATAATTTACAAAAATATTTTTAAATAAAACGAATGATCAAACATAACATCAAAAAGTCAAAAACGTCACTTTCTATGAAACGGAGGGAGTACATGACAATTGACAGCAATGCATGAAGTATACCGCTGTCGTCCATCTTTTGACGTCAAATCTATATGTAGATCTAGCCACACCAATATGCATGAAGTATATAGCTGGCGTACTAAGTCATCTCTAATGAATTTTAATTAATTTGGCTCAAACTTTTAGATATGAACATGGGATTTCTAATTTTAAGGTATAGGCTTATGGTGTGGATCCCAAGTATATATCTAGTCATGTTAATATGCACAAAGTTGCAGGTTGTACATTTAGTAAATATCAATCAATTCTAAAATTCTAAGTGTAAACACGGGGTTCTAATTTTAGAGTTAGCTTCGACGTGGAGCTCAAATGGCTGTGAAAAATAGTAAGAGAGAAGCTAGTAGCTCAACTAGAAACACACCTCCTTCGTTATTAGCATGGTAAAAAAGCGAAAATATATAATGATAATATGGATTTGGGTTGGATAAGCATGTAGCAGACATAAAAGTATCTCCATACACTTAACTGGGCTCAAGTTTTCTTCAACTCTACTTTAGGTGCTTAACTTTTTTTCTTATTGAAAAACCTCTAGTACCTACAAGTTGGTCTTATTTCTATTTCAAAAAAAAACATCAGAATTTTATAAGGTAAAAATCAAGAGACCCCACGTGTCAAGGATCAGCAACACAAAGTTTTTTTTAGGAAAATCATAAACACAAAGCTAAGAGGCCAAGCAAAGTGCCATTGTATCATCAGCTCGGCCCACTGACAAACTCACCAGCCCCTCGCAGTT
Organism: Microstegium vimineum; assembly: GCA_022036555.1. Classification (NCBI taxonomy): domain Eukaryota; kingdom Viridiplantae; phylum Streptophyta; class Magnoliopsida; order Poales; family Poaceae; genus Microstegium; species Microstegium vimineum. The sequence goes on along the minus strand of CM039136.1, from coordinate 39,392,495 downwards.
TGCACCCCAACCCCCACCAAAAAAGCCCAATTAGCAGTAGCGTTTGGCAGTGCGCAAACCCCGGTCCGGTCCAGGGAGAGGACGTGGGCCAAACCACCACCAGTCCACCAGATCTCCTCCCGGCGGCCGTGCCAGCGACGGCGAGGAAGCCGGCATGAGCGTGTTCGGCGGCGACAGCTGGGCGCGTGATGCGCAGCAGCGGAAGCGGCGCCTCGACGACCTCTTGCTACCCAACACGGCGCCCTCGTCTCCCTCGACGCCTGATTCCTTCAGGAAACTCCCCAACGGCAAGCTCGCCTGCCTCGTGTGCCCCCACCGCCCCGTCCTCGACACTCCCCTCATGCTCTCCGTAAGCCAGCACCACATCCTCCGAGTCCTTCTTTACTGGACTCCCCTGGTTAATTGCTGATGAATCTCCTATGATTGCGTGAATTTGTTGTGGCCAATGCATTAGTGAGGACATGATCGGTCCTGACTTTTTTTAGACCTAGAATAGAGCTAATTTTTCGGGCCTTTTATAGACTACTACTAGTACTACTCATTTGCTACAATATACACACACATAAACAACATGTTACTAAGAAGCAGTTAGCTAAATGTAAAAGCAATATTCATGTAAAATGAGTTGTATACATATTAAATTACCTTAAAATTTTCTTCTAACATTCCTCGATGTGAAGTCATCAATGATGCTGACAATATCAAGCTCATCTATGTGATTGTATCAAATCATCTATTTATTATTATTTTTTTTGTCATTGCCAGAAGCATACTATTTCTTAATGACATGGCTGTTAAAATTTAGAGAAACAATTAGTCAAAGATTAAATAATTATACAGACAGAATTCATAAAGATTAAAAAATTATACAGTCAAGTGCCTAGCAGATTGAATATTTGAATACTCAATTAAATTGCAATTTGCAAATCCCAAATGATGTTCGTCCAGGTCTGTGAACAACTCCGATTAGGGAAGCGTCAGCAGTTGGCTGTACATGATTATGGAATGGGGAATAGGGTCATAGGGATAGGGATCATCGGATATAACAGATAGGACAGCGGTTCTTAGATTCATACCTATGTGGATCACATTCAGGGCCTGTTCACATGCGTGCAGACGTGCCTCGCCGGCTGCCAGCGACTCGCAGTCTCGCACTCTCACAGTCACAGTCTATGCAGAGGAAAGAGGATCGGAGGAAGTCCAACAATTGCCGACTTAGCAACTCGCTGGTCGAAGCGTCTCGTGTCTGTGTCGTTGCAAGGAGTCATCACGAGGAGAGAGGAGTCGCTTCTGCTTGCCTGTGTCTACGTATATACTGCATCGTCTGAGATATGAAGTACTAGTGTATGTATACCTGGGATGGGCCCATTGAACTCCCTAAGCCTGGGACGCTTGCCCCTCTCACCCTGCCCCAGGGCCGGGCCTGAGTGAGGATTATCTCGCGTAACATCTTCTATTTTCTTCCCTTAATCATTTTGGTCCTCGACTTTTCTTATAAGCTCACTTTCATCCTTGGACTAGCACAAACGGATCATCCGACTATCCGAGTGCCACGATCGCATGCTAGTAGTACCTTTTTATGTTTTTAGTAATTAGTAAAAGATAAAGAATTCAACGACTAAATCAATACCTGTTTTTTCTACTGTGCAATGCAGGAAAACAAATCATCATGTCTGTATTCAGTAGAACATGAGTTAGTGCAGGGCCTGACTCCAAAATTCTAGAATGCTGGCTCCTACTATACTCTCCTAGAGTGAAGATATCTAGTTGGCCAAAGAAATATAGAAATGGCAATTTGGAATCAGTTAATTCGATCAGAAGTAAGTCAATCTAAATTGGTTAAAAGTGATTGTATTGCTGATCAGGCATGCCAACGTAGGCGCCACATCAGACAAGGGATTAGTTTGACCGGAGGGATCAGAGTTTAGGGGCTCAAGTGCTCGATCTGATAGTTGACGGATGAAAGTGAGCCTTGGGGGAAGTTGAGGGACAAAATCGACAATGCCACCTTTTCTCTCTATCATTTGTTTATCTGACTTGGAATATCACAATATGGGTATCCTGTCACCTTTCAGGCTTTCACCCCTATCATTTGTTTCTCTGGCTGGGATTATCACGACTTGGTAAACTGTCAGCGATGGTATATATCTCTTAATCTGACAAGGGATATTTAGACTCCTAGGAAACATCTGTGGGCCACATCACTGGTCAAAGTGAAAAAACAAGACTGCAGCTTGTCCAAAACATCATACAATATCAGTGGTTCATCTATCGATGTCACTTTTTCTTTCATTTTCTAGTTATGTATGTCTCATCTGTAGGAAGTATGTTTGCTACAAGAAACCTCATGTCGGTTCTTGCTTATGTTTATGTACTCCTTTTGTGATTTATCTTGCTAGACTTTGGTTGCTCGTTCTTCTGCTAATATTGCGTTTCTAATAACAACATATGAACAGATGCATAATAAAGGTGCACGGCACATCGCTGCAGAATCTAGGCTGAGGGAGAAAGAATTATCTAAGAAGCACGAAGTTAACAAGAGACTGGCTCTCTCTTCAGATGCTTCCCATTCAAAATCTGGCAATCCGCGCAACGGTGTTAGGCCTACCAATATCAAAGAAAAACCATTAATTGAGGAGACCCGGAGGGCAATTCTGGAAGCACAGTCAAGCAGATTCAATGATTTCAAAGGCAAGAAGGTATCTCATGATTCGAAATGGACGACAAATACTTCATCCTTTGACTCCAATGTTGCTCCTTCTGATGTTCCCATGGAACTATCCATTGGAAATACTGGATCGCGAGAATGGAACTGTAAAGGAGAAACTTTTGTTGGAAACCAAACTCAAGACAAGTTATTTTCTGATAGGCAAACAGAAGTCCGAAAACGGCAGGAGCAAGAACTTCGGTTCACTGCTTCAGGCTGGAAACGGGATGGCCATGGAAGATGGTACAGAGATGAAAATGTGAGTTACCGAGTTACATAAATTTTGCTCTTGACAATATCGATGAGATGTGCTTTGCTGTGCTGAAACCTGAAACTAGAAGTACCTACAGTTTCTGGTCTTAACTTAAGTATAGTACATATTCACGTTGACATAGATGACATTAGTAGGTTTATCATGTGAATTTGTGATACGCTGCCCACAAAAGAGGTTGCTTGAATATGCCAATAAGGTTGTGCATTATTTTACCCAAATTTATATCAGTTCTTTACAAAATATGAAGTCTTGTCCATTGAACATCCTATGCTGGATGGCAGGTTGAATTTGACTCAGATGAAGATGATCCTAACATCTGTCTCTCCTGATCATCTGGGAAGGCATTCTGAATCGAACTATCCAATGGTCCAACTGGAATTGTCGAATTCATCACAGTGCAATATGAAGTGCAGCCTTACAAAAATGGTTGAATCAGATTTGATCAGCCTGTCAGGTTTTCTGATAAATGGAAATGGAAATGTCAGATTATGTTCCTGTTGACATGAGTATTTGTTTCATTGTGAGCCAAACCTGTATAGTGATAGTTGAGAAATAAAGTGTGTAGTTAGGTTGTTAAAGAATATTTAGAGATCGGAGATTTTTTTTTATTTTTCAAAGATGTAGTCTAAACTTGCCATTAGCCACTGTAAAGATAGGTAATGCGTTTTTGGTTTTGGAGCTTGTGTTCAGACTAATATTTAATTTGTAAAGAAAAGAATGACAACAAAACAAAAAAAAATTTGCTGGGCTATACCTACTTACAGAATTGATGGATTTTTAAATCAGGACAAAATGACAAATGACAAACAACTTTATCTACCACCAAGCATGAACTGCGTGTGACATAATGAAAACATAATGAAATGTTTGTAACAGATTTCTTTTCCTTGCACTCAATAGCCATCTCTATAACCTCATCCATTTTCTGTCAACATACCCTGGTTCAGAGAAGTCAATGGGTAGCACGCATGCCATCTTCTTTTGTTTTGGTCATATCACAAATAAAAATTTCGACAGCTTCCTAAAATTTAGGATACTACATAGCTGTGCTTTCGAAGATAATGGTAAGGTCATCATCAATGAAAGTTTCGTATCCCGATTTTCAACGCAATCATATTTTGAATAAACAGTGTAGACCAGTTTTGAAAGCACTCATATTTTGCCAATATAGAAGAGTTTCATCCCCACAAAACAGTCTATATTTCCATAAAAGTTTTATCACCTCTCTCTTCATCAATAGAGTATCACATCAGCACATTTAATGTCCATTAAACTTTGATGAAACTCTATTGAGACTGACCTAACAAGAATAACAGTAGGTAGTCGTGCAGGTCTCATCTACATAGATGTAGATTAGCTGGAAGGTACTATGATTTCAAGCCACGTGTTACTCCGGCTTACTATGGTTTTGAGAGTTTTTCTCCCTTTTAAGAACCATCATACACTTTTGCCTGATGGTAAAAAAGACATACCGAAAAATGCTATGATCTTTATCTTTATGTTTCCCTTAATATATAAAAGGACGCGTCCCTATATACTTCCTCAATATTATAAAAGACGTCGTTTTAGATAACGACACGGTCTCTAAAGCATGACTTTGACTTCATATTTCTATAAAAATAATATATGTATACTATTATGAAAGTATATTTCAAAACAAATTTATTCGTATGGTTTTCATATTTTTAAACTCAACAACTTAAAAATTATTTATAATTTATATTCTCAATGTTTGACCAAAATTAATCTTGTCCAAAACGACTTCTTTTGCAATATGGAGGAAGTATATACAGTACGCATCCTTACTCGAAGTGGCAACTGCAAACTTTCGTGTAGTGAATATAGAACATGATTGCATTTGTTGACACTAATAGAGACATTGCACACTCCTTCCTAGAAGTACAAGTTGTTGCTACTCATTTAGAAAAAGTTGCATGTATCAAAATTCCAGCTTTCCTACCTCTCATATAATCTTTGTCAAAATTTCTTTGGATATTCTAAACCCTAAATCAAGAAATTCTTAAATATTTTCAATATATACAAAGATATTCATCATTTGTATTGTTAATTGCTAGATCAGTATAGACCCCTTTGATCTTTGATATGGGTGTGCAATGCCTTGGCAACCACATAGGATCCTCAGAAGCAGTTTGAGCTGTTTGGATTCAAAGTTTTCTAAATATTACAAAAGTACTATGGTTTTCAAAAGTTATGGGGGTGTTTGAAGCAAAAAACCTTCTAGTTTATAAGACCACGATATAGCTAAAACTGCAGTCTTTTGTGGCTTTTAAAAACTCCACTTTGACTAGTTTATGCTAAACCAAGGTTTTGTAATTCTTGACTTACAAACCACATGTTTTTAATACCCTAATTTTCTAGAACTATGATTTCCAAACATGCCCTTAATATTACATTTTTACTTTGTGTTTTAAACTTATTTATTTGTTTTCGATAGTCTATTCTCTAACTCTGGTTACTCGATGTGTTGAGCATCTCCAACAACTCCTTAAAATAACTTATTATCCTTATAAATTTGGCAAAATCACAAAATTCCCTCTCCAACAACTCCTCAAACCAACTTGATATTTTTCCCAAGTTGCTATTCACGGCCTCCACGCGCCTATATTTAACAAGTTGCTATCCAACTTGTTATCCTAATAAATTTGGCAAAATCACAAAATTTCCTCTCCAACAACTCCTCAAACCAACTTGCTATTTTTTCAACTTGTTATCAGTCTCCCGCCTTTCCTTTTCTTTTCTTTTTTCAAAAGTTTGGTAAGTTGGAATAACAAATTGTTGGAGAGAGTGGGTTTTTCCACTTGCCAAATAATTTAGCAACTTGCCAAACCATAAGATTTAGTAAGTCAATTTTTCCAAGTTGTTAGAGATGCTCACATTCCTATATTTTGTAAAGTACTAGTTTCATTATTTCTTGATGCTATGGGCCTAAACGGTATGAGTATGTTTCGACCAACCTTCCAACCAAAGATAATTTGGATGCAATTTTTAGATAGATATCTGAGGTATTTCTCGGATACGAAATATAAATACAAATGCCTTAGTCGTATATCAAATATAAATACAAGATTACCAATATGCAATGGACAGAATATCCAGCAATCAAATCGGATATATTCAACTAATATTTGACAGAAAAAATGAGTACATGTTTCATATATACATGTTGCTTATACTCACCGAATGAAATATTCCTGACCGAGATTCTCTGGATTCGACTCATTCCATATTCAGTCCACATTTATTCATTTTTGTAACCGAGACCATCTGCATTTACATCGGTATTCAATAGCTATCCGTGTTTCTACTCCGAATCCAAGAAAGAAAATGAAAACAAATATGAGATCAACAGTAGTATTCATCCATATTCAGTCTGATTACACCCCTATATTTGATGCCATGGGCACCTTCCACTCTTGGAAAATATCCAAACATATGACCGAAAAACATTAATATCTACTGTATAAGTCGCTTTGAATTTTTTATCCATCGATTTTGATATGTATCTAGACATATTATTGTATTTAGATACATAACAAAGTTGATGTAAAAAAAGTCAAAGCGACTTATAATTTGAAATGGAACAAGTAGTACATGAGGGCTAACATTTGGGGAAAAAATTGGCCAAGCCACAAAGTGGTTAGTCCATTATTAGTTAGGTACAACTAGCTAACAAAAACTAAATAATATGAGATAAATTATAAATGTTTCGACATGCACTTTGTGTTTAAGGACGAAATAGAATATAATTATGGTTGCCTATTGGAGTGATTTACTCCCACGTGTGCCTTGAATTGGAGAACGATTGGTGGATGCCTAGTTGACAACTTGTAGTAGGAGGGGTGATGAATAAAAGTGGGAGAGAGGGTTTAGTGCAAACGTGGATGACTTGTGCGATTTATATTTCCTAGGTACTGTACACAACTACACATGTTTTATTTCAGTCGTTATTAATTTATTATAGAGAGCAAAGATCAAGCATCTTTGCAAAAGAGACATGCTCTTGGATAGGCTACGACTACGCGATGTAATTAAGAGATAGTGCACAGTTTATCAAATTATTGTGGCTGGTGTACTACCTCAAATTTGGTGAGTTTTTTATTTGAAGGAAGTGGTAGAAATAATTTGTTGACCTTAACCATAGCATCCGATAACTGTATTAAGCAAGCTAGGTGTCTATTAGCGCTCGCTGAGATGTCGGTTTTTTTAGCTCTCTCGCGCTCTCTCTCTTGAGTTAGTCTTTAATACAGTTTCAGGTACAGTATTTTACCGCGTTGAAGATGCATGCCTGGCAGCCTCACTGATTTCTTTTCCTTACTACATGCTGTTGAAAGGAACAGATGCCTTATCTCGAGGAGTAATCTAATCAGATTAGTTGGCTTTTGGCATTACTTTGACCCTGTACGTATAACCCTGCAGCGGAGGCAACATTGTTGCTTCTTCTTATAAAAAAACATAAATAAAAACTGTTGCTTCTTCGATCCTTGAGTTATCCAGGCCTGCCTCATGTCTTTATATAAGACGACCTTATATACCTTAATGCATGGTCTGCGCTTCTTAGTACTAGCTAGCTTGAAGACATTGAGTTCCTTCTTATAACTCACACAGTCGCATATTATATATAGCTTTGCTTTGTGCCATCGAAACCGCAAAATATGGCAAGCGCTAGCTCTGCACAAGGTGCACACGAGACTAACCCTGAAAAGGTCAAGCTCATCACCGTTCTGAGCATCGATGGTGGCGGCGTCAGAGGAATCATCCCCGCCACCATCCTGGCTTTCCTCGAAGAGAAGCTCCAAGTAAGCAGCGACAAGTTCCTGCTGCTCATCTAGCTAGCTAGCAATTTCATACGTAGCGTTCACTGGTATACGTCAATGTTTTAAATAGCGGGCTAATTGGCGTACGTACGCAGTTCATTGTTGCTTCATGGAGCAGGCTAGGGTAGGCTCTGCCTGATTATCAGCAGGTTATATATATGATGTCGTCCGTGTGCATATATGCAGGAACTGGATGGACCGGATGCTAGGATCGCCGACTACTTCGACGTTGTCGCCGGCACGAGCACCGGTGGTCTCCTGACGGCGATGCTCACAGCCCCTGGCGAGAACGGACGGCCGCTCTTCGACGCCAAGGATTTGGCACAGTTCTACATCGACCACTCGCCCAAAATCTTCCCACAGAAGTAATAATACATGTCGCATGTCAAAATTTTCACAGTAGTAGTTCACAAGAGATGTATATTTGCCTCGTTCGCTTAGCTTATCAGCCCGACTTATTGACTATGGTACAGTGTTTTTCTCTCGTAACAAAACAACAAAAATATTATGAGCCGGCTTATCAGCCACATTACCACATGAACGATCAGCTAAATATTGTGCAGTAATAGCACCGCACCACTCAGCCTGTTCGCTTGGCTTATCAACGACTGAAACAGTGTTTCTGTCTCAGAAACACAGCCAAAACAGCATCAGCCCCGGCTTATCAGCCAAAAAACACCCAAGCGAACTGGCCGACTATTGCTCCGACAGAACTCAAGTAAACTCCCTCTCCCCATACCGATCGAGTACTAAAGTTCTATCCTATTTCTGTTCGATCAAAGCGAAATAGTGTCGGTACGGTATCAGGAGTTTGAGTAAGCGATTTATAGAATGCAAAGAAGAGTTCAAGTTTTTCGTATCGAATTGCAGATTGGCTTTTCGTATCGGTTCTTGCTTTTCTAGATTTAGCTTTATCTATCTTTTCGAGATGACCAACTGCTCTTTCTTGCCTTTAGATTTATTGATACTGGGAAGATGCTGGCCGGCGAGTGAGTTCGTTGATGACGTAGGGTTTGCCGTGAGTTTTGCAGGAACTGGGTCCTGTCCAAGATCGCCGGCACGCTGAGGATGGTAAGAGGACCAAAGTACGACGGCAAGTACCTCCATGGTCTGCTTCGTCAGTACCTCGGCGACCTGAGGTTGGACAAGGCACTAACAAATGTGGTCATCCCGACCTTCGACATCGCGTTCCTGCAACCCACGATTTTCTCGAGCTTTGAGGTAACCAACCAGCGGCCGGGTCCTCTCCTCCGATCCGGTGTGTTGTTGACTCATCACTCAATTATTTAGCACCAAGTTAGTCAAGAAGTGATCATCTACTACATTGTCACTTGCCACTCTACTGTATGTAAACAGATATTGCATTTGGTTTGGTAGCGGCTTCTCAAGTACGTTTCCACAGAGAAGACAATCACCCCTACCAAACCAAGTTATAAATACAGGAACGTAAGGCCTGTTTCGCAGGAGAGAATCATACTACATATATCTTTTCTTACTAAAACTCCTTCAATGTGACAAGTCTGTGTCAAGCCAACGTTATATATAGCAGAATAGTCGAAGCAAGTTATAGTATGATAAATATTGTACTAAGCTAAGCATGCCCCACGACCCCCGGTTGCCCATTCATGCGAAATTGCTGCATATAAGCATCACTGTCTGCTTTTGTCGTGTCTCGCCGGTCTTTGTAGCTTAAACTTGGGGGCAAACCAAAGACAGGCTTTAATTTGATGGTATATTAACCAACTGTACCTAGTATTTTTTTTTGTAGATCTTATAATAGGATACTTCGTATGATCCAGCCACGATCATCAACTCTGTTGCGTTCCTTGTATGATCAGAACACCATCATTAACACATTAACTACTTCTAATGATGGCTGATGCAGCTTATATCATCTAGTAACAATGTCAACAAATAATCAATTTGGTGATTTCTTAATCAACTCGTTGCACGCATGCGTGCTTTCCTGCTCTGGTGGTTCGTTGGTTTTGATCAGCTGAAGCACCGGCCGTCGAAAAATGCGCTCTTGGCGGACATCTCGATCAGCACCTCCGCCGCGCCGACCTTCTTCCCGGCGCATTACTTCGAGACGAAAGACGAGGACGGCAAGACCAGGGCCTTCAACCTCGTCGATGGAGGCCTCGCCGCCAACAATCCCGTAAGCACCCACCGTCCACCGTACCTTGCGCGCGGCGGGCAAGCAGTTCATGCCAGTGCCTTCACTGATCGATCGTGTCGTTCGCAGACACTGTGCGCGATGAGCCAGGTGTCTCAGGACATCATCCTCGACGACGACGACTTCTTCCCGGTGAAGCCGGTGGACTACGGCAAGTTCATGGTGATCTCCGTCGGCTGCGGGTCGAACCGGAACCGCAGGTACAGCTCCAAGGCCGCCGCCAAGTGGGGCATCTTCAGCTGGCTCATCAAGGACGGCACGGCGCCCATCATCGATATGTTCAACTCCGCCAGCGCCGACATGGTCGACATCCACCTCTGCGTCCTCTTCAGGGCCCTGCGCTCCAGCGAAAACTACCTGCGCATTCAGTATGATCAGCTGACGGGCAGCGCCGGCTCCATCGACGACACCTCCAAGGAGAACTTGGATAAGCTGGTGCAGATTGGGAAGGACCTTCTCAGCCAGAACGTCTCCCGGGTGGACCTCGAGACCGGCATGAACGTGGACGTTCCCGGCGCGGGCACCAACGCCGAGCAGCTCGCCAAGTTTGCCAAACAGCTCTCTGACGAGCGACGCCGTCAGAAGCTTTCAAAGTAGCATACTGCTGAAAAGAAAAGGAAGAACATTTTTTTTTTAACACTTCAACTACCGATCATACGGCCGTGCATGGTTTGAACATTATGGAGCTGCATGCTTAAGTTTTCATGCTCTGGCATGTGTATTCCATCCATTTCCTGGCTTTTATTTGTTGTCACGTAGCATTATATTATATCTAGCTAGTTCGCCATGATCAGTTCAATTATATATATATTATCAATAAGCGAACGGATTTTACTTGTGGAAGATGTTTTGGCAGATCTTAAATGTTAAATGCATGCGCACAGCTGCACTTATCTTTTTTTTTTCCAAATATGTGTTTGTTCAGTCCAATACTAAACTGTATGGAAACATAGATAGAACATGCATGTATGGAAACAAATAGTAGCCTAGACTTCAATTATTGCTCCAACGATCATGGCTCACATTCACGTCCTTCATGGAAGTGATCTAGAGGATAATCAGGTTCTCGTGGTCGATATTATGATCAAACCACAAAAATTATATTAGCTAGCTTTTGATACTCATGTGTAATTGACCCATCGTTTCTGCGATTCGCATGCGTGAGAAGATCACAGCTGACTGTAACTGGCATCACAGCCTTTTTCTTCGCACGAAACAAATGTCGTAACACAATTTAAAATAGAAACATAATTATTTGAAAAATATTTTTAAGAAAAATCTAAATGATACTACTATAATGAGAAGAAAACTAGCTATAACGTGGCGCATCTCGTTAGATCCAACCATTCTCTCTCCTTCCCAAAATAAGTGTCGCTATGCACTAGTCAAATTTTGTTAAGTTTGACTAAATTTTATATTAGAAATATTTATATTTTTTAAATAAGTTATTAATTAACTATAAAAATAAATTCAATGATCTATCTAATGATACTAATTATATAATTAAAAGCATTTAACTCCTTAAAAATTGAGATTAACACTTATTTTGGTACCTAGAGAGTAGATGAGATCACACGTTTCATAGTCGTAGTCTTTCCCCACAAGAAATCTCAACACCAACAACGTTAACGTGCCTAACTGAGTGTTGACATTTGTAAGTTTCAGATATGGGTCAGACCTGACCTGCTATTATTTTGGCCTATGTTGGGAACTGCAAAAGTAATTTAATGTTTTAAGTGGTCATCTCCCATTGGATAATTTAGCAATATATTGGTCACTTAATTAACAGATTTAGCATTCTATAAGGTCGCTTGCCCAATATAATCCTCTCTATGTAAACAAGCGACGTCATTATTACATTAGTAGGAGAAAACTGTACGGGACGCCGGGACCACGCACACCTATCATCAGGGTTAGTTCAAAATTTCGGTGAAAACTCACCCATTTTTTTAATATTGGTAATTTTGTGGTGTCCAAAATTCCATATAACGTACATCTCTAAACTCATATTTGCTATTGTTATTCTTCAATTCAATAGATGTGTAGCCATAGTCATGCTAAAAGTTTGTTCTCATATCTAAAATTTTGAAAAATCAAACTTCATGTTCAAGTCTATAATTATTTTGGCAGAAGTTCAGGTGAATTTTGTGTAATTTCGGGGTGGCTAAAAAATTTAATAATACCAAAGAAAAAACCCGGTATATCCATTCAAATTGAATAAGTTACATATTATACGTATGTTTAAACAAAGTCCATGGAATGAAGCAACCCAGTCACCACTCTGTGTTTTTAGTGTGTGGCTATATAAAACTTTCGTCATCATCTACACTGTTCGCACGTTCACGCTATTGATTCTGGAATGTGGACTAATCCTATTACTATACAAATATTAACCCACGTGATTACATCCTGATCTATGGAAAGCTACTCATGTATTGTCCATCCTTAGTTTGAAGTGGTAGCACGATAGCGTGATAAACAAAAACACATGAGAGTTGTCCACTCGAGAAAATGTTAAGGAGAAGCCAAAGATAAGTTGCGAGTTTGTGACATATATGAAGAGTTCAATTTGGAGTTTTTTTTATGGATGATTCATGTTATGTGTATCAGTTCTCTCTACTCCTTTTTTTTTAAAAAAACCATAAGATAGTTAGGTCAGTCTAAGTGAGAGTTTTATAGTAGTTTTATTTGTATTTAATAGCTTGCCATATACTCCCTCCAAACTCATAAAACATGTCGTTTTGGACAGTGACACGGTCACCAAAGCATAACTATGATTGCTTATTTTTTTGAAAAATATTTATTGAAATATAATACATGTATATTTTTATGAAATTATTTTTTAAGACAAATCTATTATATAATTTTTACATTTTTGAACTCAATAACTTAAAAGTTATTCATGATTTATATTCTCAATGTTTGACTCAAACATTGTCCTAAACGACATGTTTTACGAGTATAGGAGTATGCATTTTTGATGATATATCAACGTTTTAATGAAGAGAGAAGAATTGAGTTTTATATGGATGAAACTCTCTTGATATGATTATCAACTCTTTATGAGCCACAAAATTAAATATCTATAAAATCATAGAATTGAACTTTATATCGAAAGTGGGTGTTTTATTTAATTTTTATTTCCTTATATATGATCTTCACTGTGAGACTGGACTTATCCGACAAAAATATGGTGTTGATTAATTTAAGAGGACCATCCCGATGACCGAGGCCATGTGCCAAACTTTAAAATAGGACCTAGCAAGGTAGAAAAGTAGAATGATAAAATAACATATATATCATAATGTACCATCCCCTAAAAAGGGCCTTATGTTTAATCAAAATTAAATCGTTAGAAGTTTGATCAAATTTATAAGGAAAAAAAATTGATATTTATAATGGCAAATTAGTATACATTGAATTTTTCATGTAATATAATTTTATAATATACTCATAGTATGATCATATTTTTCTCTATATGAACTTGGTCAAATTATCATAGTTTTTTAAACTGAAACCGTGGAGCATTGATACTCAACATTTCATTAACCATAAACAAAAATACAGGAAAGTTAGCAAGGTGCTAACCATTTTGACCAAACCCATAAGATCTTTTATGATGGAGAAAGTATATTACGTAACAATGGTATAATATCAATAATCATAGTTATTCAAGTTTTAGAGTCTTACTTACGTTACTTTACTTGAAGAAAGTCATTGTTTTTTATGTTCCTTAAGTGAAATCTTTAATGATCAAGTGCTTTCTTATCAACTGCAGTCCATAAAGCCTTGTCTGATTATTGGAGAAAATTGTTGACTCTTTTCTAACAAAAACCTATGCATAGTAACTTCCTAAGTTGAGTTAATTTTTTTGGTAACTAGATTCATAAGTGTCGCTGGAGAACCATATGGGCTCCTCATTGACTATACTACAAAGGAGCGGACCTTAGCAATAAGGTTTGCAACGAAGGCACGAAGCAAAACGACGTATGGATCCGAAAACTACTCGGACTATACACGGAAAGACGTCCAAAGTGTAGTTTAGGACTCTGACTTTGTATCCGAGTAGAACTCAGATAATTCCTATACCGTACCTGGACTATAAAGGACCGCTGAGGGTACCACCCAAAACAGGTGATACACATACATTGTGTACGAAATACTCCAAGCAATATAACGCAAATAGGCTAACGCCGACTAGGCGTAAGGTTATTACTCGACCAAGTCGAGAGCCTAAATCAGTATAAATCGTGTGTCTCTTTACGTAACCACATAGTTCTACTATTCATCGAAGCCCGAACAACTATCCCGGGTACCCCCGTGGCAGACTATCGGTGATAAAACATCGACAATAAGACAACTTAAATGGACACAAACATCAAGACCCGGTGTTGCACACGTATATTAAAGAGAACAATTTGCAAATAATACAAATAAAATTGAACATGAGATATTTTTTACATGAAAAACTCTTGCGAGAAAGAAACATAGTACCAACTAGCAATCTTCATTGTACAAAAAGAGTTTACAAAACCCTAGAAATACAATGAGTTGTTTCGCCTTTTTATACAACTTACAAGATGTATATATAGGTGGATGAATTATAGTCGATCCAATACAAAAATAAATCTACTAACACGAACCTCGAGTTCTCAAAACATTCTCCTAAGGCTCATGTTAGAATTCAGATCATACTACAACAACAAGCACTGTACCATGGTTGATAGTTTCTACGGTGATAAGTCGACTTTAACTGTTTTTAACTATTTTGTTTTGAAAAAAAATATGATATCATGGCTGATAATCTAAGATGATAAGTTAAGTGAACATACTATATTAAGAGAGATGTGAATCATACACTAAGAAACAACAAACAAAGCTAGTTTGTATGAATGATTTAATAGGATTAATGAAAATAAATTACCTTGTTACCTTGCCGACAGTTGTGTACGCAAATACAGCGAGCGCCTACCACTCTGCTCGGTCAACAACATATGGCTACATGGCGATTGATTCGTCAAAGGATGCACATGACGACATGGATAAACTCAATCACTGGTGATGTAGCCAAGGAAGAGACCAGAGTAGGAGGATTCTCCGTGGGGCCTGTACCGCTGCCGACCTGCCATCCTCACCGCGATGTTGTTCTCATTTGGGAGAAGATGAACAGGCCTAGCATGGTCAAAAACGGACACTTCCTCCTCAGGCACGTGATGAAAATTGCTGAATTAGGCTAGTGCTGTAGCAAGAGACAACATATTTAAGCTAAGATTTTAATTAAATATTTCATATTAAAAAGAATAGAGGTGTCATATATAGATTAAAAAAAGTATATGGTATCACAAGCGGATATAGAGATCACACAACATTGTAGGTATGTTGTTTTAGAAATAAATAAAGAGATAGCGCCAAAGAGAAGTAATTTTGTTAGTTATAGCTAATACATGAAGTGAGTCTACCTCAATTGGTTAGGTGGAAGGTGGTTGTGCACCATTCACCCAAGTCCAAGTCCTCTCTAGTTCCTCCTAAATTGGATCTTATTTTTGTTAGTTATAGCTAATACAAACAAGAACTTTTAGAAGTATATCTAGCAGCTCCCAATACAACTCCCCCACTAAAATGATATTGTATGCCCAATATAAATTTTTGGATTATTAGGGGGCGGTGCTACAACAGATCACCAATAATCCCCAATATATTTGACCCACTAGGTATAAGTTATTTATATATTTTTCCATTTCTTTTTCTCTCGTCTCCCCTCAGTTCATCTTCTTCCCGCATCGTGTTGGAGGTACTAGCTCCAGCCTTGTTCATCACTTCCGGCAGACCGAGGCACGAATCTGGTCATCGCTTCAAGGCTTACTGTGATCGTCATTGGATCTACATGATAGGCCAAGTTGTGACAGTGCACGGGCTTGGCCACCGGCGGGGAGGCAGACCTATCGGCCCCATCGTCCCTGTCCTTGGCCACACCATCACAAACCTCGGCCTCCCGTACACAGCACCTCTAGGCACGTCGAGCCCCCTCCACTTCTTCGTAATGAAGGGGATTGCATCTCCCCCAATATCTGGAGTCATGTACTAGGCTGAACACATGAAAGATATTCGTAGATTTTGTAAAAAAAAATGGTTCGAAATCTATTGAAAGTTTGAACCAGAATAATTGGGCGGTTAGTTTCAATATCTAAAGCAACATTCTTCTGCTGGATGGATTCCCATCTACTGCATTTCATCCTTGCTGTAGTATGCTTGACACATAAAATATGTGATTTGTATATTTACTTGCTTCTTTGTGTGTTCCTAACCTTATATATGATGGTAGTTTTTTCCTAAATATTCTTCTCAAGTCATATGTAGTATCAGTTACTGCTTAAATACCATTTTTTATATGAGCTAGATAAAATTTTCAGCACTGGCCTGTCAGATGAACTGATCTGTCACAACCAAGTTGGTCATGCCTTTCAGATGATATGTATCTAATGCGACTTGTTTGTATTAGAATGTCTTAGAGTTAGTTGGATTAGTATACACATGAGAGTGAAAGGATGTGGATGCTTGTGATAAGGATCACGACTTGTTTCTATTAAAATGGTTTACAATTAATCGGATCAATTAATCGGATTAGTATATATATATATATGACAGTGACAGGATGTAAGATTCTTGTGATAAGAAATGTAGCATATGACTATGAAGTAATATTATACTATTCCCTTGTAACCAATAGATGATGAATATTGTATATATTCATTTAGTTCAGTGACAGGATGTAAGATTCTTGTGATAAGAAATGTAGCATATGACTATGAAGTAATATTATACTATTCCCTTGTAACCAATAGATGATGAATATTGCATATATTCATTTAGTTCAGTGCATTCTTTAATTCATTCGTACCATAATTTTTTTTTTGTCCTCTGTCACTTCTCGTGTTCTTATCTGTTCTTTCGTTACATTTAGATGTAATTCTTTCAAGAACCTTGTTTTTATAATAGGACATGTTTTATTCATTATTGATCGTTTTGTTTAATTGATGCAGCTGATCAATCAGGTGTTGATAATAACAAAAAAATTTAGCATATCTAGTTATATTCTACATATGATATATGTTCTATTACTTGTCTCTTTTGTATCCAAGGCTTTACTTGTTCATTCAGTGGCTTCATAGATGATGTACGTCCTTAATATGCAACTACAAGAAACCTCAGCTAGCTTATGTGGCACAATGCAAATAGTTTAAAAAATGTGGATTTAGAAGTAACATTATATGGAACATTTTCTATATTTTTGCCAATTCAAAATAATTTAAAAAAATTGGAAGCTATGCATGCCAATTCATCAAAACACCCGCTATGGAAAATATTTTCTGCAATGTTTGCTATACAGAACACGTGCAATGTTTAAGAAACTCCTGATTACTAAAGCATGTTTATTTTTTGTCTATTTTTCAGGCTACACTAGGTAATCTTGAGAGTGTTGGTTGGAGCACCATAGCATGCAGTGTTGATGGTATGATGCCTGTGAGGTTCTGCGCATTGAACTCTACATCGGGCATGCACAGATTAGACCTGGAATATGAGGAGGGGAAAAAGTTGTTTTCTCTATGAGTGGGGATACACCTGACAGGATACTACAAGTGAGTATTTATATTTTTAGTATTGTTTTACATTGTTCTAGTATAAACATCAAATCACTAGAGTTTTATATTGTTTAGTATTCTTGATAGAACAACATTTTTCATTGCACAAATCAAAAAGTACATTTCATGCATAGTTCACAAGGGTAGGGGTGGTGCACTATGCTTTAAGCTAAGTTATTGTTTATTAATTTGATTAACTAATAGTTTGGCACTACTAAACTTGTACATTTTCGATGTATTGAGTCTATCTGAATAGTAATTGAGTACTATTGATAAGAGGGTAGGTCAATTAAACTTGTCGGTTTGCTTGTTTGTTTTGTCTTTACTTTTTCCCTTTTGCCACAACATGAAGGAAAAAAAGAACTTCTGCATATATGATGCTATAGTTGGTAAATCTAGGTGGGCCATCGCCAGATCAATTTAATTATGTACTTATTTTATACATTATTAATGTACTAATATAGTATTTGTAGTTATTATCATACAGTCACATAAACTACACAACAGAGCCTTAGTTTTTTGTTTGGGTGTAGCTTATATATCATATCAACAACCTTTCCTAGTTCAAGAGCTATTGTTTACCACTGATATCATTTAGATCTTATATATGTACATTAAATCAATGAGATATAAATGGACCATAAGCTGTAAATCATGGTACTATCTTGATTTGTACTTATTTGTTGTGTATATGTTTTATCTCTGTAGGATCTCTGATGCTGCTGCCAACGTACAAGCTCTTGTAACACAAATTCAAGAAGCTGACAATCGTGAAATCACACATGTTTATGGTACTGCACAGGAACACAATGCTCTAGGCACTGAAGTACATAATGATGGTACAAATCAAATGGTTGGGCAAGTGTGAGGTCCTATCCCAGGGCTAGAGGGGCGGGGGGGGGGGGGGTGAATAGCCTAAATTGGAAACTCAAAACAAACTCAACAACAAGTTAGACTACAATATGACGAAGCTCGACTTGCACTAGCAAACTAAGGGATGCGAAGCCTCCTAACCACAAATGCTATCCTAATAGTTCTAGGATCACTCAATTCCTACTCAAGTCTAGTAGCCCTCTAGGCACAACCTAATATCCTAAGACAAGTATGAATAAGTAAATGCAAAGATGGGAAAAGTGATTATACCGACTTGTAGAGGTCTAGAGCCAATCAAATGAGGATCTCCAATGTAGCCAAACAATCACAAAAGGGGAGACAAAGTTGACAGTTGATTTTTCTCCCGAGGTTCACTAGTTTGCCAACTAGCTACGTCCTCGTTGTGTCGGCTTACTCACTTGGAGGTTCACGAGCTAATTGGCATCACACGCC
Source organism: Microstegium vimineum (assembly GCA_022036555.1). NCBI lineage: Eukaryota > Viridiplantae > Streptophyta > Magnoliopsida > Poales > Poaceae > Microstegium > Microstegium vimineum. The sequence goes on along the minus strand of CM039136.1, from coordinate 39,373,537 downwards.
AAACCCGTCATCGGGTGCCGCACAACCAACATAAGATGAGGGCACTCCAAGACACGCGCAATCCACTAGAGTTACCTTTGCGATCTCCCGCGGGAAAGGCATAAGAACCCCTCACAATCACCACTTGTGGTCGACAAAGCACAATCACCAAGCTTCTCGAATCCACACCGCTGCTTCAACCGTCTAGGTGATGACAATCACCAAGAGTAACAAGAAACTAGCAGCGGTACCAACTCCCAAGTGCCACTAAGATGAACTCACTTCATGCAATGCACTAGGACACTCAAATCTCTCAAATGGATGATCAAATGATTATGAGATGAGTGGGAGTGTGTGCAACAAGCTTCTCAAGTGTATGCAATATCAGAATGAGCAAGAGAACTGTCTTGAACCGCCACACATCCTTTTATAGCCCCCTCAAAGGAACTAGCTATTATGCACTTGGGCTGTTGAAAAAGCAGACCGTCGGACCACTTTCAGGCACCGTCGGACCATAGCGTCTGGTCCGACACTTTGAAATCTAACCGTTGCCACGTAGAAATAGCCACCGTCGGACCACTTCCATTGGTCCGGAGGCCTCGTCCGATGCCTTGTCCGACGCTTGCCAGAGCTTCAAAGATTTCACACAATAAGCACCTGGTCTTCAGACCACACCGTCGGACCGCACCATCGGACCATGCAGTCTGGTCCGGAGCCTTCACCGAGTCTTGAAGTTTTCACGCAGGGAGCACCCGAGCTTCGCACCACCTCGTCAGACTCGACCGTCGGACCATGCAGACTGGTCCGACGCATGTCTTAGTCTTCTGCTGTGCCTGTGATCGAACCACCAGACCACTTGCTATGGTCCGACGCTCCTAAGCCAACTGGTCTGACGCTTCTTTCTTGGTCTGATTTCTCTTCTCTTTGCTTCCCTTGATCTCATGTGCCACCACCAAGTGTTTTCACTGACTTGTGCATGTGTGTGGCATATTTTAACAAGTTTTACAAGGGTTGCTCATTAGGATTAGATGCAATGCATGTAATGAACTCCTAATGGCACTTGATAGGTGTAACCACTAACTATTTTCCCCTCTTAATAGTACGGTTATCTATCCTAAATGTGATCACACCCACTAGGTGTCTTGATCACCAAAATGGAAAAGTCCTAGCTTATACCTTTGCCTTGAATAGCTTAAGGACTCCTCCTCTTCTCTTCTTCTCCAAGTGTGAGCTTCTAATAGCTTTCTCCTAGCTTCCATCCTTGCTCCATCACTTGTTCACCTTCACTTAGCCTTAGTGTACTAAACCTACTCAAACACTTAGAGATAGGTTAGTACTTAGGTTTCATCAATTACCCAAAACACTTAGAGATCTCTCAGCAAGCTGGCCTTAACATTATGTAAGGAATAAAACTGGTTCACTCACCTAGTATATATATTTTCCTCTTTCTAATCATTTATTTTCATAGTGTATATGTTTCATTTTGTAGGATCTCTATTGAAGCATCCCTTCGTTCTGGTCATTGTCCAGTCTGCAAAGATGTAGGAGGCCCTATCCATGAGTTGAAAATAGATGAACTAAAATTGGGAGAATGTAATGCTGAAATAGCATATGATGGGAAAAAAACTCTCATTTCTGCTCCATGTCTGATCCTTTTGATGATCACAACATATGTATATTCAGATGGTTTCAGGTGTTGACAAAGTAATTGCTGGATGGCATAAAGGAATTCAGGGTTATAAACATCTTCGCTAAAAGCACACATCTCTTTTTTATTTTTGTGGTAATTTGGTTGAAACCAACTTTTGTTTGTCTGTAAGCATGCGTGTTGGTGATAAAAGGAAACTGAGTGCTGAGTACAATTTGAAAGGGGACCAAAATACATCATTTGCTGCTCCAATCTAGTGATGATTCACCGAACGAGACTTCTATTTAGGTTTCTCTTCGGGCTCTGACACTCCAAGTAACTCAATTTCATAAACAAGCCATGAGTTAGCTGATATCGTCTTTTGCGGTTTGTCGTTGTACCTGAAAAAGAATCACAAATTTAATTTCTCCTTCCACATATATATGTGCATGAAATGTGACCATGCATATTCTAATGAAAGAAAAGATACATGTAAATGAAATAAGACACTCACCCAGAGCAGAAGGAATGGTCAGTTTCCTTTTTCCACCGACACGCATGCCTACAAGACAAACAAAAGCTGGTTTCAACCAAATTACTACAAAAATAAAAAAGAGATGTGTGCTTTTAGCGAAAATGTTTATAACCCTGAATTCCTTTGTGCCATTCAGCAATTACTTTGTCAACACCTAAAACCATCAGAATATGCATATGTTGTGATCATCAAAAGGATTATACATGGAGCATAAATGAGAGCTGTTGCCAATCTTTTACCTAGCGTGAACTCGTAAATGACAGGGTGACCTTCAGAAGAGTCAACAACTTTTCCATCCTTCAGCATTCCAATATATTTCACTTTAACCTACACAAGTAGTCTTAAAATCATTAACGTGTTACTTTTCCCAGATCAAGGAATGCATACAAAATTGCTCATACTGTGATATTATTTAAGAGTAGTCATCAATAATTTTGTGAGCGGACAGGGAGAGGAGAGAGGGAGAGAGATTCTATTTTGTTATGAGAGGTAAGAATTTGCTAAAAAAAATCTTAGATTGTGTTATAAACATCTAATACAATTTAATAATATGCACAAAAATTTATACAAATTAATGAACGCTAATGCTAACATTGAGTTGAGGATGACCTTCTTCCCATCAGATGCCATTTCAGCATTACAGTCTCCCAAATTTAGTCCATCTATTTTCAACTCATCGATAGGGCCTCCTACATCTTTGCAGACTGGACAATGACCAGAACCAAGGGATGCTTCATCAGAGATCCTACAAAATGAAACATATACACTATAAAAATAAATGATTAGAAAGAGAAAAATATATATACTAGATGAGTGAACCAATTTTATCCTTACATAATGTTAAGGTCAGCTTGCCCAACCATTTGATTTGTACCATCATTATGTACTTCAGTGCCTATAGCATTGTGTTCCTGTGCAGTACCATGGACATGTGTGGTTTCACGATTGTCAGCTTCTTGAATTTGTGTTACAAGAGCTTGTACGTTGACAACAACATTAGGGATCATATAGAGATAAAACATATACACAACAAATAAGTACAAATCAACATAGTACCATGATTTACAGCTTATGGTCCATTTATATCTCATTGATTTAATGTACATATATAGGATCTAAATGATATCAGTGGTAAACAACAACTCTTGAACTAGGAAAGACTGTTGATATGATATATATGCTACACCCAAACAAAAAACTAAGGCTCTGTTGTGTAGTTTATGTGACTATATGATAATAACTACAAAAATACTATATTAGTACATTAATAATCTATAAAATAAGTACATAATTAAATTGAGTTGGTGATGGTCCATCTAGATTTACCAACTATAGCATCATATATGCTAAAGTTCATTTTTTTCCTTCATGTTGTGGCAAAAGGGAAAAAGTAAAGACAAAACAAACAATCAAACCGACAAGTTTAATTGACATACCCTCTTATCAATAGTACTCAATTACTATTTAGGTAAACTCAATATCTCGAAAATGTACAAGTTTAGTAGTGCCAAACTATTACCTGATCAAATTAATAAACAATAACTTAGCTTAAAGCACAATGCACCACCCCACCCCTTGTGAACTATGCATGAAATGTAATTTTTGATCTGTGTAATGAAAAATGTTGCTCTACCAAGAATACTAAACAATATAAAACTCTAGGGATTTGATATTTTTACCAGAACAATACAAAACAATACCAAGAATATAAATACTCACTTGTAGTATCCTGCTAGGTAAACTGAACTATCCCCAATCACAGAGAAAACAACTTTTCCCCCTCCTCGTAGTTCAGGTCTAATCTGTGCGTGCCCGATGTAGAGTTCAAATGCGCAGAACCTCAGAGGCATCATACCATCAACACTGCATGCTATGGTGCTCCAACGACCACTCTCAAGATTACCTAGTGTAGCCTGAAAAATACAAAAAAAACATGCTTTAGTAATCAAGAGTTTCTTAAACATTGCACGTGTTCTGTATAGCAAACATTGCAGAAAATATTTTCTATAGCAGGTGTTTTGATGAATTGGCATACATAGCTTCCAAATTTTTAAAATTGTTTTGAATTGGCAAAAATATAGAAAATGTTCCATGTAATGTTACTTCTAAATCTACATTTTTTAAACTATTTGCATTGTGCCACATAAGCTAACTGAGGTTTCTTGTAGTTGCAGATTGTTAACACAAAATGTGACGCACTGTGCCTCACACACAGCAATCCGGAAAGCGTGACTTCAAACGGGTGCCCGGGTGCTTTGAAATCCAGAGACGTGCCAGTCAGTTTAACCTGAAACTAACAAGGGATAAAATTATTAAAAATACAAAACTAGAACATACCGGGTGTGACCAGACAGTTCCATATATACTGCCCTGAAGCCACTTACAACGACATACAACTCTAGAAGCTATCTGTCAACAAGTTTTATAGATCATTCGGATAAAACAAACAATGAGTACGTAAAGAGTTGATTGCCGAACATGCATGCATGAGAAAGTACGTATGGACGAATCATCATTAATTATGAATTAAAGCATAACCAACTCGGCTATCCAACCGAATTGGGGTTCATGATGAAGGAACACGTAAGCAAACACGATCAAACTAATCTAAAGCTTGTATCCGCCGCACGACACCTAACTTTATAAAAGTTCAAACGTAGTTAACATGCATGAACCCGCAACACGTAACAATCTAGATGAAACCAATTCGGCTATTATGAATATAAGATCTATTTATGGATATAAGCAATTACAAAAGCATAGATAAATCTATGAGAAAAGGTGAAGCCGAACCGTATCAATCTATCTAGACTGGGCAAAAGAGTGTTACAAATATATAAACTATATATAAACATGCAACACGTAGTAACTTAATGAATCTACTAGATCTTGTCAAATCTAATAGAGCCGGTAACTATCTTTCTTTTGCTAGGCATATCGAGCAAGCACCTGCCGCACGGTATCTACTCATACACAAAACATAAGCGAAGACTTCTTGATTGTCAAGCAAGGATCCACCGCACGATCATTGAAAACAAACAAGACTACTTGCATCAACATCTAAATCCACCGCATGATACTAGACATGATAACAAGGTTGCCGAGACTTACGGAGGCCGACGGATCGATGGTCCCTCTCAAAGAACTCGACGACACGACAAAGGACTCGAAATTGGCACGGAGCCGGTTGTATTGTATTGGTTGTGAACCGTTTTTTTACAATGGCCAAAGGTTTATATTTATACCCTGGTCATGACATGAGTCCTAAAAGGACACGACTACAAAACATTAAAGGAAAACATGATATCTTTAACTCTAGTCTCCCCTTCGGAGTCTTTATTTCCTCAATTGTCGCAATCTTTGTTGCCCGATTCGGCTCTTACTTGTCGTTTTCGTCGCCTCTTCAACGGAAAACCGCTCCTCCTTAGAATAACCGACCGCACGATCATTTGTCGAATTCTTGGAAATTAGCCGACTGCACGGACACTTGCCGAATGCTCCGAAACTAGCCAACCATATGGACACTTGCCGAACGCTCCGAACACCCATCTCCACAAATTTGCTGCGCGCTAGCCCACCTGTCATCTTTCTGAGCATACCAAAATCCAGTGTTAACACAGATTAAGGGCGTACATCATCTATGAAGCCACTGAATGAACAAATAAAGCCTTGGATACAAAAGAGACAAGTAATAGAACACATGTCATATGTAGAATATAACTAGATATGCTATTTTTTTGTTATTACTACATCAATTAAACAAAACGATCAATAATGAATAAAACATGTCCTTGTATAAAAACAAGGTTCTTGAAAGAACGTCATCCAAATGCACCAAAAGAACAGATAAGAACACGAGAAGTGGTAGAGGATAGAATCAATCAAAGAATGCACTGAACTAAATGAGTGTATGCAATATTCATCATCTATTGATTACAAGGGAACAGTATCATATTACTTCAGAGTCATATGCTACATTTCTTATGACAAGAATATTACATCCTGTCACACCCTAAATTTATGCATTTTTCCAAATAGATTAAAAGTAAATTTGAAATGCATTTTTGGTAACCATTATAACATAGGGAAATTAATTAAAGATTTCACGAAATAAAATTATCACAAGTAGGAACATGATTGTTGCATTCATGCTGTTGCATAACATTTTGTATTGATTGGAATTTACAAAATTTCAAGTTGATTTCAAAAGTGCATTTGAAAAGGTGTTTGGAAATTCAAAATTTAAAAAGAAAAACATTTCTTCTTCCTCTCTCTCTCTTCTTCTTTCTATCTGGCCCGCAGGCATTTTCCCCCAGCCCAGCCCGGCACTGTTCCCCCCCTCCCTCCTTTCCCCCCCTGCGTGGGCCTCAGCCCACTGGCCGACCGACCTGCTTCCAGGAGCGGACGCGTGCGCCTCCCTAACATCCCGGCCCCGCGCCTGACGCACGGACCCCGCCTGTCAGATCCATCCCCCTCCCCTTTCCTTTCCTTCCCCCGCTCCTTTCCCTATTCTCCCGCGCCGGTGGATCGTTCTGCCGAGCTCGTTTCGAAGTAGGAAATCCCCCTTCCCTTAACCGGTACGGATCCGTGGCTAGCAAGCCAAGCGCCGCACCTCCACCTCCCTTTCCCTTCTTCCCTCCCCTCCCTTTCCTTTCCCCGTGCCGCGATCCTTCTCGGCCGAACGCAATTGGGGGCAGGGAATCCCCCTTTCCTTCGCGGTCGAGTTCTCGGGGCTATAAAAGCCGACGTTCGCACACTTCCGCCCCGCATTGACCCCTCGGAGCCACATAGAGCACCCAGCGCCGCCGCAAGCTCAGTTCCGCGCTGCCGCCGTCGTTCCGCCGTGGGCAAGCTTCCCTGCTTCGCCCGGTTGATTTCCGAGCCTCGCACCGTGGTAAACCCAGTTCCCCGAACCCGCTAACCCCCTCTTCCCTCTCTGTCTCGGCCGATTGGGCCCTGTCCGCGACCGCCGTCGTTGCAGAGCCGCCGCGCCGCGTGGTCACCGCGTTCCCGCGCACAATCGGGTCAACCAACCCCGCAATCGTCTTCACCGTGTCACCCTCTCTCCTCCCGTCCCGATTTCATGGAGAATGGTGCACCGAACCACCGAATTGCACAGTGCCGCCGTGCTCCGGCAATGGCGCCGCCGCGCCCTGCTCTGCTCCGGTCAGAAGCGCCGCCTTCCCCCCCCCCCCCCCCGATCTAATCTCTGCCATCTGTTTTGAATCGGACGGATCACGGCATCCCGTACCTCTTCGGCCGCCGGTTTTGCAAAAGAGACCCCGCAGTTTTTAAAGGGTCAACCCGCGGTCCTAAAGCGTCTTCTCCCTCTACGCTTTCAGTTCTGGGAGGCGTAGTTCTTCTCGGTTTTGTTTTAATTCGAAAATAAAAAGGAAAATCCTATTTACCAATTTGCCACTCAGTTTCGAATGCTTATAAATTTCTCGTTTTAAATCCAAATCGATCCGTTCAAGTTGCGTTAGATCCGTAATTTTATGCTCTTTCCAGTAGTATAGATTTCATCTATGTTAATTACTTTTGAAAATCAAAGAAAATTCATTTGGTAATGCTTTAATCTTGCCCTTTTCAAAATCTTGTTTAATGCATATCTTCTTCGTTATAGCTCCATTTTTCGTGATTCAAGCGTCTATGTGATCGTAGTGAGACATAGATCAGTTTTATTAACTTTTAATCTTGTTTTATTGTGATTGGTGTACTGTTCTAATCTATAGCATTTGTTTGCTTGCATGTTATGCCTCTGTATGATTGCATGTGATGTGGTGATCGAGTAAAGACGGTGAGCAGTACGTGGGTGACCAGGAGTTTCTCTTTGAGCAGGATCAGCAGGAGCCCTTTGAGCAAGGAAAGTATTCATGGGATCATCCTTGTTGTCCTAATCACTTAAATCATTAATTCATGATTGAATGTGTTTCCTTGATATCCTATTTAGAGTTACCATAGACTTGTACCTTATACCTTGTTACCCTAGGAATTTATGCATTGGGTAGATCAAGCTAGTGCTCTCGAGACATAACCATGATCATGTAAACCTGACTAATGACTTATGCAACAATGGTAAAATCTGCTTTTTAGCAACATGGATTAGGTGATCTAGAGCACAGTTTTTGAGATGCTCTAGAACCTCCGTAAGCGATCACCCGGGATTTACAGTACAACCATGAGGGCTATATGGCTCTGGCTTTAGTTCAGTAATAGGGTTACTTTCTCGCATGCGGTAGTTCACGAAAGTTGCCATTGACGAGCGGTTGCGGGTTGCGGCTAGAGTGGGGACCGCTGCGTGTGTGTACCATCCCGGGCTCTCGTATACCCCTTGCCCGTGGATCTGTACTGTCTGTGGTATGTCAGCGAGCCCCTTTGAAAGACTTCATAGTGTACCCTGCCCGCTCACCTCGGCAGTGTTTTGGGAGTTATAAACCCGGGCATATGGGAAACACGACTCATGGGTAAGGTGTACAACCTCTGCAGAGTGCTAAAAACTGATATATTAGCCGTGCTCATGGATACGAGCGGCCTGGAATTCTTATGGAACAGAATGACTTTAATCTATCATTTACTAGTTTGCCATTCTTTATTCACGTTTACTCGATCATATGGTTATTGGGCTGTTGTTTATATTGATGTTGTCCTATGCTAAAATTAAGATAACTTAAAAGCTAATGCAGTTTAACCAGTGTCATACCTTTTTGAGCCTCATGAACCCCATGTTTACTTGTTGAGTACGAAAGTACTTACGTTTGTTTATTTCTTTCTTATTTGGATAAAAATCCCGGATGGGTACCAGATTATCAGAGTTATGAGGAGTATCCAGAGGACTACTAGGTTTGGGGTCAACCAGTTGACGTCCCTGTGCTATGGAGCTTCGCGAGAGTTATATTATTTCCGCTGTTATGTAATAGACATTATTTAAATACTCATTCGCTATGTAATAAACACTTGTGATGATACAATTTTGATAATTTGTCGGCTTATGTGTGTGACTGATCGCTGGGCACACATAAGATTATTGCATCCCGTTTTGTCTTTAAAACTGGGTGTGACACATCCTGTCACTTTCATATATATACTAATCCGATTAAGTGTAAACCATTTTAATAGAAACAAGTCATGATCCTTATCACAAGCATCCACATCCTTTCACTCTCATGTGTATACTAATCCAACTAACTCTAAGCCATTCTAATACAAACAAGTCGCGTTAGATACATATCATCTGAAAGGCATGACCAACTTGGTTGTGAAAGATCAGTTCATCTGATAGGTCAATGCTGAAGATTTTATCCAGCTCATATAAAAAATTGTATTTAAGCAGTAACTGATACTACATAAGACTTGAGAAGAATATATAGGGACAAACTCCTATCATATCTGAGGTTAGGAACACACAAAGAAGCAAGTAAATATACAAATCACACATTCTATGTGGCAAGCATACTACAGCAAAGATGAAATGCAGTAGGTGGGAATCCATCCAATTGAAGAATGCTGCTTTAGACATTGAAACTAACCACCAATTTATGTTGGTTCAAACTTTCAATAGATTTCGAACCATTTTTTAGAAAATCTATGAATATCTTTCATGTGTTAAGCCCATTACATGACTCTAGATATTGGGGGAGATGCAATTCCCTTCATTACGAAGAAGTGGAGGGGCCTCGACGTGCCTAGAGGTGCTGTGTACGGGAGGTCGAGGTTGGTGATGGTGTGGCCAAGGACAGGGACGATGGGGCTGATAGGTCTGCCTCCCCGCCGCTGGCCAAGCCCTTGCACCGCCACAACTTGGCCTATCGTGTAGATCCAATGATGATGACAGTAAGCCTTGAAGCGATGACCAGATCTATGCCTCGGTCTGCCGGAAGTGATGAACAAGGCTAGCGCTAGTGCCTCCAACACGATGCAGGAAGAAGATGAACTGAGGGGAGACGAGAGAAAAAGAAAAGGAAAAATATATAAATAACTTGTACCTAGTGGGTCATATATATTGGGGATTATTGGTGATCTGTTGTAGCACCTCCCCTAATAATCCAAAAAATTATATTGGCATACAGTACCATTTTATTGGGGGATTTGTATTGGGAGTTGCTGGAGATACTTCTAAAAGTTATTGTTTGTATTAGCTATGACTAACAAAAATAAGATCCAATTTAGGAGGAACTAGATGAGTTTTCATTAAGAAAAGAAAATAGGCACCTAGATTCAAGCCAAGAGAGGACTTGGACTTGGGTGAATGGGTGCACAACCACACCTTCTACCTAACTAATTGTGGTAGACTCACTTCATGTATTAGCTATAACTAACAAAACTACTTCTCTTTGGCGCTATCTCTTTATTTATTTCTAAAACAACATACCTACAATGTTGTGTGATCTCTATATCCGCTTGTGATACCATATACTTTTTTTAATCTATACATGACACCTCTATTTTTTTAATATGTACTATTTAGTTAAAATCTTAGCTTAAATATATTGTCTCTTGCTACAACCCATCATCATGTCTCACGACATTATTAATCTAGATTTTGACCTCCACATTTTGATATATTAGTTTCTATAAACTTGTTATCGCATCAAGTTAATAAGTTGAAACTCTTGTTCTTGTTTTACCTTTTATTAAAAAACTCATTTTGCACTTCACTAAAATAAGGATGTTAGGTCATAGTGAAGGATCGAGCTGTCGATCAAAGAGGGAAAAGGGTTGAATGGGAGCCAATGAAAAATCTTTTCAAGAATTGGTCTATACCCCAAAATCAACCCAAAATGCTTCTTTTCTACAAACACTGCGGAAGTAACATGGACAAGAAATGATACAAAAGGCAATTTCCTTGAGAAACCTGATTAGGCATATATGCCAACCTAGTTAAGCTTGTTTTTGAACCCAACTAGTTTAGGTTTTGAAACCTAGGTAAGCTTATATGCCAACCCAACTAAGCTTATTTTCTAGATTTTAGCCCAAGAATATTTTGAAGGAAAAGTAAAAACCTAAGCAAATGAACTCCAAGTGACACAAAACCCATACACTTCTTCCCTAGAACATAGTGAAGATATCCCAAAATGATCTTGGCCCAAAGCCCAACGCCCAAAGCTTGGCCACCGGATTTAAATTTAAGCTCTAAAATTGTGATTCTCACAATTTCTTGTGAAGAAAGTTTCATGGGTGCTCATGGGAATTCAGATGGAGGAAAAGTTTAAACATGTTTATACCTCATAGAACCTAAAGGCCTAAGAAGTGAGGAAGATTACCACAAAGGTTGAACTCTAATTATTCTGAAAAAATCACCAAAAGAGGCTAGAAAAGAGATGTTTTGGGGGTTTAGAACAGTAGCGATAGGTGCTGATCTTTAAGCCATGGTTTGATTAGATTCCAAGGGTCCCAAAACACTCAAGAATCAAGCCTACAAAAACCAGCCAAAGCAGAAGATCGAAAATGACCCAAAAATCACCACAAAAGCCCTCACTTTGTGCAAGCCCTATATATATATATATATATATATATATATATATATATATATATATATATATACATGAAACGGAGGGTAACTACCCGCCTCTGTGTGGTAGCTACCTCTTGTGGACCACAAACACCAAAAATGCAAAAGGAATGATTTAGCCAATCACGAATCAACTTTACTTACTCCATATAGAGGTCCATGTACATGCACGAGAATATCTACATCAACCTTCGAACCAGCTAACAATGCCCATCATTCTAATGCATCAAACTTTTTGGCATTTTGCTTTGCATGCATAGAGTTTGAAATTCCTGATTAATCAAACTTCAATTGGTAATATTTGTTTAACCATAGTATATATGATTTATAATTTATTTTCACTAGAATATTGTTGGGCAACATTGATATTTTGACTCCATGATCAATTTTTGACTACATGGAGACCGGTAAATGGAAAAATTGGAAAGAAAAAATGGTTGCACCAGGACCAGTAGTGGTCCCACATGCATGCACCATCTACATGCACTCGTGGTTTTTTCCATGACCAATTTTTGGTAATATTTTTTTAAGTATGACATGCAAGTATATTGTTTTTTCTTCAAAGAAAATATGGTCATGTGAGATCTTATTTTGTAGATAAAATAATAGGAAATATTATGGTGAAAATAGATTACAAATCAGACTTGTAGTTTAAAAGATATTAGCATTCGAAGCTTGATTATCTAAAACTTTCGAACTACATGCATGCAAGAAGCTGACATGGTAGTCCACATATCTTTTCTGGAAAGGGAAGAGAACTGTAGAGTCTGCTGCCATGGTACTACTTTGCCGCTTTGAGTTTGAGGGAACCAGCATAGACCGATTGATTGATTTCTAAGGACACCATGGTAGGAAATCCCACGTCCTGAGTCTGCCTGAAGCCTAGCATTTGGCCAAAATTTGAAGACCAAGTTCACCTATAAATTTCACTTTTGTCGGGTTAGCTTTTTGAGCTGCAGTGCTTGAATGTAAAAAGTGGGAGCCTAAGCCCGATAGTATTTTTAATGTGTAGGTCGAGAAAGATGTCTGATCTAGCCTATTGTATCATACTTCCATTGTTGGGTAGAGATTTGATCCAACAATGACCCTCATCCTATTACTGTCCAGTCTTGTCTTGGCTCGACAATGATACCAGCTTCCTATCACCGTCTTGTCTAAAATGGTAAGCCTATCACTGTCAATTATCCTCTATAGGTCCGCTTTCAGTAGTAATGTTGGGTTTAGACCTGGTAGTGATCCATAGATCTATAGTATTGTCTTTTGGCATCGGTCAAAGGATGGCCTCCATTGCCGTACTGTTATCCACCACGCCCGTGGTGCCAATATTCACCACATGCCACCTAGACAAGTTGCTGTTTTGACCTTCCTCGCCATCTTGTGCACCACGCGCTAATGCCACTCTAGTGACTCTGACAGCCAGTGTGTCCAAGGAGTGGGATATAGTCCGCTTGCTCCTAACATTGCCGTCAATATCCCAATAGCGTGCCTTAATGTCAATCCGAGGTGTTTCCCCCACACCCACTCACCCACACAACTTGTTTTCATATGGATGCCCATGTTTGTGGACTAGCTTATAAAATTTTCTAATAAAATAACATGTGAAAGAAAGAATGGTAAACTAAATATTTATTCTAGAAAGTAGCAACCACAAACTTTAATGTTATGAATGTACAAATGAATGCTCCTTGTTGACACTAACACCATTGTATGTTTCCTTGATGCATGAGCTGCTGCAACTGGTTTAGAAGTTGAAGGTGCATGCAAAACTATGATATGTGCAACATTACCACAATTCTTTTTTTAATCTAGCAATTTCATTACTCCTCTAACAAATTGTCAGAAATGATTACAACAATATCATTAGGTATGGCACTTGGTAGTAGCGCCTCACATTCGACACCATCCTAACCTAGACTAACCAATGCATGGGCTGACTTATTATTGGCTCTACCCAAGAAGTTACAATTCAAATTATTGAAATTTAAACTAGCAAAATACTTCAACTCCTCAATCAAGCCACCTTCAGGGCGAACATCATAGCTTTGGGACTGCAGAGGTGTATGGACGTTGATGGCATGTGTTTCAAGGATAAGATTACCAATTCCCAAGCTGCAACACTACCACAATTCTTAATTACCTTGAGTGATAAAAATTCCTTTGAGGGAAAAATCAAAACCACTAAAAGTGTACTTTTTCTTGGCTGCGAACATAGATCTCCAAGGAAATTGATATTCTGAGTGTTTAAACCAAACCATCAAGGTAATTGCTCATTTCCTTGAGGGTCAATCCAAACCACCAAGGTAATTCCATGTTTTCTTGTGTGTTATTACAAACTACCAAGGTAATTGACTAATTCCTTAGGTTCTATTCAAAACTGTCAAGGTAAATCATATTTTCTTGAGTGCTATTCAAAACCACCAACGTAATTCATATTTTCTTGGGTGTAATTGAGAACCCCCGAGGAAATTCTCAAAGCTTTAAAATTCATTTTTTTTAATTTTCCAAATGACCTTGGATGAATATATGACTTAAACCAAAGTTATAATATTCAACGAGATCTAAAACTTTTCAAATCAAACTTTTTACATTTGAAATCATTTAGCATCTATAATATTCTTCACAAGATTCACTAAAGTAAATACAAAATAAAAGAATAATCACTTAGTCATAATTTACTTCGGGCGTAATGACTGAAGCTATAGGTCACAAGTCTATTCCTAGCAGGAGCATAAAAAGATCTTTTCATTGATTTATGTTGTTTTGCTCTTGCTCTATATTTTCTTGGAGGTTACCAATCCTCAAGAAAAAAACTAATTTTGTTGACAGTTATGGATATTTGCTTCAAGTTTGCTGGCCCTCAATGAAGTTATGTTTTAGCAAATTAGCTGTGATCCTAGTTTCTTTGGTAGCTAGCGTCCAAGAATATCATCCTTGAGCACCATAATTGGCAAAAAAAAAACAATTTCCTTTATCCTTTATCATTAACGGAATTTGGTTTATATATAGCCAAGGATCATATATTTCGCAGTATAGCCATTTTTTGGCAGTTTTGGACACTCAACACTACTCCAGAACAGGCTATCAGTGGCGGTTCAAAACCCACCTTCACTGGCGGATTTTGAACCGCCACAACCAACTCGGCAGTGATGAGCTGATCACCGCTACGTAAAAAACAATTTTGCGCAGCGGGCGAAATTAGTTTTCTACAGCGGGCAAACGCGTCCGCTGCGATGCTAAGGTCACGGTAAATCATGGCCTTCTCGCAGCGGGCACATTAGAACGCCCGCTGCGGTAAATAGTTTCGAAAAAACAAAACAAAAACCCAAAAAGCCCATACGGGCTATGATCTGGGCCTGGATCCCAGGCAGCCGATGAAACCCTAGCGCCGCCGCCGAGCCCATCAACGGGCCCACCCCGCGCGCCACCGTGAGCCCCGCGAACCCGCTCGCGCCCGCGTCTGCTTGCCGCCGCGACCCCGCGCCGCGAGCCTGTGCCCGTGCGCCGCCTCGCGTCCGCGTGCCGCCACACACTTCCGTGAGCTGTCGTGGGGGTCCGCGCCGCGTGGTGGGACTCAGCGGTGCCGCCATGAGAGGGACGTGCTGAGAGAGGGAGGCAGCGAGGAGGATTGGGAGAGGAGAGGGAGGCGCTGTGAGAGAGAGGGGAGAGAGAGAGAGAGAGGGAGGCGCTGTGGGAGAGAGAGTGAGAGAGAGAGAGGTACCCAAACCCTAACTCGCCGTATATATAGTAGAGCGTCTTAATGGGCCGGATTGGACCTCGCCTGGCCTATTTGGGCTGCAGCATTTACTGCAGCGGACACCTTAAAATGCCCGCTGCGGTAAATACCTTATTTACCGCAGCGGACACCATAAGATGCACGCTGCGGTAAACCAATTTACCGCATCGGGCAATTGTGGCCGTCACGGTAAGTTATTTCGGTCCGTTGAGGTAAATGGTGGCGATTTACCGCAGCGGGCTGAAAAGACGTCCGCTGCGGAGGCCTTTTTGGGAACGCTGCACAAAATCGTTTTTGACATAGTGCACATCACTGCCGGTTATGTCGAACCGGCAGTGATGGCTCAAGCATCACTGCCGGTTGGCTCAAGCATCACTGCCGGTTCGTGTTACAAACCAGCAGTGATGCTTGAGCCATCACTGCCGGTTCGTTTAACCAACCGACAGTGAAGGGGTTATATCACTGTCGGTTCTAATTGATTCGGCAGTGAAATGATTTTTACAATTTGTAGTAATAAACGAACCATTTAATATCGATGTGAAGGTGTCAATCTTATTACAAAAACCATCAACATTTATATTACAAAAACCATCAATATTACAAAAATTTAGTGAAGTGTCGATCTTATTGTACAATAGTTCAATGATTCAGTACTATCAATAATTCAGTGAAGTGTAAGTCACCGATCTTGTAACAAAAAACCTTATCGATAAACAACAACGTATTAAATAGTGCACTCTCCATTGCTTCACAACTACGAGCACATGATGAACTAACAATGGTTAACGGTGGTCGAGTAGTTGGTGGGTCTCCCTTCTTAGTCACAACCAACTTTGTTTGAAATTCTGCAGTAGTTAGTGTTGGCTCTTCATCAGCATATTTGTAGTCATAACCCAATGCATCCATTACTTCATTCAAAATGGCTTCAAAACTACACCCTGCGTAGGTCATGTCATACTCCTCTATCTATAAGTATTGGTAGAAGATAGTGTTAATTATAAGAGCAATATTGGTAACATACAAGAACAAATCTAGGTATAAGCTATGAGTCTTAGACTTACCATTGGTGAGTCCTAAGCCATTCGTGCAATGAAACCCCAAAGATTATGATACATGATGTGATTAATAGCTTGAATCTTCACTAGGACAGAGTAGGATTGAAGTGTGATCTCATTTCTTGAGAGCGTAGTTACACAAGCAAAGACAACATACTTAATAGCAAAACCCGTTGGGGTGCCTTTATTCCCACCTCTGAGATTTGTAACACATTGCGACCGCCAACATCACCGCGGCCACAACCACTACCACAACCACGACCATGACTCATCCTAATGACAATTGAAAATGAACTACGACATTGGAGTTGTGGACCATTGTCTACATGATAAATCTGAACATTCACATTGTCAACCCCAAAATAGGCGAGTGTTCCTTTAAGACAAACAATTGGATCAATCATCTACAATATATATAAGACATGTTAATTAACTTGGATGATGTAGTCATACATATGAAACATATATTGATTAACTTACTATGCTTGGATGATTCACCGGCATTACCGGCAATACCGGATCAAAACCCATCCAAGTACAATAACCATTCCAACTAATGACTTCCGGTGGTGGGAGATTTCGACGTCCAGCCATCTATATATTAAATGACATTTACTAAGATTATATTTCATAGCATATACATATATTATATATTTTTTTGGATAAGGGAACAAAGTTCCAGCCTCTACCATTCGAAAATGGTACACAGGTGAGCGTCACTTTACAAGAAAAAAGTCATAAGGCAAACACGCACAATCTAGAAGGAAAACAAAGTTCGGCTTAACTAGTGAGCTTGGCGCCAACAAGACAAAACTAAACACCAATACGGTTTGTGAATTTCCAACCAAATTTTGTGAAAACTGACATAATCAAAGTCTCCCATCTTCTGCTTCCTTCATTGAAGAACGGATGTTCATCCTCCTTATGCAGCATGGACCACTGACGGATCCAGTACGTTGCCCTGAAGATTACCTGCATGAAAGTATTAGCTTTAGCTTTATTAAACACCATATCATTTCTATTCAACCATATCGCCCAACAGAGTGCGGCGGCCCCTAACAAAATTTGGTTCCGAAGCATTGGATCCAAACCATGAAGCCAAGAACCAAACATGTTACCAATGCTAGTAGGTGGTCGAATTCCAAAAGAGATATTCACAGTGTTCCAAATAAGGCTTGCAAAATGGCAATCGAAAAACAAATGTTGAATTGTTTCAATAGAGTTACAAAAACAACATTTGATACTTCCGTGCCAATTTCTTTTTGCTAGATTATCTTTGGTAAGGGTTACTCTTTTTTTAAATACCACAAGAAAATCTTAATTTTCAGTGGTAATTTTAGTTTCCAAAGAGGACTTCTTTCTGGATGGATTCCTTGTCGAATGAAGCTTGCATACATAGACCGAACTGAAAACAAACCATTATTAGTAAGGTTCCATCGGAAGGTATCTTGTCCAGATGTGAGGCTGATTTGCACCACTTTTGAGACTACATCAAACCACGCGATCCGATTTGCATTAATTAAACCTCGTCTAAAGGATACATTAAGCGGTACAGATCCAAGGACTTTTGCCACTGTATCATTTTTATGCCTCACAATGGTAAACAAGGTTGGGTACACCTCGCTCAAAGGTCTATCGCCTAACCAAACATCCTTCCAAAACCTCACATTTTCGCCATTGTGCACTTTAAAGGTGCCACATGTGAGAAAATTTTCTTTCACTTTCATGAGACCAGCCCAGAAATGTGAATCTCCCGGTCTGTGTTGCAACTGGGACAAGGGTTTGTTAGTGAGATATTTTCTTCTTAGAAGGTTTTTCCATACCCCATCCTCATTAATTAGCCTGAAAAGCCACTTGCTAAGGAGGCATCTATTTTGAAGGTCAAGGTTATGTATACCTAAACCACCAAAATCTTTTGGGGTGCAAAGAACAGTCCATTTGGCAAGACGGTATTCTTTTTGTGTCCATCACCTTGCCAGAAAAAACGAGAGCGGTAGTAATCTAATTTTTGAAGGACACATCTAGGGACTTCAAAAAAAAGATAGCATAAACATGGATAAACTAGTTAGCAAAACATGGAGCTAAACACTTAAAATCCCAAATAGGTATTTCGTCGAACACCTTGGTTGCATGGATATGGACATGGACCTCACCTTGATTCTGTGGTCATTGGCGTCGTGGAGGGAGGTCCTTGGCGGCGTCCTCCGGCGGCCTTCACGCGGCGGCGGCGGCGTGCTGCGGCGTGGAGCGGCAAGGTCGGGTAGGGAGCGCATCAGGCGGCGGCGGCGGCGGCGTGGAGAGGCAGTGGTGGCGTGTTGCGGCGGCGTGGAGCGGCGGCGTGCTTCGGCGGCGGCGGCTTGGAGCGGATGAGTGGGCACTGGCGCGTGTCTCAACATTTCGGGGCGCGCCAGTGCCTGCTTAAATAACCACGAACCAGCGACTTATCACTGCCGGTTCAAGCCACGAACCGGTAGTGAATCTCCTTATCACTGTCGGTTCGTGGCTTGAACCGGCAGTGAACCGACAGACAACCTTCACTATCGGTTGAAGCCACAAACCGACAGTGATAAGGAGATTCATTGCCGGTTCGGCCACAACCACAATCATTTTGGGGCCTGTCAGCCAATGAACCGACAGTGAAGGTGCATCACCGCCGGCCCAAAACAAACCGGCAGTGATGGACCGACAGTGATGCTTGATTCTGTAGTAGTGCAAGGTAGTATAGTTTGTTGCTCGTGTGTCTAGGTATACCTCCCCCATATGATATAATGTGTTTTGTGGAACAACCATGGATATTCCCAGACATTGTATTGCTAAATGCTATCAACCACCGTACACATTATATATATTAACACATATTCAATGTTGTAGATGACTAACAATACGTGCTAATTGTTATTTTTCATCTAGTTTCACTTTGTGTACGTGACCAACTTTTTGTGATTGGTTCACATTACAATGTCTTGTCTATGGTTGTTTGCTATCCAGTATCAATCTCATCAGGCCAGCCTCATCCCTCATGCAATTAGTGTTTACTATATAGCTGTTTACACATCCAAAATGAAGTGGTCTTGATGGTTGCATCTTGGATTGATGTGTCATTGCATTGGTGGTTCAGTTTGGTCCATATATATTGTACTGGTCGAGGTGCAATCAATTGGTGGTTGCATATTGTACTGGACTACTGGTGCAATCAACTGATGGCCCCCCTTGCTGCCGAAATGGTGGTTGCATATTGGATTGCTATCCAATTGGTGGTTCTATGCGCCTGCTCTGATTATTTTACTGTCCAACTAAAAGCATTTGAAAAGATTTGATGATTTAGCTATGGGGTGTAATAATAGCTACAAAAACCTTAATATGGTTGTTTCCTAATAGTGTAGCTACTGTGTACTACCTTCATATGGTATATACCCCCTCCTTGTCCCTTCTCATAACTCACAAGTGCATACAAGCTCTTCTCATAAGTACCTTGCAAGGTACCTTTTCCCCCCTGTCTCTTCTCATAACTCACCCTGAGTAGCTTGCTTTGCGCCACCAAAAAAATCAAATCAGAGATGGCAAGTACTAGTCTTGCAGAAAGTGCACTGAGGACGCTCCCAGAAAATCTCAAGTTGGTCACCGTACTGAGCATCGACGGTGGCGGCATCAGAGGGATCATCCCGGCCACCATCCTCGCCTTCCTAGAAGCCAAGCTCCAAGTAACCAAGAGATGAGTTCATCTAGTGTTTCATGCTTCATATGCATGGTGATGATAGATGCCCCGTTTGAGTCCTCTCTCATTGTTGTGCCTAGCCTGTGTGTAGGAACTGGACGGGCCAGATGCTCGTATCGCAGACTACTTCGACGTCGTCGCTGGCACGAGCACCGGCGGTCTCTTGACGGCGATGCTCACAGCCCCAGACGCCAACGACCGACCACTCTTCGCTGCCAAGGACCTGGCGCGGTTCTACATTCAGAACTCACCTAAAATCTTCCGACAGAAGTAAAGACACTGCTAGGCTTCTTACACTTCAGAACGAACATATTTGTCCACTACAACGAAAGGATGCATGAACCGGTGACCTCCATGAGTTTTGCAGGAACACTATGGGCTCCAAGCTCGCCAGCAAGCTAAGGATGGTGTGTGGGCCCAAGTACGACGGCAAGTACCTCCATGAGCAGCTCCAACGGTTCCTTGGTAATACAAGGCTGGACAGTACGTTGACCAATGTTGTCATTCCGACCTTCGACATTGCGTACATGCAACCGACGATTTTCTCCAGCTTTGAGGTAACTCATCAAGTACTACTGACCGAAACAGTTCCCTCGATCATCGAGTGTCTGGAGGTTAGAGAACGGTACTCGGTAGGACTGATGTGATGGCTTTTGCATTGTCGTCTTTTACTTCGCTTGAGGTATCAAATTCAAATCTTGATAAGAAAATCGTTTTTAGTGGAGACACTAGCGAGGTTCATTTCGAACCAACGCTGGGTTCCTCTTAGCAGTAGTACTCAAGAGTGTCCACAGTTTCACACAAGCTAGCAAGCAGCTTCAGAAGTAAAGAGATACATGATACATCATTTCACTGTTTAACAAGAAAAGAACGAGAAGGTTCTCTTTAAACATCTACAGTAGTAAGTACTATACCTGATATGTTATTTTCAGATAAAACAGGAATATGAGTAGTGAACTGGAAACACGTACTTCGTATGAAGTCTGTTTCTATTTCAAGAACATGTCACATGTGCATGTCGTTGTTATTAAACAGTAAACCTGAAGGGACGTTCCCTAGTAGTACTAGGTAAATCGTTCATTTTTTTGTCGGATACGTAATGCTCAGGAGTCAGGGTAAAGGTGACAAACTTCGATACCAGTAAATTTCGTTATCGGCCTCTTTCATGAATAATTTCTTTTGCAGTTTGTTTGGTGGTGTTTGCATATATTCCGGAATATGGTCCTACTTAACGAATTAATTAAGTAGGCCGGCATTTTTATCAGTATCACTGCTACTTTAGTGTGCATTTGGGTTGGTGTTCTGTCCCTCTAGTCTATGTACCTAAGCTTGGAGGAAAAACCGAAGACAGGGTGCTGATGTGCTATATTTTACCCCTTCACAGCCAACTGCTAGTATTACTTTAGTCTAATCACGACATACAACAACTTATAGTTTATATAGTCCTATATATATGATAATAAGGTCATCATCGGCTTATTTATTTCGCTCCATCATTAGTAGTAGGTAGTAGCTAATAATTGCATGTCGAGAGGATCAGGAACAGAGCTGATTAAGGCTAACACTACTACAGAAATCTTTATCGAGGCGGACAAAATTGGTTTTCCGCGGCGGGCAGAGCAGTCCGACATCGCGGAAAGGTCACACTAAATAGAAAGTTTACGGATGCGGGCGCTCGTTGCCCGCCGCGGTTAATCGGTAGCAAAGAACAAAAAAAACCAAAAACCCGTAACCTAGATCTGGGTCGGGATCTGGGCCTCGCCCCGAGCGCCGCCGTGCACCCGGGGAGGGGTGGGGGAGCGCCGCGCGCTGCGCGCCGCCATGGGAGCTCTGGGGAGTGCCGCCACGCCGCCATGGACCGCCGGGGAAGGGGAGGGGGCGGGGGAGCGTCGCCATGTACCGTCGCGCCACCATGGACCGCCGGGGCCAGCGTCGTTGCGCGCCTCTCCCCCGAGCGCCGCCGCAGCCATGGGAGGGGAGGGGGATTGCCGCGAGCCGCCGGGGAAGGGGAGGGGGCGGGAGAAGTCGCGGGATGGGGAGGGGGAGCCTCGCGGGAGGGAGAGCGCCATGCGTCGCCGGCCCGGCTCGTGAATGAGAAAGGAAAGGTGGAGAGAGAAGGGGATAAAGCACCAAAACCCTAACTTCCTATTATATACTTGACCGTCGGATTGGGTCTAGCCTGGGCCGTTTGGGCCTCGGCTTTAACCGTGGCGGGCCTTTTAGGATGCCCGTTGCGGTAAATCAATTTACCGTGACGGACGCCTTAGGACGACCACCTCGAAAAATAAGGTATTCTCCGTGGTGTCTTAAGACGTCCGCCACGGTAAATTGTTTTACCGTAGCGGGCAAAAGTGTCCACCACGATAAATAAAAAATGTCTGTTGCGGTAAATAATGAGATTTACCGCAGCGGGCAAAAGTAGGTGTCCGTCATGGGGTGCAAAAATGTAACGCTGCGCATAATTATTTTTGTAGTAGTGTAAGAGCATCTTTAGTAGAAGCACACAAATCACGGTTTCTACTTTTTATTTGAGGTCTCCTGCACTCTTGAGTGACCTGTTTTCTATGCGACACTCCAACAGTAAGCTCTCAAAACATAGCCTTCAAATTCATTTTTTATAGGAAATGACATGCGGGGCCCATGCACCATCCTCTTTCTTTTCTTCTTCTCTGTTGATGAACATAACCATCATCTCTCGACAACTGGGCGGAGAAGGTAGAGAGAAGAAGGGAACCACCGAGGAGGAGAAGAAGAGGGGACTTGGAGCTCTACAGGTGTTGTTGTTGTCGGGGGTTACAAAGCCAACCAACGGGGATCTGCTGTCGTGCGGGATCCAGGCTAGAAAGTGATGGAACATCATCGAGGGAGGTGCAGCCGAAGGGGATCCACGTCGTGAGAGAGATCCGCATCAGGAATGAAACTGGCGTCGCTAGGGTGCTCCTACTGGAGGGGACGCCACTAGGGAGCAAAAGGGAGTGGTTGTACCAAAAAAACACCGCAAGCAATTGATGACCAAGAGAAAAACCCGCGTGCGGAACAGGATGGCGCACAACTAAGATTGTCGTAATAGAAATTTGAGGGCTACAATTAGGGCTCATGGAATGAGGCGTGAGAGGGGATATGAGGTCCCTTAAATTTGGGGTCCCTAATATAGGGTCATTGTTTTAGTTTTTTTTTAGCTTTGGCCTTTTTATTTGACTAGCAAACATGCCCGTGCGTTGCAACGGAGGTGCGTCCGTACGTGTGCTTCGCCCGTTTTTCCGTCGGCAGCTTGCAGTACCTCTAAATGACGACGCCTAGGTCGAACTCCCACACGACTGGTGGCGTACCGCCGTCGGGGCCGGCATAGACCAGCGTGATGTCCACGTCGTAGAGCTTCACGAGCTGTTGTGCTTTGTTCAAAAGCTCCGCCTTCCTCCACGTGAAGGCCTTCACGTGATCATGTGCGTTGCCTATGAGGCACATCTGGATCTTCATGCACGACATGGACAACGTATGTTGGTGGCGGCGGCGACGCTGTGGTCCTGCTACGTACGTACGCGGTCGTCGCTCGGCTCCGCCTGTGCGGCCGGCGGCTCGCTGGCTAGGACATGACGGTGTTGTGGGAGTTGTGCGGTATTGTGTTGTCCGATTCACCGTGCACACGAACATGGTCGTACACACACACACACGAAGGGAGGAGGCACACGACTACACGTGCAGCGGCGGCGGCACGTATCTTGATCCTGTTATGAACATGAACTTCTCTTCTTGTTGGATTGGAAGACGGAACACAGAGGCTCCCGGTTATACATGCTATCCGGATCATGATTTGGTTTGACGAGGTAGAGGAAAAACATGCTATGCGGATGGACAAAAAAATAATAATAAACAAAAAAAGAATAAGAAAAAAAAAGTCCGCATAGAAGAGTTTTGTATTTAGATTAGGATTTCTATTTCTATTTAAATATATTTATAGAAAACATGTAAACAGAAAAAAAGAATAAGAACTTCGAAGTTACACGAATACAAAGGAAAAAGGAAAAGCATGCCGCAGGTGGAACAAAAAACAAGACAATAAATAAACAACTAATAAGAAACAAAAATGTCGATATAGAAGACGTTTTGTATTTAGGTTAGGATTTCTATTTTATTTAGGTATTATAACAACTAGCAGATGTGCCCGTGCGATGATGCAACGGAAAAAAAAATTAGCCTACAATGCAGGTTCCTACCCATGAATGAGTTGTCGATGCACCACGAGCACCATGAATGAGTAGCCGATGTTGTCAACGGAGGTGAGCAGGGCGCAATATTCGATGATGACAATGTCGTCGTGTTATATGTTCACCTAACGGTCTTCTCGTCTTTTTTTACGGAGGTCCTCATTAATCACGAACATAGAATTTTCTATATTTTTTATAGAAAGAAATTTCTATTCTTATTTTTTCTACTTAGAGTAGAAATTTGTATTCAGGTTATATGGGATAGAGGATAAATTAGATTTGAATTATGATTCCTAGCTATCCACGATCGAAGGGATATATTTCGATTGGGACCAAAATAACAAGATCAAATCAATAATTGTGAAATGAGAAAAAAATATCATATACGACTTATAGACTACTTATGCACGTAAGTTTTCCTAAAAAGTTGTTCATGCACGTAAATTTTATGATCGAATCAGTAGAGCTATTCCTACCTATTTTGAAGATAAAAGACACCAGATTAGAGTCAAGACGGACAAGAGATCAAAACAAAGCAGCCAAAGGAAAAAAATACAGATTTTGGAGCTTGTAACGGAAAACAGAAAGCGTCTCCGAGTAGAACTCTAAACTAACAACCAATCGGAACACAATAGGAAACTGAACAGGAGATAGAAACGTCGTAATTTACAAAGATAATTTTGTTTGGAATCGGACGGGGCTCTTGGGTTCTTAATTTTGGTAAGTTTTAAGTGGCAACTCGTATTAGAGTAGAAAACAATCCATATAAAAATAGACATAGACAATATTTATGGAGTTAGTTAGGGAAAGACGAACCAAAAAACGGCTGAAATTTTGGCTCTTTATTAATAGGTATAGATAGATATAGATTATATAGATCTATTTAGAGTAGGAGAATAAGAAAAAAAACCGTCTGTATAGGAGACATTTTGTATTTAGATTAGGATTTCTATTTCTATTTAAATATATTTATAGAAAATATGTAGAAAACAAGAAAAAAATAATGGATAAAAAGGGAAAAGGAAAAAGGAAAAGCATGCATGCTGCGGATAGAAAAAAATCAAGACAATAAACAAACAAAGAATAAGAAACAAAAATGTTCGTACATGAGACGTTTTGTATTTAGGTTAGGATTTCTATTTCTATTTAGGTTACTAACAATCATAGATTTAGATTAGGATTCCTACTAGTAGCAATTCCAGAATATATATGTTTTTGTGTTCTACCGAGTCCTTGACGTATAGAAAACGAACAAGGCCTATAAATATATCTATATCTAACTCTTCATTATCCGGTAGTTAGAGGGAGACGGATCTGAAAAGAATGGATGGACGAAAAAAAAAAGCCTAAGATTTTGTCTCTTTATTATTAGGTATAGATTTTGAGGGTTCAAATAGAGACTCTACTAGAGTGCTGGAGACGCTCTAAGATGGTCTATCGGTCCTTTCCCGGTCCAATGCAATTTTCTAGTAATAAACAGTAAAATTTGGTTTTGTTCATTGTTGTATAAATAGAATGCTGATTAGTTAGATGAACTTGGTCAAGCTCTGCCTCTCGATCAAAAGGATATTTTTGTGTACTTCCTTAGTTTTCGTGAATTATGTGCGCCTAAGCACGTATTTTGATTAATTGGAGAACGAATGTATCGTGTTTTTCGTAATTACCCCGTTGTTTTCGTGGCTTGCTGCATGTATGATCAGTTGAAGCACCGGCCGTGGAAAAATGCGCTTCTATCAGACATATCGATGAGCACCTCGGCCGCGCCTACCTTCTTCCCGCCGCACTACTTCGAGACGACGGACGAGAATGGCGGGAGGAAGGCCTTCAACCTTGTGGATGGTGGGGTCGCTGCGAACAACCCCGTAAGCTAGCACCACGAAGCAATGCATGCACATGCACCCCATATAGACCATTGTTCAGACTTCAGACAGCCTCACATTCACCTCTGCGTGCGTGCAGACACTGTGCGCGATGAACCAGGTGTCTAAGGACATCATCCTCGAGAACGACGACTTCTTCCCGGTGAAGCCAGCGGACTACGGCAAGTTCATGGTGATCTCCCTCGGCTGCGGGTCGAACCGGAACCGAAGGTACTGCGCCAAGGCCGCCGCCAAGTGGGGAATCTTCAGCTGGCTCTTCAAGAACGGCACGGCTCCTATTATCGACATGTTCAACTCCGCCAGCGCCGACATGGTCGACATCCACCTCTGCGTCCTCTTCAGGGCGCTGCGCTCCAGCGAAAACTACCTGCGCATTCAGTACGATCAGCTGACGGGCAGCGCCGGCTCCATCGACGACACCTCCAAAGAGAACATGGATAGACTGGTGAGGATCGGGAATAAGCTGCTGGACATGAACGTCTCCCGGGTGGACCTGGAGACCGGCCGGACCGTGGAGGTGCCCGGTGCAGGCACCAATGCCGAGCAGCTCGCCAAGTTTGCCAAGCAGCTTTCTGACGAGCGACGACGCCGGCGCCAGGATAAGAAGCTTACTAGTAGTAGTTCCGAAGTAGGATTCCATGTCCAACGTCAAGCTTGGTACGGTGACGCTCCTAGTACAGAGGTAGGGTATCTTGTGCCCGCAGGAGAAGAGCGAGTTGCTGCTGCATACGAAAGTTGCATGGCTCAAGCTCAAGGTGGCTGCTGCTCGAGTGATGTGGCTTCAGAGGTAGAAGCAGTATTCGGGAACATGTGGAACAGCTGGGGAGAAGTAGAAGGCTTCAGTTGACATCTGCAGGACGTCTGATGGAGTCCCTGGGTGATGCTGCTTCGCTCGGTGGATAGTCTGATGATTACTCTGTGTTCTGTTAAAGTTGTTAAGTCTGATGTAATCTCAATTTGCGTTCTTTTGGCTTCGGTACTTAATATCGGTTCAGATGGTATACCCATCTGCTATGCTGTAAACTTTACTCTGTCTTTTGCCTATGGTTAAAAGACTGGGGCTCGACCCTATAATTCATTTCAAAAAAATACGGTGACGCTTGAACTGCATTCGGTGTTCTACTAGGGGCCTGTTTGGTTCACGTACTAGTAGAGTCCGGCTTATATCTAAGAGCCAGGTTTACGTGGGACAAGCTCAGATCATGTGATCGTGTCGTGTTTGGTTGACTACATCGATCTAGCATGCCTGAAGAGATGATGTTTGGTTACTCGTACGAAGATATGTTGCATGAGATAAAAACATTACAAACTATTTTTATCTAACTATGTCGTAAACATCTTTAAAATACATTAATATCACTTGATATTGACTAATTATACACTAACAGTGTCATTAGTGAAGAAATGACTGCATCCAGCGAGCCAGGCCCGGCAGGAGCGACTGATTTCCACGTTCCCGCAGAGCCTGGCTACGGGGTACCTCGTACACGCGTTGAGCCTAGCTCACCTAGACCAGACAACCAAACGGCTAATTCCTGTATCCCGCCAGCCTGGTTCAGGCGGATGCAGGCAACCAAACAGGCCCTAGATGTCTAAGCGTGTTCGCGTTCCTCGGCGAATGTGCCATTATTCCTCATACTATGAGAGGGGAAAGAGTCAAAGACGTGTACTCCCGCGTCCCTATATAAAAAGTCATTCTTCTTTCTCAAAAAATTCAATTATTTTTAATTTTAACTAAAAATATATATAATATTAATATTTATAATATATAATTAGTAGTATTAGATCGTAGAATATACTTTTATACAAAACTTATTTAGAGATATGAATATTATACATATTTTTTATAAAACTAATCAAATTTAAGAAAGTTTGACATGCACACATTACATAACGACGGATGAATGTATCACATAACGATCTTATTTGTGGGATGAAGGGAAAAGTGTTAAATGTTCACATACTAATAGCATCATGAGGTTAAATTTGTCTAATAAAGAGAACAACTTCGGTACTCTCCTTTTAATAATTGCACACAACTTAGGGCGTCTTCAATGAGGACGAAATCGCTAGCAGAGGCTAAATTCTATTGGCCGAGAAGGAAGCAGAGCACTGCGCTAGTGAGGCCGAAATCGCTAGTCTCGCACCGTCTTTCCTGTATCTCTCCTTCACAACAGTTTCTGCTCCACATCTGACATTCTTTTTTATCATTTTCAGACGTTACATTGCTAGCGGTTTGTATATCGTCGTTAGGACGTCCTAGCTTAGAGCAATTCTTCTAACTAATTATATATTTTGTAATTATTTCTCACGGTCTGGTCTATGCTCGGCCCATCCTAGCCCATGTCTAGCTCGATTGAACTCTAAATTCATCTCTTGTCGATGCCCTTCATTCTGTTCCCGCACCTTCCGTTTCCTTGTGCGCAGGCGATCGGCGACGGCGCTCCACAGATGTCCTCGCCGCTCCTCCTATGCCCATGCGACGAGGATGTCCCTTGAGATTGGAGAGCGCAGCTGCCGGATGCGAGGAGACGGAGTGAGGACGTCCCAAAAGGGACTAGGGCTGGGACCAGAAGACATGACTTTGGTCCAAGGTTTGTGTGGGTTCGGACGGGCAGGCTGGCCAATACGTGACCCAGGTTGAAGATAATTACAAAAATATTTAATTATGGGTTGTTTTAAGATGCATACAATTTTTAAAAGGAGTGTCGGAGCAGTTCTCCTGTCTAATTAAAAAACAAGATATACAGACCTTCCATCCGATATCCTCTCCTATTTCTTTTTGTATTTTTTTCATGACTAGCAAGCGTGCCCGTGCGTTGTAACTAGAGAAAAAATATTACTAAAAATCGAGAACAATAGTGTTGGATATTTATTTATAGTTGACCTTTTTTTTGTAAAGTTTAATTTTGAAAACTATACTTTTTATAACCAAAATATATTTAATATAAGTTAATAGTTTGACTAATGTCACGTTATTCAATTAAGGAATTATATAAATTTAGTTTGATATATTTTTTCTTTCCATTATAGAACATAGAAATAGTATTATTAATCTCTACCCTTTTCATAACAAACAATAAATCTGGTCAAAATATCATATGGTAATTTCTCATAATTCATGTAGCATCAGCAATACTATATATTATTTTTTTGTTATTAGAAATGATATCCCAAAACATAGGTACAACATAGGGTCTCACCTCATTTGAATACGACAACTGTTAGCGGCTGCCACCTGCAAGGCTGAACCACCCGCGAATAAACAAAGTCAAAAAAAGAAGATAAAAAAAACATTTGGGAGCTTATCCCTTGCTCCATAATTAATGCTCTAGAGTCATGGACTACTCGTTCTCACCAGTCACCATACTGTACGTGTGCGACAGAGCCAGCACGCTTCTTCCCCTTCCTTTCCCCGTCAATCCATCTCCTCCCCCTTGCCTTTCCCATCCCCTCGCTCACCCCCGGACAGCCATGAGCCGAGTTCTTTTCTTTCCATTGAAGACGTCGGATCCTGCAAGTGCATGGCTGCGGCGAGATGGCTGGCAGCGGTGGTGCCAACCATAAGCTCTCCGGTGGCATCCAAGGCACAGTGGAGTCGGTCGACAGCGGCATCAACTCCGGTGACCGTGCGTGAGATCTGCGCAAGTGGGGCTAGCTATGGCTTGGGTGTTTGATGTGTTGCTCTATGACTCTATCTCTCTTTTTCCACAGCCAACCAACGACGTTTGAGAGTGCAGTCTAACTCGTCGTCTAGTGGATCTGCATCCAAGCCAGCAGATCCGGTCGTTGGGTGGATTGGATCCACCCAAATCTAACCAGGCTACCAGATCCTGGTCCATTGGGCCATGCCTGTCCTCTACGCGAGTCAGTGGCGGATCCAGGATGCGCTCAAGGGGACTAATTAATAAAGATGATGATTGACAATGAAAATTTAATCATGATTTAGAATTAATACTTACTATCTAGAAAATTTTGATGAATTTTATAAAGATTTAATGGAGAAATGAGTAAATTTTATAGAGATTTGATGGAGAAATAAGTGAAATTTATGGAGATTTAATGAAGAAATGAGTACAATTTATAGCTATGTAATAAAGGAACGAGGCCATAGGGGGCTGCAGCCCCCCTGAATCCGCCCGTGACGCGAGTCATCGCCGCCATTGCGCACTCCAGGTGTTGTTCCCTGTACGTTGCAGATGGTTGTGTTCCCCCCTCCCTATTCTGAACGCCAAAGTGGCCCGCGCGCACAGGGTCCCTAACCGGTGAGGGTAAATATTTATGTTCCTTTTATAAAAATTTGATAGTCAGAATTTATTTTGGACGACATTCAAAATATAAACAAATGTTAACGTGTGTTGCAACAGAAAAAAAACTATACATATTTATTTATGTGTTGATCTTTTTATAAAATGTAATAAATTATTTTATGATGACAAGACATGCATAATACGAGTATAAATCAGTATTGGCAATAATATAGCAATGTCCTATATACTAAGCATATATAACAAATTAAAATATAATATTGGTATATTATTTTTAGGATGCAAAGCACAAAAATATTTAGATGTCTTTTTTTGTGGATTTTAGAATATTTTAATGCTTTTATTTTATGTAGCGTCTTGCAGACAATATTATATTTTTTAAATAACAAATAGAAATGTAATTATGAAACAATACTTTGCGTGTCTTTGACGCCACTGGCAGAGATTAACAAAGATGTTTAACATTATTTTTTTAAAAAAAAAACAGGATGGTTACATTTTTTTGAAACAGCTCATCACATATTTTAGTTAGGATATTCTTAGTATATATATCTCGCTTGTAGATATAGATTTATTATTTATATTAGTATATTATTTATATGGAGACCTTGATACGATCCTTGGTTGTATATGGTTGGAGTATTTTCTTTTTGTCGTTTTATTTTACATGTGTGCGTGTTTTCCCTGCTGAGATTTCCTAGGCGGGCTGGAAGCAGACCGTGCCATGTGAAAAGTTTGAAGTTTTTCAAACGATAAATAAATAAAATGTTTGGATGTTTTCATGTAAGCTTCTATGGTGTGGTGGTTAGTCTCTGCCCTTCCGATGTTTGAGACCACAGTTCGTATCTTAGATGTGGCGGTAATTTTTGGTTTTTTTCCTGTCCACCCGTCCAGTGGTTGGCTGGTGTGGGCCGTGAGTTCTGTCGATGGGCCTGAGTGGAGTGGGCTATTGAAAGCTGGTATGGGCCGACCGGATCAGAGCACGAGTGGAGTGGGCTGTCGGCACGAGTGGAGGAGTGGGCTGTCGAGAGAGTGAATAACCGAAATTCAAATGGACTGGACGAAAAAAAGAGACTAAAATTTTGCCTCTTTATTATTAGGTATAGATATATTTTGGGTACAAATGTTGATTCGGCCGTTTCGTCTTTAAAGTAAACCTCCAACTAGTATGTACTCGCGTGACGGGTTGCCTTCTAAGGAGTCTCCACCATGGAGGAGCTCGACCCTTAGGCATGGTGAGCAAGAGGGCCATGGGGGAGAGAGAGCGAGAAGGAGGGGTCATCATGGGGGAGAGAGTGAGATTGAGATCTAGAAGGGTCGCCATGGGGAGTAGTCTGACCCCATGCTTTTTTGTGGGCACAGACGAGTGTTGCGTGGGGAAGATATGGAGAGGCCGATTCACAAGAATACAGAGGGGGTGAGCTCGGTATTGTGGACGAGGTTGTGGAGATAGATTGAATGCATCATGGTATTGGAGCCCAAGACCAAAACCATCCAAACAATAGAATTAGGGGTACCAATGCCAATTCCAAATTTTGCCTGAACACCAACATCCAAATGGGGCTGTAAGTATTTCATCCTCCATTCCTAGTTTATCACTCGCCAAAGACAAAATGAGTTGTAAGTGCCCAACAAGTTATAAAGAAGTTATTAAAGAGTGAAAACATATATAAAAAAGCGATTTTTATTAAAAAAAACTCTCTAGGAGAATTTAGAAAGTCGGTTTAAGAAATACCGTTGAAGATGTTCTAAGTAGCTAATAACAGGACTGAGGTAAGATAATAATAAGGTCATAAGGGTCTGAGCTGGTATATTGTTTTAGTTTTGCAGGTCGGGAGCAGTATCCTCTTTACCGATTTATATCTTGGAAAAAAATAGAGAGTACACATACACCCGTACATATAACTACTAGATAATTCAAGTTATGTTTATTAAAAACTAGATATACATACACGCACAAAGTGCAAAAACGAAAATGCTGGAGAGAAAAAAGTTACTTGCCCAATGACAGTGATGTGATGCATATCCAATGAGCCATATGACTGAGTAGCTGACTAGTAGTAGTAGTCATATATTATAGATCTAAAGACAAAAGATAGTCCACAGAATCCCGTTTATCAACTTATCGTACCATTTTTTTATAGTAAATAAACTAAGTGTGGCTATCATATATTCTCAAAAGATAGTGTCATGCACCATTGATTTATACTAGGAAACACGCTCACGCTATTGATTTATACTAGGAAACACGCTCACGCTCATAAAACACATGTCTCTAGAGCAAATGATAAACATGCTTCCACCCTCGATTTGAAATCTCCAAAGCAATCACTTCTATCTTCTTACTTATCCACACGAGGGTGTCCTTGACTTGCTCGCCACGCTGCAGTCGGGCCCAGAAGCGTATCCAATACGCTCTCCTGAAAATAACCTGCGAAATAAAGTTAATTTTTATTTTATTAAAAATTACATCATTTCGGCATCGCGAGATAGCCCAGCACATGACAGCAACCCTAACCCAAATTAAATCTTTGATTTGTTTAGGCTAATAAATAAGCTAATTAACAAAATGCGATAGGCAGATAGCTAGAGAAGTCAAAGATGTTTTCTGAACTGAGAAATAATGGCAG
>CM039136.1:39253131-39340302 GCA_022036555.1 Microstegium vimineum | reverse complement strand
CGAAGCCTTTTTGATCTGGACCGCGTGCGTGCGTGCGGGGCGGGGCGGGGCGGTGTTCTTTTTTTTTTTTAACCGTGCCAACGCCGACCTGCGCTGCGCGGGGCGGCCGGAGCGACGTGATGGCGCGGGGCACGCGTCTGCCAGCGTGGTGGAGCCTGCCACGGCCCACGGGTGCGGGTGGCTTGGCTAGTTGGCTCCGACCGATGGGGCTTGGCTGCTCGAGCCAGCAGCCAGCGCTTGTTGCAGTGGTGTAGTGGCGGTGGCGCCGCGGAACGGGTCAGCGCTGCCGCTGGCTGCGCACCAGGGGGCCACGGCCCACGGGGCTAATCATGAGTGCAGCGGGCGCTCGTCGTAGCCAGCCTCGGCGGCTCCCAGTGTCCCAGGGGCCAGGGCCAGGGATCATCCGCATGGACTGGAGGGCCAGCTCTTCGATTTTACTGTTGGCCTTCGCGGGAGGCTTTTTTTTCCCACCTTTTATTATTCGTTTGGTGGAGTGGCAGCTCTTCGATTTGACTGTTGCACGCTGTAAAAAAAAGGTGCTGCTCCCCGCACGGTCTTGGAAAAGCTGACACAGCGGATTGGCTGAAATCAGTGACTCGTTCATTTGGTCCCGACGACTGTCTCACGGTGTCATCTATCATATATTAGTAAGTATATATTTTTTAAATTATAAGGGTTTCGATTTTCTAAAAACGTATTTTTATTCTACACTAACACGTACAAAATATCTAGATATATAATAAAAATAATATTTTTAAAAATATGAAAATATCTTATAATTTAGAATGGAGAAAGTACAACATTGTTAAAGGCTATCATGTTCATAAAGGCTGTACAATATTAATTAAAAAAATATACCATTGAGTTTAATGATCATCTAACAGTATAGATCTAACCAAAGATTTCGTACCAAATACGATTAATAAGATACAGCAAAACTTGGATTTAAAGAAAATATACAATTACTGTTGTTAAACATAGGTAACTTTATAAGCCATGATTGCTGTACTACAAGTATGAAGGCTTTGAGAGCAATCCGAATGTACCACAGTTTTTAAACTAATAGCAAAAGATTACAATATAGCTAAGTTCAAAATTAAAGGATATGAAAGAGTCTATAGATAGATAGATAGATAGATAGATAGATAGATAGTATTACTATATATGTATATAGCTAAATTTAGAATCAAAGATGTGAAAGAGAATGTATAAATTATGCATCTATTAATTATCAAAATTTTCATGCCATACATGAGTTACCATATTACATATATGATAAATATATGATATTTTATATATACACTGCCTAGAATCTTGAAAGTTTTATAAATATAGGACATTTTGTACTAATATAAAAAATAAAATATCCTAAATTTAGAATTGAAACCTATCTATTTACAACAATGTCAAAAGGAGCCATCCTATTCATCGAGAAAGTCAGGCGTGCCATAGTTTTCTGAGGCATATGTTTAATTCATTGCTATAACTACAGCACATTATATTTTTTTAGCATCATGTCCACACGTCATACACTCATTTTCTTGTCAAATTTTGCATAAGTGTGGCTTTATTCCTTTTTATGCAAAACAGGAGGGGTGCATCCTCTATTGTGAGATTTATTAAACCAGTTAAAAACAGAATCATAATACAAGTAGATTCAAGAGACAAAGAAAGAAAGAAAAAATACGTAAACTAGAAAGATTAAACAAGATTGTTTAACCATTGCTCAATTAAAGGAAAGTATCTTTTCTTTGCACGCCAGAGGATCAGTGCAAATTTTGTCTTGAACATTCTTTTTGCATCTTTCAGGGAAGGCTTCATTTGGTTAAATATTAAGCCATTCCTAATCTTCCAGATTGCCCAACACATTAAGATGAAAATCTCCGTGAAGAATGAGGCCTTTTGTTGCATGTTGAAACTTTCTAAGTTACGGTGTAAGTTCAACTGATGCAGGAGCTCAAAGCTTAGCTAGTGTTAGCACTCTGCATCAAAAGGACAATGAAAGAGTAGATGTTTCGGATATTCTTCCACTAGATTGTTGCATAGAAAACAATGGTAATCTAAAAGCTCCATATTTTTTCCTACGAAGCAATTCTCATGTGCTCAGTCTATCGTTGAGAATTAGCTAACAAATGACTTTATACTTATTTTGACAGGAACTATTCCACATCCAAGTAAAGTCGGAATGAATGTGGCTTTGTTTTTGCTCGTCGCACATTCTATGCTGAAATTGAGACATAGAGATGGGTCACCAAGGCAGTTGGAGGATTGACCCCTCGACCCATTGCTGGATCCAACTCGGGATGGGGGTAGACCAGTATCAAACACCCTAGCTAATTCATACTAATTAATAAGCAGGTTTAGTGAACACAGGACAAAAAAAATGTCTAAGTTAATAAGTAGCGTGACATCTAATGGTACCTACCTAAAGGCTCGAGAATGGGAACTTAACATCTTCGTTCCGGCAAGACGGTTTGGCCTCCCCAACCAACCATACATGCAGAGATCGACACCATCAGGCGATCGATGCACCGTGCATGTGAAGTAAAGACGCACTTGTCGCCGGCCGGCCGGCCGGCCGGCCGTTGCACGCCAGGCTCGCGGCCACGTGAGATATTTTACCTTTTGGGGGCTCCCTCCGCGGTGGTGTTCATGCCACCGTTGAGCACTTGAGCTTGAGCCGGCCACCGCACTGCAGGAACCTTTACCAAAGGTGTGCACCTCCTCTGCAAGATTACAAGCGGACAAGAACGCAGTGGCAGGTGAAAAAGCGCCGTGTTTTGTGCGTTATATCGAAAAATGATCCATCAGGATTATCTGCTGCTGCTGGATAAAATCTGAACAGGAAAAGAAATTGTAACACGCATGTATTATGTTCGGATACAGGATAAGATTTGAATCAAGATAAGCAACCGTACGTTCAAAGTCGATGCTTCACGTGCTTTTTGTGCATGTGGTTGATCATTTGCTTTTTGCGAGGCACTTAACTTGGATTGGTCGTGCTCATTAAATCAGATTAGACAAGTCTTTCACCTCTGAAGACGGGGGGAGGCACATGCCGGTCGCGGAGGTAGCAAGTAATCCCAATTTTTTGTCCACAAAATTTCGTTATATGTCCTGACAGTGTCCATGTGACATGGTCCACACGGACAGTGGCGCACACATCCTAGTAGCCACAGTCAATCATAGACTGCAACACTGAACAAAGGGTGTCGCATTTGGAAGCATGCATGCATGGCTACAAGTTTTTCTTCTTTGATGATCATTGGTTAGGTCAAGGATGCTTCCAGCAGTTAGAATCCAAATATATAACCATAAGTAGAAAATAACATCTTCTTTCGCCCAAATTAGTTTGTATACGTGTAATGCTGCATTACAGTTAGCATTTGGTTCGGTCTTAGCCGTTGGATTTAAACGAGATTCAAGGCACCGCACTGCAGTCTCAGCATATCCTTCTGCAGAGGCAGAGGATCCAGGATCCATGTATGTTTGACTGCCATCGTCAGATTTAAAAATATCAGCACTGCCGATCTCTTAAATAAAATGATACACTCTGCTCGTCTTCTTCTGAAACCACTACAGATGCTGCTCGTTTTTAAGCAGATTCAAACGAACTTGGGACCGTCCAAGCTTTTGCAGCTGAAAAGTCGGTGGCTGGGCGGTTTGACAGTAGAATCGGAGAGATTCAGAGCCCCGGGAAGCAGGCAAGAATCCTTCTCCTAAAGTCCTAACTAACCCCTGGAATCCAAAGCTCTCAGCAGCTACAAGGCGGGACCAGCAGCTACTGAACAAGAGAAAGGCATTCACATGACGGCGTCGCAGTTGCTGAGCTTGCTCTGAAGAGCAGGAAGAGGACCGTGTTTTTCGAATTGCCTAACAATTCATGTGACCTCGCTTTGCTGAACCCAATGAGCACCTAAGCTTGTGTTATACTACTACTGCCGAGTCCTCAGCTGTCTGAAGTACCTGCTCTGCATTTGAACGAAAGCTGTCGATCAGTATAAACTACTAACATTAGTTCATAGAAAAAAGCATATAATAATCATCACTCCCGGCTGTGACACCCTGGCTAAATCATGTGCTAGCACCTTTCAAGAATAGCTTTGCTAGAAATCAGAAAAAGGAAGAAAAGCTTGTGCTCCTTTTTTTTCCAACTGTGAAACCCACAATTGAGCAGCTCCTTTCTATTACCCCACTCTAGATTTTTATTTTGTAAAATTATAATTGACAGATCTTTTCCCTCATTCGTTTTAAAAAGACAAATTGCAGCTGTAGCTAGTGACTTCATTTGGGGCAACAGAGACAAGATGTCTCATGCTCATGAAATTATTGCTGGACTTTGGAGGCCTGTTTCCAGGTCACAAAATTGGGTTTTTGTTTGTTGGGGAGTGTCCTCACCCGAAAACTGAAACTGTTCATGGAGAAAGAGGTGACAGTGAACCAGTGGTAGAGACAGATACCTCACTGCTAGGATTTATTCATTGAGGAATTATGGTTTCCTTTTCCTTGTAGCTTTCTGCCTGTAGGAAAAAGACATTAGTGTTAGACATCGAAAAAAACAAATCACAGCACAAGCTGCGGAATTATATCGCTAAAAATTTCCTTTACATGCTGGCAATTTCAGAATTCCGCACCTGTCAGCGACTGTTTTCGCAGGAAGAAGAAAGCTGAGCACAGCTGCAGCCTGACCAAAGTTTTGTCCGGAAAGCAGTTACGCCAACAGTTTTCAAGAATCACTCTCAAATCCACCACATTGTCCCTCAAATCACTCTCTTGTCTCTTCGTTAACGAATCATTGTTCATCTTGCAGCCTCAGCCGATCCCTTTCCATCAGTATCATAGCATGAGGGAGTGAAAGGAAGGAGAGGTGGTAGCAATGCAGCAAAAAACACATCAGAGCTGCAAGGACATGTCTACTCGCCTACTCACTCAATCATCTGCTAGCCCAGCTCGCCCAACACATACCGAAAAAAAATATCCAAGGATTGTTCATGGTCCACCAAACCAAGCGCCTTTGCGACCTGCTTCCGCAGCAGAAAGTTGCATGTATCTGGCACAGAGAGGCGATCAGAAGGTTAGCCAATGGCGGGCACAGCGCAGCGCAGCTGATGAGCAAGCGCTGAAGCCTGAAGAAATGGAAGCGGGCAGCAGAGCCAAAAAGCTGTCAGCTCGCCCCATCGATTCATCGACCATCGTTGCGCATTTGTGTACTGCTGCGCTGTGTTTAGCATGGCCAAGGCCCTCAAGAGTCCGGGACGACAATGATATCGGAATCCAAAGGCGAAATGTGGCTTGCTCTCTGGATTCATCCGTTTGTCTTGGTTCGTTCACTGTCACCCTGTCAGCCATCAGCATGCCAGTGCAATCCATTTTGCTGCTTAAAATCTTCTCAAATCATTGTGTGTTGCCTTACGCTACAGACCGTAAGAATGATTGGAGGCGCATTGCTCTGCTCGTGAAAAGGTGAGATTTTTTTGTTCCAAAAAAATGTTAGGTGAGATTCTGAAAGAAAAACTGAAGACTAGTAAAACTGACCACGGATTTTATGTAAAGTCGGTTTGAATACTGGTGGAATAATTCCTAGCAAATAGCTAGCTACTTTTTTCGACAATAAAGTGCGACACCACTATTTCTGTCTTTCAGGCCCATAACCTCAACCGAACTAACCCCGGGAGTCCACGAGAGGTACGATGCGGCCCAATAACACATTAAAGTCTGGGCGGTCTGTATTTTGGAGAGCTAGACGACCGAACTAACCACAAGAGTCCACGAGAGTTACGATGCGGCCCAATATATAACACATTAAAATGTGAACAGGGTCTGTATTTTGGAGAGCTAGACGACTTGTCTAACAAAAAGTATTGTCTAAAGTTGTTTGCAAATTTGATAAAATTTGTGTTGGCACTTGAATTGTACGCAAGCCGGTCTTAGAATTAGCTCATGCTAGTTTTTGTCCAATCCAAAAAAAAAACTATAAAATTGTACAACATCATTTTTTAAACCGGACAAGACCATTCCTACTCCTTATAAATATGGGCCATATAAAATATTGGAACCACAACTGTCAACAAAATATGGCCGGCAGTCTACCGACTGATATATCCGTGATAATAGATTGATCGGTGGTGGTGCACGCAATAGAAACTAGATGGTGACACAGGCGCAGAGGCACCGATTTAGATAGATTTAGACCGTTAAGTCAACGTAGTGTCTTTGGTGGATTTCAATGGGGTCCCCACCAGCCTTAGGGTATCTCCAAGAGTTTACCAAATTAACTTAACATCCATAAAATTTTGACAAAACATGAAAAAACATCCTCCAACAATTTGGTATCTTAATTTGGTAAAAATAGAAACTTGGCAAATCTTTCCTCCCGACACGCATATATGTGCTGCATCGACTTCGCATCCCATCGAAAGATTAAGGTGGAAGGACCTTCTAGTAAACAGAAATTCTTTATTGTGTTCAATTTATAAAAATGCTAGACAGAAGAGTTTACAGATCTAGACTTATTTGATTTTTGAGAAGTTCAGGGTTCTCGATGCAAAACTATTGTTCTTTTATCTTTTCTATTTATATACATTTAAATGGCTGAAAATTTGGAAATTTATAGTAACTAGCAAATGTGCTCGTGTGTTGCAATAAAACTCAATACGTATAGAAATCGGACTTTGTACTTTGTCCGATAAACATGCCCATGTGTAGTAACGAAACTTAATACGTGTACGAATCAGATTAGGGGAGCCGGACAAAAAAAGTGGAGGAGAGAAATTTTACCTCTTTAGTATTATTATTATTATTATATATAGATATATAGATTCATATAAAAATAATAAAATAGCAAATAAAGACTTTTTGGAATCCTCATGAGTAGATCTATGAAATGAAATAATAATATGGTAGTTTTTAGTAGAATAGTTTTACTATTGTATTTATCTATGATATTTAAGGATAAATAACTTGTGGGATTTTTTTTTAATTTGCTAAGTCCAAAAGAACAAGCTCTTGGAGAGAGCCTCTTTTTTACTTAACATAATTTTTAGGAGTTGGCAAATCACATGATTTGCCAAGTAGAATTTGGAAAACTTTTGGAGATGCTCTTATAGCTTGGGGGTAGGGTTAAGTTAGATCTATCTCTAATCGGATATTATGCTAATTATTTATATAAGGAATACAATATCTAGCATATCCGATCAGATCTTCCTCCATCGTCAAGATATCTTCTTATTGTCTTACGGTGCACGTCGAGCAGGGCCGAGCACCATGGGCTTTGATCTCATGGGCTAGACCACCTCTAGTGGCATGGCCCGTGTGTCGCCATGTGGGTATCTAGATTGTACCCCCCACAACAACCGATTGAGGTATCAATTTGCGATTCCTTTTTACCTCCTCTGCCCCTATTTTTTGTTGTTTTTCTGAATGAGATTTATTGATATTCAAGGTGGACTTGCCGATCCTATAACAACCATGATGGTTTTTCTTGATAGGTGTCCGTGAGTTGATCGGACAAAGAACAAACGCCTGATTGGCCTCACCGTTGGGACCTTCCTCCGCCGCATGCTAAGCTATGTGCATCCTTGGATGATCTAGCCCTACTAGTGTGCGAATCACATCGGTGTCAACAATTTACCTAGCCTGGAAAATTAAAAGTTGACCTATTTAGTTGGAAGCATGTGCCTAAGAAGGACAATGAAACAGAAAGCTTATTTCTTCTTGTCTAATGAAGATATAATTTGTTAGATTCTATAGTACCTAACTTCATATTTCATAGTTTTTGGTGGTGCATCCCAAATCCTAAGTGCGTAAAATTAAAGTGGACATGCCTGTATCAAAGATGAACAATTTAGTATACCCTTGTTCGTACTATTTGCCTTCTCCAAAAACAAGAAAATAGTTTATGTGAAAGTTAACTTTTAGACCTGATAATTGTTCAAAAACACATAGGTCTAACTTCATGTTATTAGCCTACTCAAATTCATGGTCCATAAATAGCGTACTCAAAATCATGGTCCATAAAAAAGATTGTATCATCTGCATATTAAAAAAGACCTACTCTCATTGCCATTAAGAATTACACCAACATAGCTTTTTTCACTAACCTTTCTATTGACTTGCTCCAAATAGGGCTGAGGATGACACTTCAAAAAGGAAATCTCAACAAACTGTATGATAAGCGTTCTCATAATCTAGTTTAAGGATACAACCTGGCTCCTTACTATTATGTATACTATGAACTAGTTCATGAGCTATGATCACACTTCCCAAAATATGCCATCTCTAAATAAAAACACTTTGTTAAGGGGATACTAGTATACTAGCTATTTTCCCTAGCCTTAAAGTTAATGCTTTAGAGAAGATTTTGAAGCTACAAGTTATCAAACTAATGGGTACTTATAATTTTTTTGTAGACCTCACACCTTCCTCCTTTGGTATTAAGGTAATCATGGCAAAATTGAGGTGGTGTATATCTAATTTATCATGGTAAAAGTCATTGAACCTAGCTATGAGGTCATATTTGACTATATCCCAAAGTTTTTGATAAAACATGAAAGAAACACCATCCGCATATCAGATAAACACCGCCTCTCGAATTTTAGTGTTAGTGAAACGAGTAGTAAGTAGTTGATTTCTTGATTAGTGACCAATTTTTTTTGTCCCAAAAGTTTTCTACTAAATGGATTTTCATCCTATTTTCTTTATCAAACAACTTCTTATAAAAGTCAACACCAATATCCATCATACCCTTTTGGTCTTCTACTATGTAGAAGGCCCCTCAAGAACCTCAATTATTTTCCTACTTCTATGATTAGCCATAGCATGAAAATAAGCAGTATTCCAATCTCTTTCTAGAATATCCTTATCCATTCCTTGATCTCTTTGAGGGCCTAGTTTTTATCTAGAGCCTTAGCAACTTATCTAAATCTAATTAACTAATCTGTAAGAATTCTACTTTCCATTTTTGTTTCTAAATTATTCTACTCTAGAGCCAACTCTACTTTCTCTCTATTCATACTAGCCACCTCATTTGAAACCCAACCTCTAGCTAGTCTATGAAATGTCTTGTTTCTAAACTACTAGACATATAAACTTTAGGAAGCATTACAAGGAGTTGTCCACACCTTTTTCTACAACTTTGGCAAAACTATCCTTTTGTAATCATCATTTATCAAAATGAATACATTTTTTTACCAGAAAAGATCTTATCACCAATGTATAACATAAGAGTAGGGGTGAAAATGGTACATATACTTTTTGACCGTAATCGAGACCGAATTCATTTAGAGAGATTTAGATCAGTCCGGATATTCAACATCTGATACCGTATCCGTATCTGAATACTCAAATCGAATATTTGTAATGTTGATATCTAATCGTATCCTATCCGGTTATGTTGATAAGCAATCGTATCCTATCTGGTATTGTTGACATTATTTGTATTCGTATTTGATCTGTTTTATCCCTACATAAGAGGGTTATGGTCACTAGAAGTCTATCTAAACTCTTAACTCTAGCTAGAGAGAAATTTCTTTCCCATTCCGTTAAAATAAATTCCTATCTATCTTGTCCATAAGTGGCTTATGCTGGTTATTTGTAGTAAAATCCCTATTGCTAGCATTTAGTTCCACACATGCACATTTGTGAACTCATTCATTAAAAGCATTGGTCCATTTATGATGCAAATCTACCTAAATTAAAATCTCCTCCTGATTACCAAGAGGGTTATGATTGTTTTACATATTAGGAAAAAGTTGTGAAAGTCTATTTTTCCTCCCTTAACTCCAAAACCGGACAAACTATCTCTCCCAACTTTTAAAAACCATGCGTTTTACCTCCCTCACCCTGTTATAAGCGGTTTTGAAGGCGGTTTTGCCTTTTTTTTTTTACCTTTTTCGGCTGAATATTTAAAAAATCATAGTAAATGACATAAAAATCATAAAATAGAAAATCTAATTTTCTTGGACTTCACATGAGTAGATCTACATAGTGAACAAATAATAATAGTTGAGGGCCCCATGTGTTTGGTTTTGAGTAATTGATGAAACCTACTTAAGTACTAACCTTGGATCTCTAAGTGTGAATCATGAGATAGGTTGGTACATGCCATGTGATGGAGAAAATGGATCAAGGTGGTGATTGCAAAGGCTCTAGAATGATGGAGGTGAAGTGCAAAGGAAAATGGTGTGAAGGCAAAGGTGAAACTAGGAACCATTTTCGGTTTGGTGATCAAGACACCGTAGAGGGTGTGATCATATTTAGGATAAATAGTCGTACTATCAAGGAGGGAGCTCTTGTGTTTGATTACGGTTATCATGTGCCACTAGGTTCATTGCATTGCATATAAAATCAATTGAACTAGTGAAACAACCAACTAATTTCAAGATAAATGTGAACTAAAAGCTAACACACGTGCACAAGTGCTTGAATCACTTAGTGTTAGCCCTTGGAAGCTTGGAAGAAAGTTGGAGGCAGTTTGGACTCGGTTTGAAGGTCCGGACGCTAGGGTTTTGGTGTGCCCGGACCATTGGGTGCGTCCGGACACACACCCTAAGTTGGTTGATCAGAGACAGGGGTCCGAACGCTAGTTGAGGTCCGGACGCGGAGCTCCGGACGTGCGTCCGGAGGCTTGGTGCTCTCTGTTGTTTATGGAAGAGGAGGTCCGGACGCGTGTCTTTGTCCGGACAGTGGCTCCGGACCCGCGTCCGGAGGTGGTGTTGCTCTCGGGTGCTCTCGGGAAGTTGTAACACCCAAAAATTTTCATTCTTCGAAATAGACTAAAAATGGATTAAATGCATTTTCAGTGGACATTATAACATAGGAAAAATATTTAAAGATTTCACAAAATAAAAAAAAAATTCACAAGTAGAAACATCTTTGTTGCATACATGCTGCTGCATAGCTTTGTTGTTTGTTTGGCATTTTTCAAAATTCAAACTAGATGTTCAAAGGAGCTTT
Source organism: Microstegium vimineum (assembly GCA_022036555.1). NCBI lineage: Eukaryota > Viridiplantae > Streptophyta > Magnoliopsida > Poales > Poaceae > Microstegium > Microstegium vimineum. The sequence goes on along the minus strand of CM039136.1, from coordinate 39,329,349 downwards.
GAATTTGGTTTTGGAATTCCAGAAATAAATGAAAAAGAATTCCTTTTCCCTCCCTCTCTCTTTCTCCCTTCTCGGCCCAGTCCAGAATCCCCCCCTCTTCCCCTTGCCGCATGGGCTCTGCCCCGGCCCAGCTCTTCGCTCTGGCCCAAGCAGGCCGGCCCATTCCCCCGCAGAAGCGGCTGGCGCACTGCACTGCTCCCTCCCCCGCTGGCAAGCATGCCCCACATGTCAGCTTCACCTCCCCCCTTTCCTTCTTCTTTCTCCCCCTTTCCTTCTTCCTTGCACCGGCGCTTTCCTTCCCGGCCGCGTGATCGTGGCGGAATTGATCCGCCTTTCCTTCCCTTGTCGCGTCACGGAGCTATAAAGCCTAGCCCCACACCACACCTCCTCCACCCAGGCATCCGCAGCAGCAGCGCCCCAGAATCCCGCCACCACCGCCTCCGTCAGGGCACAGAGCCGCCGCCGTCATCCCGTGGTTGTCGAGCCTCTCCACGATGTCTAATCATTCCCCGAAGCACCGCGTGTGGTGAGTAGAGCCACGAAACCTCTCCATACCCCCCTCGCCCTCCTTCTCGCTCCGCGCGAGCTCACAGGTGAGCCGAGCCGCTGGATTGCGGGCACAGCCGCGACCGGGCCCAATCCGCTTCAATCAACCCCGCCATAGCGTACGCCATTCTTCCCTCTCTCTTCCGGTCCAATCCGCGTCGCGAATCATGCACCGCAGTGGCGGATTGCACCGCGCCGCCGTGCACGAGCTCTGCTCCAGCCGGATGCCACCGCCCTGCCCCCGATCTAATCTCATCCGTCCATCTTGGATCGGATGGCTATCAGAACCCGATACCCCTTCGCCCGACCCTTTTGCAAAAGAAACCCCGCCCCTTTTTAAGTCATAACCCGCAGTCCTTTGGCGCACTTCTCGCTCTACGTTTTCAGTTCTGGAAAACGTACTCTCTTTCGGATCTGTTTTAATTAAAAAAAAGATAAATAGAAAATTTTAATTACAGAACTGCCATCCAAATTTCAATTGTTTATAAAATGTTCATTTTAACTCCGTTTTGACTCATTCAAATTGCGTTAGGATCGTATCGATGTAATCTACGTGTTAGTTAGTGCATAGATCATGTTACACAACTTTTAAAGATATTTAATTGCTTAGTCTCTTTTAATCTCAAGTTTAAGTTGCAAATCTTGTTTAGAGCATATCTTTTTCGTTATAACTCCGTTTTTCGTGATCCAAACGTCTATGTGATCGTAGTGAGACGTAGGTTAGTTTTATAAAATTTTAATCTTGTTTTATTATGGTTGGTGTACTGTTCTAATCTATAGCCTTTGTTTGTTTGTATGTTATGTCTCGGTATGATTGTATGTTGATGTGGTGATCGAGTATAGACGGTGAGCAGTATGTGGGTTACCAGGAGGATTTCTTTGTTGAGCAGGAGAAGCAGGAACCGTTTGAGGAAGGCAAGTATTCATGGGATCATCCTTGTCCTAATCACATTAAACATTAATTCATGTTATGCATGTGTTTCCTTGACACCCTATATAGTTCTACCATAGATTTGTACCTTATACCTTGTTACCCTGGGATTTATGTATTGGGTAGATCAAGCTAGTGCTCTTGAAAAATAACTATGATCATGTAACCTTGACTAATGACTTATGCAACAACAGTAAAATATGCTTTTTAGCAACATGGATTAAGGTGATCTAGAGCATAGTTTTTGAGGTGCTCTAGAACCTCTGTAAGCTATCACCCGGGATTTACAGTACAACCATGAGAGCTACATGGCTCTGGCTTTAGTTAAGTAAGGGGGTTACTTTCTCGCATGTGATAGTTCATGAAAGTTGTCATTGACGCGCGGTTGTGGGGTACGGCCGGAGTGGCTACCGCTGCGCGTGTGTACCATCGAGGGGTCCCCGTATACCCCTTGCCCGTGGATTCGTAGTGTCTGTTGTATGTCAGCGAGCCCCTCTGAAAGACTTCATAGTGTACCCTGCCCGCTCACCTTGGCAGTGTTTTGGGAGTAATTAACCCGGGCATATGGGCAACACGACTCATGGGTAAAGTGTATAACCTCTGCAGAGTGTCTTAAAACTAATATATTAGCCGTGCTCACGGATACGAGCGGCCTGGAATTCTTATGGAACAAAATGACTTTAATCTACCATTTACTCGTTTGCTATTCATTATACATGTTTACTTGATCATATGGTTATTGGGCTGTTGCTATTATTGATGCTATCCATATGTTAAAATTGTGACAACATAAAAGCTGATGCAGTTAAACCAGTGCCATACTTTTTGAGCCTCATGAACCCCATGTTTACTTGTTGAGTACTAGAAGTACTTACGCTTGTTTATTTTCATATTTGGATATAAATCCCGGATGGGTACCAGATTATCAGAGTTATGAGGAGTATCCTGAGGATTACTAGGTTTGGAGTCAACCAGTTGACGTCCCTGTGCGATGGACCTTCGCGAGAGTTATCTTTTATTTCCGCTGTTATGTAATAGACTTTAATTAGATACTTATTCGCTATGTAATAAAACACCTGTAATGGTATATTTTTGATAATTTGTCGGCTTATGTGTGTGACTGATCTCTAGGCACACATAAGGTTTATGCATCCTGTTTTGTCTTTAAAACTGGGTGTGACAGAAGTCCTGGTTTATTTCCGGACGCTGGAGGCAGTGCTTCTGGACCCGTGCTACAGGAGCGTCCGGAGGCACGTGGCAGGCAGAGGCGCGCGCGGGAAAGAAGGCGTTTGAACGGGAGGTTGACTGGACGCGCGGCCATTGGTCCGGACGTCGCACTGCGCGCGTCCGGAGGTCGCGTCCGGAGGCTCAAGTAGAGCCGTTGGCTCTCGGCTTGTGAAGGGTCCGGACGCGGCTGATGGTCTGGACCCCCTGTGAAAGTAGCGTCCGGAGTGGATGCAGAGGCTCAGTTTGAGGGGCAAAACGGCTAGTGTTTGAGTGTGGGCTATATAAGGTGGTATGGCCGGCCCGTGTAGCTCTCTCTTGCACTCCTACTTCACTCACACACTTGTGCTTGCTTGAGATTGCTCCACCCACTCATCCTCTTGACATAATTGACATATTCAAGAGAGATTGAGTGAACCAAGTGCATTGCTTGATTGATTGCATAGTAGTGGCACTTGGTGATCGTCGTCGTCGCGGGAGTTCTTGTTATTCTTGGAGGTTTTCATCTCCTAGACGGCTTGGAGCGACGAGGATCGTTGAGCGGAGAAAGGGGATTGTCTCTTGCTTCGATCGGTGGATTGTGAGGGGTTCTTGAACCTTCCCCGCGGGAGTTCGCAAAAGGTATCTCTAGTGGATTGCTCGTAGCTTGTGGATCCCTATCTTGTGTTGGTTTTGCGGCACCCGGTGACGGGTTTGACGTGTGATGCCAATTAGCGCGTGAACCTCCAAGTAGGTGTATCGCTACAACGGGGACTAGCTTATTGGCAAACAAGTGAACCTCGGAGAAAAATCTTGTGTCTCATTGTCTCTCTCCGAGGATTTCTATTGTGATTGATTGACTACATATTGGTCTCCTCTCCACGTCGATATAACCCTTCTAACTCTATCTTTGCATTTACATTCTTACTTTCCTGCAAAGTAGAGTAGCTCTCTAACTTGTGTAGCCTTGTGTAGAGTTTTCTAGGTTGCTAGCTAGTTTGTGTGCCATAGTCTTTTTCTTGCTAGTAACTAGAATTGGTAGGTGGCTTGCCTAACCGTAGTGCTAGCACAAACTTGCTTTACGCCATGTGTTATTTTAACAAGTTTGCCTAAGTGTTGTTGTAGAATTTTTAATAGGCTATTCACCCTCCCCTCTAGCCATATCTAGACCTTTCAATAGTGTGCTTTAGTATAATTTTTTTGTTGTGGATTTAGATCTATTCTTTTCCATAATTAATTTGAATAATTCATAACTGCAGTTTTTATGTTTCAATTATTGTAAATTTCTATGGTGACCTAGTTATTGTATGATTGATCTACAGTAAAACTTTCATAGTCATTAATTCATGTATAAATTAGTTATAGATTTATTTAGTGTTTATGCTTGTTAAATCTAAATAAATCAATAAATAATTTATATCTGATCCAATTAGTATGAAATTTTTACTAGTTGTAGCATATAATGACTAGGCCACCATAAAATTTTCATAAATATTGGACCCTAGAATCTACAGTTATGAATTATTCAAATTAATTACAGAAAAGAATAGATCTAAATCTACAATAAAAACTTTGTACTAAAATATATCATATTATATGTTTGTTGTGTGTATCTACTCATGTGAATTCCAATTAAATTTTATTCTCTATATATGATTGTTTTGTGATTTACTATGATTTTTTAAAGATTCAGCTGAAATGAATAGAAAATAGAAAGATAAAACCGCTTATTATCGAGCTAGGGAGGTAAAATGCATGGTTTCAATAGTTGAGAGAGGTGGTTTGCCTGGTTCTAGAGTTCAGATAGAAAAAAAAAGATTTTCACAAAAGTTAAGGGAGAAAAAGTGAACTTTTTATGACATATTAAATAAAAAATATATACGGTCCGTGTACTATGCCTAACAACACACCAATTGTGCGTTGTTTTTATAACCATTCATACATGTGAGAAAGATTCAAGATTGTGCTAAGCAATATTAAAAAAAAATAATTATAACACTGTTTTAGTCCTCCACTCCGATCCTATCTCGCTACGACCCCTACCTAATTTGAACTATGATCCCATCGGCATTGGCATATCCTTCACTTGAGGAGCATATGGATCCACATGTACAAGTGGTCAACTCCCTTCTTTCTTTAGCATCTCGGCACCTCCACTCTATATTACTATGACTGACCCCTCAATCCAGATCTCTTACTTCACGAGAAGACAAATAACCAAAAGTTCAATTAAATATATAAAAACATTTACTATTGTTGTCAGTATTATTAGATTAACTATGAAATATATTTTTATAATAAATATATTTTAAGATGTAAATAATTTTTTTTTTGCGAACACAAAAGATGTAAATAATTACATTGAACTTAAGACTGTTTGAGTCCTCAGCAGTGAGATTTTAATTCTTTTTGAATCAAAATAACGTATAATAAAACTTAGAAAAGCCACAATAACTTAAAATTTTAAAATGAGGAAGTGCCACTTTAAGCCAACACAAGAGGCACAAAAGTTTGCAAACTCCGTATAGAGATAAGGATCAGGGCAAAGCAGATGCACCGTCGCTTGCTCGCCAGCAGGCTGCTGCACTGCACCACTAGCTCACTGGCGGCATGCATGCCCACCTATAATGGAGGCCTTCACTTGGCTTGTGCGTCCAATAATGCCGTGGACTAGGTTGCATTGCATGCAACACACCAACGGTTAAGGAGTATCCAGGGGGCGGCGGCCGGCGGGGCTCTTTTTACCTGCCTTTTCGGCGGAGGCGCAGACCTCGCCACGAGCCACTGAAGCTGAATGTTGGCGACGGCAGGCTAGGACAATCAGAGACGACGACCATGGCATGCCAGCACCAGCAGAAACCTGGAATATTCCCAGGGTCCAGGGACACTGTGAATTTGCCAGGAATCTTGGGCGATCTGGTACATCACATGGAACGGGAAAGCAGCAGTGAGTGCGGAGTTGAGAGGAATCTCGTGGCTGGTTGGTTGGTTCTCTGAACTACTACTGCGACTGCAAGAGATCTTATCGAGGATCGGATGGATCAGATGATCGCCATGCGTGTCAGGAGAGGTATGTGCATTATTGTGCATGCGCGCGCCTTGCGGCTTGCCAGACTGATCTCGTCGACGTGCAGTCCACCGTCCAACGAGCAGCAGGCATGTGCAAGCATGCACGCTGGTTCTCTCCGTTCTAAAGATCTCTGGTACGGTGTGCCAAGTGGTCTTGTGTGCAATGACAGGACACGATAGCACAGATCAGATGAAGTTGAGAAATACTATCTTAGATCAAGATAACTGAGAGTTGGCAGGTTTAAGCCAATATTTGGCACTTCAATACTCCAATTTATCTAATCTTAACCCACGACTCAAATTGTCCCTCCATTATTTCAAATTGTAGGATGTTTTGGGTTGACACATATCCCCTACGGTGCTGCATAGGGACTTGAGGGGCTGACAGGTGAGTCAGGTTGCAATTACGGCCACCTGCAAGCCCCTCGAAAGCTTCATCCGCTCAAATCGGCTTAGTATGTGGCAACATTTCAGATTTAAAGGGAAAAAAAACCCTAAAAAAATATAACAAATATTTGATTTCGGATGTAAAATCCTGCAAAAGTATCTGGAGCTTGTGAAACAAATTCTACGAGCTAAATCCAAATAATAGATTCAAATATTCAACTAATATTGCAAACAAAATGTAATGTCTAGTGCATGCAAACTTCGGCTACACATACAAATTTCTGGATGGTTATATTCATCACAGATGATGAATTGGTTTGTCCACTACTGTAATAACTATTTGCAAAGTTGGTCAAAAAGGGTTAACTAGAGTCTACAAGCCAATCACTTTTAACTCAATGTCTATATTAATCACAGTTTCTAAAGATGTTGTTGGATGCCCGCCTTCTGAAAAAACAAAAAAAAAATTACAAGCTATCGACGAGACCCATGAGTCCATTGACGCACCACCGCCGACCAAGAATTGCACCTTGCCATTGAAGACCCAATCAACATATTGGTGTTGTATTTTGCTAGATCTGAGTGCACCACACCGCCACTATGCTAGCATGATAGTGGCTTTGATGCTGCTCCCGAAACATGCCACTGGCCTCAACATAGATTCGCCTCACCGCCACCTGATCGTTGTGCCTTCGGCCAAATCCGCCTCCTAGGGCCGCCACACCCAATACAAGTTCCTATCAGCGGCAATGGAAAGGGAGGTGTAGGAGGCCGCCTTAGGGGATCTTTCAACACCAATCAATACTTTGTCATTGACCACATGTCCCCGTCTCGAGGGATCCTCGTGTCACATATAGCTTTGGCACCGTTGGTTGGAGGTGCCACCTGAGACGCTCGATGGTGCTTAGAGAAAGAAGCGTTGATCGAGGAGATTGAGAATTTGAAAGGGAGCTAAGATAGAGAAGTGTAGATGAGGGTGAGAAGATAAGTTAAGTTAGGTATATGTGGGTCGGTTAGGTCTCCGGTTCATTTAATAGGTTATTAAATAAGTTCTATTTTTAAAGACATCTTAAGAGGCCTGCATCAATTAACCTTGTCTTTGAAAATAGGCCCATTAACTCTTTATTCATTAGGTATTTTTAGAGATAGGCTTTTTTCAACTACCTCAGTAAATAAAAGGGTTATCTTCTAAAAAAAATCTTTTTTGTTGTAGCGGTGATGACATGGTCGATGCATGGATTCATTTGGATTTTCCTAAAGCTTTCTTCAAATTTTTAGATTTAGCTCTTTTATTTGAAGTTTCTAGCACTTTTGTGTCATGGACTCTGGTCATTGTTGTGTGATTTCTTGTGTCTCAAAACATTACGGGCTCATTTGGACTACAAGAATTTCATAGAAATCATACAAAAAATTTATAGGAGTTATTTCATTTTCACAAAAAGTATGCAAAAAATCCTACATTCCAAAGGATTCCTTAACTTTTTCAAAATTTATGGGGTGTTGTGTATTTTCTTCCCTGTTTAGATTTAAGAGGTTTGCAAGCACATAGGGATGGAAACTAAATGGAAATGAAATTTGCCTTACCCAAACCAAATGGTATCAAATTTGGGGGGGGGGGGGGGGGCAAAATTGTACAAAATAGAGAGTTGAAGCGCTAAATGTGAACTTATCTTTTTGTTCAAGAAGAGGATCGACTTGTTCTTTTCATCCACTGGTTCGAAAAGGTTTGACAAGGTGCCTGAGATCTCGAACTTTTACAATTCAAAGCTCTAAGCAAATTTAAATTTGGAAATGGTAACTGCCAACAGCTGATATTTCTCAAAATTGCAGTCAAATTTTCTGCCGTTGACTATTTTTTTTCTCTGTCAATACTCACAGGTAATCTCAACCACGGGTGAAATTTTAAACCCTGAAAATGAGTACCAACTAGCAGTTAAGACAGGAGTAAATAAATAACTAGAAGTGACGCCGCCACGGCATCAGCATAGAAATGTAAGCATTATAATGTTACTCATCTCAGATACGTCCTCCACAACTGAATGTTTTGCGCAGTCCTTCTAAACTAAACTGTGATCAGAGCATCATGGATTAATGGTTTCTTATTGTCGACAACCATGCATGCAGAGAATAATTTTAAGCAACGTCGAATCTGTGCGAATGGGCACGCAAACCTGCCCTCATAAATTATATCCCCACTTCTTATTTTGTGATGTGCTGATTCCTTACTTTTGGAAACATTTCTTAAAAACGAAAGTATAGTAACAAATAAAACCACAAGTTGAGCTTCATGGGTTGGATATGGTCTCAAGTCAAATTCGGCAATGTTTCACGCAAGACAGAAGAGAGAATGTCAAGGCAGGGAGAGAGACAATGCCATATCTAGCTAGTCAGTCTTCCAAGTTCCAAGTTCCCCTCTTCTCCACAGCTCACTTTGTCGGGCCACCACATGCTCAAAAAACATGCATGGGACAGAGAATGATACAAAAATATTTTTGATCTTGATCTTTTGCTTCTTAATAATTTGAGACCTTATTATTAGACAGTTCTTTCAGTTATATCTCCTGTGTAAAAGAATCAATACAGGAGTTGTATATGTGTGATGAGTCTCGATTGACATCAGAGGTTGCAGAAAGCGAATCATGGTTATAAAATAGCAGTACAAAAGTTCATAATGCACAGTGAAGTAGTGATCTGAACATTGTACACAGCGACGAGCACAAAATACAAAATGAAAAGAGAAATGGGCATAATATGGTAGAACTGGAAAGTGGCAAAGCACTAAATTACAAATGAGTACGGTGTACTACTAGCACTCAGCTTAGATAAGAACACAGATAAGAACCACGACAAACTAGTTGTTGATCTTCCCTTTATTGCCAATACCGGGGCTGTTGCCAGGAGTCGTAGGCCGGGAGTCCGTGGTCATCCTCGGCATGCCTTCGCCGACTTCCTCAGCTCTCCTCGCAGTGGCCATTTTTTGCTTTGCGCTGAAGCCTCCATATCCTTCGGCGACGATGCCACCCTTGTATGCTCCTTCCTTTCCGTTGCACGGGGCCGCCACCAGCCGCCTCGCGTCGGCCTGGCTTGAGATGACAAGCATGATCAGAATGCAGGCGCACACAACCTTGGAACTTTCCATGTGAATATGTATGTTAGCTAGCTAGGACTAGGTGAGGAAGAGAGGATGGATATGATCAGCGCTATATGGAGAGTTATAGAGCTAGAGCTATATTCTTCTGAAGTCTCCTTGGGTTCCATTTGAGAAGGGTGTCCGCGACCATATATATAGCGGTGCGAGCACCGCAAAGATGCGGGTAGTTATATATGTGTGCCAGTTAGTGTACGTTAAGGTTCAGCGGCTGGCCAGTACGTGTGTGAAAACAATTATTTGTTATAGACTTAATAACACAGGTGCTTGTATTTTTTTAGGTTTATTTTAAAATTTAATGGTGCTATTCTTTCAATGATAGGCGATATGTCCATCGACAACGAGACATTTATGGTGACTTCATTCATTCTAAGATTTGTCGATCCAACTCAGTTCTTCGAAGAACCTGATAAAAATAAGACGTGTGTATGCGTGCGTGTGTTTATAGAGATAAGTACACGCTTGTTTATGTGAGTGCCTACATCTATAACTGATGCTTGTAAAGAAAAAAAATCATGTGTTCACTCAAGGAAATGTAAAGGCATCTAGGTAGACAACTAGTTTGGGTTTCACTAATTAATTAATGAATACAAGTACATGTGGCTAGTTTTGTTTTGTAAGATTTATAACCAAGCATTAGTCACATTTAGGTCAATTGGTTTTCTTGGTCCCCGGTGACCGGTTCCGGAGTAGACGCAATAGTATTCGTGAAGGTTAAATACATAGTGTCTAACTGTGACTTAGTCTTGAAGGCCCTTAGACTTATCGTTAGGAATTTTATTTTTTTTTCTTTGACCAATCTATTAAAGGTGTCAAGATTAGTAACTTGATCAAGAATTTGAGGCAAGGCACATTGACGCACATGTGAGAGTTACTCTAATTAAAATGGATTAAGAGTGACTAGAATATTAGATACTCCCTCTGTCCTAGAATTAAGGACGTCGGAACATTCAAAAATTGTATCAAAAAGGTAGACGTTTTAGCTCCTGGCCTATAACAAGGTACAACATACGTCCATCCATTGTCCTACTATCGGCCACCAAACGAATAAAAAAATTGAAAAACAGACGGGTGGGAGGAGGTGAGATATGCTAGTCGTAGACAAGTATGGAAAGGAGAGCGGGAGAGAGAGTATACAGGAACCGAGGAAGTAGGGGCATGCAGTGTATTTTGCCATAGTAATTGATACTTAGTGCTCGATCCTAGAACGTCCATTATTGTGAGATGGAGGAAGTAGAGGATAAGGTCAGAATCTCATATAAGTTTAATTGAATGAGGTCATACTCCAAATAGAGCCATAATTCAAGTTTGAAGTACACCGAAGTAATTGATCAAGGCCACCAAATTAATCCGATGCGGCACTATGCTATACTATATACTCTCTCTGTTTTAAAATAGAAGTCGTTCTTGTTTCTCGAGAAGTCAGATTTTTTAAACTTTGATCAATTATATATAAAATAATATTAATATTTGTAATGCATAATTAGTATAGCATCCCATAGCATAGTCATAATAAATTTATTTGGAGATATAAATATTGCACATATTTTTATAAACCTAGTCAAAGTTGAGAAAGTTTAACCTATATGCATTCTGAGACGGAGGGGTATATATATGTTAGGCATTGTTACTCACCAAATTATCATGAGGGTACGCGGGAAAAGAATAAATATAACGCACCCTACCTATTAGTAAAGCAAGGCCTTCTAAAGCCTATCTAACACGGACATATAGATCAGGGCACTAAAATAAATAAAGGATGTTTTAATATCACAAAATAAAAAAGAGGAGGAATTCGAAATGAAATTCATGATTTGTCCATTCCTAGTCGTCATGGGAAAAAATAAGAAAGAAAAAGAGCACGGATTGGGGAGCTCGTTAAATAACTAGCAAGTGTCTAATTTTGGCATAAGGAAATAATGTCAATTTCCCCAAACTTCCGAGTGCTCCTTGTTTAATTTCTACATGCTACTTTCTCTTTCTCTATCTCAAATTATAAGATGTTTTAATATTTCTAGATCCATAATTTTTAATACATATAAAATTTGGAACGGATGGGTAGCTTAAAAAGCTACTGGTCAATTTTTATAGCATATCAGCCGTACAAATGCTATGACTGAAAATACTCGTTTAAATTGTTATACCTTTCGGGCTAATTCGTTTGCTTTTTTTTGTTCTATAAATAATGAAACGCATCGTACGGCGTAATCAACACATTTTGCTCCACCATCAAAATAACCAGCTTTTGACTGGCCAAACAAATCACTCGTATATGTTTGAGGATCATCTTAATCATTGCGCAAATCTGCCGAGAAGTCGCTGTCCACAACGATCTTCAAGAGCTACGGGCCATAAACGGGCAGGACCTCCTGCAAGCTCCTCTACTTGATGGTTTGTATATTTTTGCTGCCATCCATCAAAAGCTCTAAGATCCCTCGACCAATTGCCTTTGTCTCCTGCATATCAAAATGCTCATATATGTTTATGGAAACGACAATTGTATTTTCTAAATCTGCAAGTACATCTATGATCTGCGGTGACGAGAGGTCATTTGCTGCAAATTTGTTTGGTGGGCTGAGATATGCCAGTTTATTCATCATCGCAAGAATAGCCAGCAGTAGCCAGTAGCACAGATGTTCGGCTGGCCTCAGAAAGGAATGTCGTACGTAGCATTAGTATATATATTTTAAAAGAATGAAAGAGATACTGGGGCCAATTTTAGTTTTTTCTAACATGGGCCATTCCTTTTGTAACCACATAAAGTTCAAATTTCAAAGAATGAAACAGATACGGGGGCCAATTTTAGTTTTTCTATCCTCGGCATTCCTTTGGTAATTACATAAACTTCAAATTTCAAAAGAATGAAACAGATACTGGGGCCAATTTTAGTTTTTCCAGCCTGGGCATTCCTTTTGTAATCACATAAAATTCAAATTTGTTTGAGATCGATTGTTAATTAGCTACAAAGATGGATAGATCAACTCTAGTATATTGTTCACGTTTTAAAATTGGACACTATCATGCACATCCCGATATGGGCAATTTTACGTTGCTTAGAAATAATGATATTTGTTTGTTATACCATATCTAAAGGTTAAAATATATGATTAGAAGGTACTCCCTCTATTCCAAAGACGGTGTGGCTTTTCTAGATTTTTTATTTTTTTAGTATTTAGACATAGTGTATATCTAAGTACATAACAAAAGTTATGTATTTGAAAATTTCAAAACGCTTATAATTTGAAATAGAGAGAGTACCTAAGTTCCTTATTTTTGCGAGGAAGAGAGTACCTAATTTGTGGACTGCAACAAAATTGTGGGATAGAAACTTGTTCCAAAATTAAGTCAAAGGGCAAATTTGTATTCTCATCTAAAGTAACAAATCTTACTTAAAACATTTAGCATCGGAGTTAAATTCAATCTAACTGAAATCAGCAAATGCATTTGCCACAAATATTTTGGAGTTTCTCAATAGCTGCAAATTAACTTGGTGATTCATGCCCTTTCTCGTCACAAGAAAAGCTGCATCTATGTTCTTCTTTGGCCTCACCAAGGAATGTCACACGTAAAATATCGGGATCAGCTTTAAGAAAACAGATGAGCGCTGGAGTCAACTTTAGTTCTCCAACTTGGAGTCTTTTTTAGTAATCTTAAGAAATTTAGCTTCTCTTTAATGTAGTCTTATGAAAAGAAAAAATTGCTAGTCTTATGAAATTAACTGGAATACTCTTTTAATGCAGTGACTTGTTTTGGAACTTCAAAAGGTGGTTAATGAATCGATGAGAGATTAGTGGACCAGACACCAGAGGCATCACATGCAAAAAAAAAAAAATGAGACTACTTTTATACAGCATCAGCAGAAAGAAGTGGCCCAGTGCTTATGGAGTCCGAAAACCTTCACTTAATGACATCTTAGATAAACAATGAAAGGGGACTATTCGTTGTGTCTGTTCTTGCTCATTGTGTCGGTGTATACAAGGAGCTTTCTATTACAATTAACAACACCAATGCCTAAACAAGGGCACTTCCATTTCATACATACACCAAATGGTGGCAAAAAGGAAAAAAAACACTAACACAACTCCCAATGGCCAATAATTGTCTTTGTCTTCCTAGTGTTAAAATGCTCTATATGTTTATGAAAAAGGCCTGTAGCCTAGTAGTTACAAGAGTCTTAATAGCACCTTATGCCATTCTCTCGTTGCAACTTCTTAGCATCCATGTTCTGTTGGCCTCACACTATACATAGCATTGTTGGTATCATTTTTTTCTCTTCTTTTCAAACTGACAAGTTCATTAAATTGGGACAATCTTTTGTATAGTCTTACGAGGTTTAAGTATATGTAGACCCTATATCTATAGTAAGAAAAGGCCATTTCCTGCAAACCTTTTTATAATAATCTTCATCTGCTGCAAAGTAATAGGAGTTTTTTGTCTGCTGCAAATTGGTTTGCTAATCGACGCTTTGTCTCTCAAAAAAGGTGTATAACCGTATAGATTAATAGTTTGTTTCAGTAAACAATGACATACGCCATTTTTCCCCTTTTGAAACATAGCATTTGGTAAACTACTGTTTTTTTTAAAAAAAAAATAGGAACAATCCTTTTGTATAGTACATGATGTAAGAAACATCTCCAGGAGCTCCTTAAAAAGACACTTGCCAAATCATGTATTACATCGAGTGTCTAAACAGAACAGAAGCTCTTTTTTTTTTTTTGGCTTTGGCTTTGGCTTTCTGGCTTTCTCTAATAGTTTACAATGTTTGGTTGCTAATATTAACCAAGTGCTTATCTCTAGAAAGTTCAGATACAACTGTCAAAATGCTCTTTTTCCATTTTGCTAAACAACCGAATTAGGCATTTGTTTTACAGACCATTGGAGATGCTCGGATGTGTTTGGTCTGAGGAATGAGGTGATCCATCTTCTTCTCACTCCTCACTTTTTTGTTTGGTTTATAGAATGGAATGAGTTGATCCATCACCACTTCATTCCTCACAAGCTAATAACAAGTAGATACATGTGGAATGAGTTGATTCCATCAAATTCATGGAATGAAATCATGATACGCCACCTTGTAAAACATGGGGTGATTCCACAAACCAAACACACAGCGTAGCATTGGAATCAACTTTAGTCCGTCTAAAATGGCTCTTTCAAGGAAAAAAAAAGTTATCCAAATTTGGAGGATTACAAAATTCAACTTAGTTTAGAATCATCTAAAAGTTTCGATAAACATATGAGAGGTCAGTAGAGCAACTGCAGAAAATGTATTTTAAATGGGCTACTTTAATGCCGCTCCCGTAAATATATCTATGGTAGCCAAAGAAAAGTGCTCCATTGCTTACGGACTCCGAAAAGAGTGGCACTTTGAGCTGAAAAATCCAATGAGTATCCGTTCTTTTCTTATTGAGATTTCAGATAATCAAACTAAAGAGCAGCAGTCGTTGTGTATTCTTGTTTTTGGAGATGCCTGTGCCGATGCTTTACCAAACAATATGCTTCATTCAGAAGTTAGAGTAAAATTTATGACGTTTCATCAGAGATTGACCAAACAGATAACCACACTGAACAACTGTCACGGTTGAAAGCACATCAAACTTGGTTTGGAAATCATTTCATAGTCTCCCTTCAGTGCACAGACTGAAAGAGCAGCTGGTCATTATCTATAAACAATTGTACTAACAAGTGCTGTTTTCGGTTGGTTAAGTGTTCCATGCACATTTTCAGTTGGCTGATTGACAATGTACCTCTGAGCTCTGAGAGAAGACGAAGGCCTTGTTGGACGCATGCAATAACCAATAGATATGGCCTCTCAAATGGGCCAAATTAAAAATAAAGTCCAACTAGAAAATGAAAAGCTCCCCCACAAGAAACCTTTATAGAAACAAGAGAGTCCTAATGAAGAAACAAAGAAAGAGATGGGAATGTTTTCTATATTATCCTGCAGCTTCTCTGGCATCTGTGAAACTGAATAGTCTAAAATACTTGTGTACCGAGCCATTGACTTTCAGCCTTCATCATCATCCTCCCAACATAGGCTAACATGGGAGGCAGAAGAGGCTGGGAAAGAGAGAAACAGTAAGCACATATAAATTTATGCAAAGGCATCTTGGCATGTGAGCCGGCATAGTTGACAAATGTATGAACAGCTGAACTTGCCAATTCTTTCTTCTTTGATTTGTTTGTAGGGGTATCTAGCAATCGAACCCAGCTAACATTTGTACTCCAATTGAGAAGTAATTCCATGAGCAATAGCTGCTGCAAATTAAAAAAAAAATGCACGACCTTATAAAAGATGGAATCGTGTTTCCAAATTCTGTGTGTCCGAGAATTGGCTGGTAAGTTCAGCTGTCATTTCTACCCAAATTGAGAAGTGGTTCCATGAGCAATAGCTGCTACAAATGTTCCATGAGAAATGGCACAATTTTCAGCACAGTTAAACTAGTAAAAGATGGAAATAAATGTTCAACAAATTCTGGGTGTCCAACAAGTATAATTTCATCTGTATGACACTATGACTGTATCATCATCCCCAAATTGCCAGGTGCAATACATGAGCACCATTGCCTACTAACAATGACAAATCCCCCTTCATCCTTAGACCCAATTTCAAAGAATACAAGCACAACTCTGAACCTGAAATGTACTAGTAGAAGTAAAGTAAGTAGTAATGTAGCGCCAGCAATCTTCATCAATGACGAAGAAGCTGCAGTTATTCCGATCTCCGGGTATACAATGAACGAAGCTAAAATTTTATCCACCCAACCCCAATAACGCCACCACACCACCGGCGGCGAGGCGAGTCAGCGGTTGAGGAAGTCGCTGATGACATTGTCCTGCGCGACGGCCTCGTCGCAGCACGGCTCCAGGAGGTGGAACGTGTGTCCCTTGTCAGGCGCCTGCCAAATCTCGGCCTCGCCGGGCCACCCGCTGGCCGTGAGCCGGTCGTGGTAGGCGCGGCCGCGGTCGCGGAGGACGTCGCTCTCGCCGACGCACACGAGCACGCGGCCGCACGCCAGGGACGCCAGCGGCGGAGCGTCGTCCACGAACGGGTTGATGAGCGGGTCATCCTCCCCCGTGGTGGTCGGGCACATGACGCGCCACAGGGACCCCAGGCTCTCGCGCACCTCCGGGCTGAGGTCGTCAGAGGGCACCTTGTCGGTGCCCAGGAAGTAGGGGTGGATCATGACGAGGCCCCGGATCTTGGCGCCGTGGGGCAGCCCCTCCGCGGCGACGCGCATCGCCATGTGGTGCGCGATGTTGGAGCCCGCGCTCTCGCCGCCCAGGTAGAGGCGGGAGAAGTCAGCGTGGCCAGCGATCCACCGGTCCAGGTCGCCGGCGGCGGCGGCGGCGTCGCCGAGGTGGGAGACGACCCAGGCGAGCGCGTCCCAGGAATCGGCGTAGGCGGCCGGGACGGGGTGCTCGGGGGCGAGGCGGTACTCGACGGAGACGACGAGGACGTTGGCGAGGCCCGCGAAGGTGTTGAAGTAGGCGTGGAAGGTGGGGTTGAAGGCGGAGCCGAGGCAGAAGCCGCCGCCGTGGTAGTAGACGAAGATTGGGAGCTTGGTGGCGCTCCCGTCGTCGAGGCGCGGGAGGTAGAGGCGCGCGGAGACGTTGGAGTTGATGACGACGTCCCTGGAGGTGACGCCCGTGGCGGCGTCCGTGGACGCGGCGACGAACTCGGTGCCGAAGTAGCGCTCCACGCGGTTCTTGTAGACGCGGATGCAGGGCATCGACTCGTAGACGATCTCGTCGTCCGCGGAGGCCGGCGGCGGGGAGACGGGTGCGGCGGCCATCGGAGATCTGGGCCGAGGACTAGACGACGACGACTCACCTGCTGTGGGTAAGCAGAGTCGTTCGGTGATGTACTAGTTGACGCTGAAATTTTAGTTGGCCTATTATTAATCTTGCAAGTTGCTAACTTGCTATACTCCTCTCAGATGCTGATTTATCTAGTGTTTTGGTGAAATTTTCCCCTTCTCTCAACCTTTCCTTCAAGACAAAGCATCAAATGGGATTATTCAGCAAACCATCGCTGGCTGCTCAACCTACCAACAACCAGTCAACGTCAAGACCTTTTCTCATCATCAAACCTGGAGCCCGATGCCACAGCCGAGTCTCAAAACTTGCACGACACTACGACACATTCGGGCTTGATATCATATAAAGTATGATTGATATATATATATATATATATATATATATATATAAACTCGATCAAAATTCAGGTGCAACGAAGTTCTTCATTTATTTAGCAGCAACACGGCAGGCCGGCAGCATTTCACATCGTTCCGATTAGGGCGTCTCCAATGGCCAGCTTATGAGTTAGCTCTGAGATTTTTTCTTATATTTTAATAGAAGAGAGAACTATTAGCTCTTGATCAAGAGATAGACTTATACATATATTTTAAGGTTACGTGAGATTGTTATGTAGACCTCATCATACTATAAACTATCCCTAAAAGCTAGCTATGTTAGAGAGGTTGACTTAAAACTATTGGTTAGCTTATACCGCGCAGATGCTCATTCAATGCTAGCACAGCGCACTCCACGCAAATACACGCACGCTCTTGCGCCAGGTTCGGTGACCGGTGGGAGACGCGCGTTCGGTGCGGTTCAACTACTAGTGACTAGTGCTAGTTCCCGGTGATGAGCGCAACCAGCCGGTCCATGAGGAGCACAGCCTTGGCGCAGTCGGGCTCACGGAGGTGGAACTCGTGGTCCGCGGGCGCGGAGTCCAGCAGCTCGGCGTCCGCCGCGGCCCACCCGCTCGCCAGCAGGCCGTCATAGTAGGCCCTGCCCTCGGCGACCAGCGCGTCCTCCGCGAGGCACACGAGCACCCGCGCGCACCCGAGGCGCCTCAGGCTGGGCGCGCCGTCCGCGAGCGGGTTCACGCGCGGGTCGTCGGCGTCGGGCCCCGCCGTCCGCCCGCCGCACGCGAACGCCCACATCTCCGCCAGCTTGGCGCGCACCCACGACGCGTCCTTCGCTACCTCGCCCTCCTCCGCCGCCTTGCTGCCCCCTGGCGACAGGAAGTACGGGTGCACCAGCGCCATCCCCTGCACCCGGGCGCCGTCGAGGTCGGGGTCCGAGCCGGCGCGGAGGGTGAGGTTGTGCGCGAGGTTCCCCCCGGCGCTGAACCCGAGCACGAACACGCGCGCCACGTCGCCGTGGTCACGGACCCACGGGTCGGCCGCCGCCGCCGCCGGCGGCGGTAGCACCCACCGGAGCGCGGCCCAGGCGTCGTCGTAGCAAGCGGGGACGGGGTGCTCGGGCGCGAGACGATACTCCACGGACACGGCGAGCGCGCCGGCCCGCGCCGCGAGGCGGTTCACGAAGGCGTGCTCGGGGCCGTCGGTCGCGGACCCGGTCACCAGGCCACCGCCGTGGAAGTAGAGCACGATGGGGAGACGCCTGTCGCTGTCGCTGTCGCTGTCGCCGCCGGGGCAAGCGGATGCTGGGAGGTAGAGGCGCGCCCATAGGCCCGTGCCCGGGTCAAGGGTCACGTCCTTGGAGACGACCCCCGTGGCGGCGTCGACGGACGGCGGCACCGGGTTCATGGGGAACAGGCGCTCCACGCGGCCGCTCTTGTACTGCCGGATCACGGGGACGAACTCGAACGTTACCTCGGTGTCGGGATCCATGTCGTGTCGACCGAGGTGGCGTGATGATGGCGAGGTCGTTATCGGATTTGATTTGTTGCGGCAAAGGGGCGAGCCGTGGCGAGGGTATTTGAAGAAGGTACAAAGCTTGCGTCGTAAGATTGGCGCTCACAGGAGGGAGATGACAGTTTGTTTCACATGTACAGACAGACAGTGATACAGTATTGCAGTAATAATATACTACTATTACTAGTACTTGATTGAGCAATGAGCAGCAAGGCAGGCAGCACCGAGCAACCCGAGAAGACAATAACCTTGTGCTCCTCGCGTGATAGCATTCCGAAGAGTGAGTCACCGACATGAGTGATGACCATAGAGGCCACGCAGTCACGCGTTCAAGTCCCTGGTGCTTGCGGTTACCTCTGCCGTGGATATGGGCCATTTGGTTACTGGGCCAAATTCTACTAGTCCGGCCGAATTCTAACACAACACACAACAACACTGACGTTTACTGTTTGACTAAATACACTGGGTTGCTCAAAAAAAAAAAAAGACTGATACACTGGGTCGCAGGAATCAGGCCGTTTTTTAACATAGAACTTCATAGATAAACACAAAATTGTTCCTATACTATAAGTTTTTTTTTATAAACAATAGGTAAAACAAAGATACTTGTTTTCAATCGCCTAGAGGGAAAAAAACTCGGAGATTACTTTATGTTGTAAACAAGTATAAGATAGCTTCTGCAAATAACAGGGCCAATTATCTTTTTTCATTGTAATATTTATTTATATTTTTTATTTTTTATTATAAAATGTTTGTTTCTTTGTTTATTGTATTAGTGTTTTCTCATGCACCTGTAGCATCCGTAGTCATAAACTAATTTTCTACCTCTCTCCGTTTCAAATTATAATTAGTTTGACTTTTTTTACATCAAATTTGACCACTCTTCTTATTCAAAAAATTTGTGCAAACATAATCAAATTTAAGTTGTTCTTTAGACTATTTATTAAATAAGCAAGCCACAACAACAAAAAAAGTGATATTCATACAAATTTGAATAAGACAAGTTGTCAAATTTGGGGTTAAAAAAGTCAAATGAACTATAATTTGGAATGGAGGAGTAGATATTTTTAGTTTGAACCTATCTATTTAATAATTATAATTTATATGAACTACTTGTTTAGGGTTTTTTTCACTATTAGCTTTTCATAGTTTTTATTAAAACTTCCCTTTAGCAATTGTGTTTCACATGGAATCTGTATTTTGGTAGTTTCCTATCCAACTTTTGCATCGAAATCAAATTGTTAATTTTAGTTTATTTGCTATGGCTTCCTTGATTACCAATGGAAGAAGGAATAAAAGAAACTGCATGGGGAAAGAAAGAATATGTACATAAGAAAATGGCAACCACAATAGTAAATCTTAAGCTCGTTTAACATATATATATATATATATATATATATATATATATATATATATATATATATATATATATATATGCCAACGATAGTAAGACAGAATCACCGAATGAAACTTGCATGTAACAATTGTCAGGTTTTATAGTGATTTATACTACTCCTTTCATCCTGAAATACAAGATATTTTAGATATAGGACATATTATGTGGTAAAACAAATGGCGCATGCAACCATTCATGACTACCTTATTTTGGATGGAGGTAGTAGATATTAACCGTAGGTATACATGTGAACCGTTACGTGTGTTTGGTTGGGATCCGAATTCTTCTACAACAGTTTTTCTACTGAACTATAACCACTGCGTGGAACTATTTGCATAGCTCGTTGGATTCTTGAAACTAGAACAAGGAGAAACTTGATTTCGATTGTTTCTGTGGACTAGTAAAAAGCAAGTATTGGTTCCAAGTGATTTGTCTTAAAATGTTTATCTCTTTATGGCATTTGACAACGATTCTAGTGATTCTATTGAGCATCTGAAAAGTTTCTCCCTACCAAACACACCCCAAGTTAGTTCATCTAGATTCTCTTATAACTTTGTATAATTTTTGAATTCATGCATACCTTATATTTCAAGACTGAGGGCTACACACAAGCAGGATTTTCAGTTTGAATATTCAATCTTTTTGTCCAACCCAAATTACTAAAAATCAAAAAAAAATAATCAAGATAACTTTTTGGAGACTTCAACAAGAGGTATGCTCTCCTATCCAACTTTCGCATCGAAATCAAATTGTTATTATTTAAGTTCATTTGCTATCACTTCCTTGATTACCAATGGAAGAAGGAATCAAAGAAACTGCATGGGAAAGAAAGAATATGTACATAAGAAAATCACAATCACAATAGTAAATCTTATGCTCGTTTAGCCTACATATATGGCAACGATAGTAAGACAAAATCACCAAATGAAACTTGCATGTAACAATTATCAGGTGTTATAGTGTTAATACTACTCCTTTTATCCTGAAATACAAGATATTTTAGATAGGACATATTATGTGGTAAAACAAATGGCACATGTAACCATTCATGACTACCTTATTTTGGATGGAGGTAGATATTAACCGTAGGTATACATGTGAACCCTTACGTGTGTTTGGTTGGGATCCGAATTCTTCTACAACAGTTTTTCTACTGAACTATAATCACTTCATGGAACTATTTGCATAGCTCGTTGGATTCTTGAAACTAGAACAAGGAGAAACTAGATTTTGGTTGTTTCGGTGGACTCGTAAAAAGCAAGAATTGGTTCCAACTTCCAAGTGATTCGTCTTAAAATGTTTTTCTCTTTGTGGCGTTTGATAACGATTCTAGTGATTCTATTGAGCATCTGAAAAGTTTCTCTCTACCAAACACACTCCAAATTAGTTCATCTAGATTCTCTTATAACTTTGTATAATTTTTGAATTCATGGATACCTTTTTTTTAGATTAAGGAACAAAAGGGTTCCGGTCTCCCACATTCACAATCGAATGGGTGCAACCAAACTGAACTAAAACAACACGACGGTATAAAGACCAAAAACTGCGAAGCAGATCAACCACAACTCTAGAATCCTGCTAACCGAAAGACACCAAGTGTCTAAACAAGACACACAAGATACACCAACATATGCTGAAATGCAGATCAACCCCAGCTCCAAACTGCAGCTAACCAAACGACATTTGCAGTGACCAAACACATCCCTCATAGGAAACAGGGAAAGAAATCTAGTTCTCTAAACTCTTGTATTGCTTCCAGACCGAACTTCTGAAGATCTCCAGTAGCATCACTTCTAGCTGCCTGCATCCAGATTTCAGAGTTGTTCTCTCTTCCTCTTTAGATAATTGCGACCATTGTCGGATCCAGTATGTTCCCCTGAAGATTACCTGCAAAAATGAGTTAGATTTTTTCTTGTTGAACACCATGTCATTTCTATTCAACCACAACGCCCAGCACATAGCTGCTAACCCCACTAAAATTTGATTTCTCCATTTAGAAGAGAAACTCCTAAGCCAAGAACCAAATAGGTGAACAATATTTTTTGGTGGATGAATATTGAAAGTGATGAGTAAAGTATTCCACAAGAATCTTGCCACGCGACAATCAAAGAAGAGATGTTGAACTGTCACTTTAAGACCACACAGATCACAGCTATCCTCCCCTTTCCAACCCCGCTTAAGCAAATTATCTTTTGTCAACAAAACCCCCCTCTTTAGATACCAGAGGAATTTTTTTATTTTCAGGGGTAATTTTGCCTTCCAAAACGGATCTTTTCTCCTGTCCTCACACACTTCATTATTTCCCTATACAGCGATTGTGTTGAGAAATTACCATTTTTCCTTAATTGCCACAAAAACTTATCCTTATTCTCATTCAGAGAAACGCACACTATCAGGGCGACCAAATCCAACCACTCGCTCAACCTTCTACCCACTAGCGCCCTCCTAAACGAGATATTTAACGGAGTTGTGCTTAGCACTTTGGCAACCGAGTCTCCCTTCCTCCTTGCTAAACTATATAAGGCTGGGAACAGATACTTTAAAGGTTTTTGTCCTATCCACCAATCCTTCCAAAAACTAGTTCCACTCCCATCGTTCACTTTGAACTTCCCATAAATCAGAAAGGTGTCCCTGACCTTTAGCAAACCTCTCCAAAAATGGGAGTCGCCAGGCCTTCTAATCACTTGGGACAAACACTTTCCCTTCAAGTACTTTTTCTTCAGCACCTCTTGCCACAAACCTTCCTCATTTAGTAGCTTAAACAACCACTTACTAAGTAAGCAGGAGTTCTGTACTTCTAAATTTAGTATGCCAAACCCTCCCATACACTTTGGTTTGCATAAAAGACTCCACTTAGCGAGCATGTACTTCTTCTTATGTTCGTCACATTGCCAGAAAAACCGGGATCGGTAATAATCCAGTCTTTTTAGCACCCCTTTAGGGATTTCAAAAAAAGACAACATGAACATGGGTAAACTGGATAAAACTGAATTGATCAACACCAGCCTACCACCAGAGGACAAGAGTTTTCCTTTCCAACTACACAACTTCTTTTGAAACCTCTCCTCTACCGAAAGCCAATCCTTATTTGACAACCTGCGAGAATGCATAGGAATTCCTAGATATCGGAATGGAAGATTACCTTCCTTGCATCCGAATAAGTCTACGAAATCCTTGCTAATCTCCCTCGCCTTACCAAAGCAAAACAACTCGCTTTTATGGTAATTAATCTTCAAACCTGATAACCTTTCAAAAGCCACCAGGACAAGCTTTAGGTTCCTAGCATCCTCAATGTTATTTCCATTAAGAGAATTGTGTCATCTGCATACTGTAGTATGGAGAGACCTTCATCTACTAGCTCGGGTACTAGACCCTTGAACTGCCCGCTAGTCTTAGCTCTGTCCACCAGAGTAGCCAACATATCAGCTACCAAATTGAAAAGGATAGGTGAGAGAGGATCTCCCTGTCTAAGCCCTTTCCTAGTTTGAAAATTATGATCAATTTCCTCATTTACCTTCACCCCTACACTTCCCTTACTGACAATTTCCTCAATCCATCTACACCACAACGGTGAGAAACCCTTCATTCTTAGCACCTGCTGCAAAAAAGACCAACTTACTTTGTCGTACGCTTTCTCAAAATCTAGTTTAAGAATGACCCATCTTTTTTCTTTTTGTGCAACTCGTGTATTGATTCATGCAGCACTACTACCCCTTCTAGGATATTTCTACCTGGCATAAAGGCGGTCTGTGACGGACGCACCACTCTGTTGGCTACCTCCATCAGCCTATTAGCCAAAACTTTTGTGAAGATCTTGAAACTCACATTAAGCATGCATATTGGTATGTACTGTTGAACCTGTTTGACCTCTTTTTGCTTTGGAATTAATGCAATGGTCCCAAAATTGAGGCAAAAAAGAGGAAGTCTTCCAAGGTGAAAGTCTCTAAACATGGCCATTAGGTCATATTTAATAAGACTCCAAAACACTTGGAAGAATTCAGCTGGAAAGCCGTCAGGTCCTGGTGACTTATTATGTTTCATTTGAAAAATCGCGTCCCTAACTTCATTTCCGTAAAATCTTCAGTCAAGAGATTATTCTCAATCTCATTAACCTGCTGTATATCGTCAGTTTGAGATTCATCCAGCGAAAAATCGCTTTTATGAGATGATCCAAACAAATTTTTATAGTACTTTGTTTTGAAAACCTTTAGATTTTCTTGTCCTTCGATGACGTTCCCCTCCTGTTGAAGTTGAAAAATTCTTGTTTTCCGTTTTTTACCATTCGCCACCATCTGAAAGTATTTTGTATTGCTATCGCCCTTCAAGAGATTATTTGTCTTAGCCCTTTGGAACCACTTAATCTCTTCCTCTCTGAGCAGCCGGGTAATTCCCTCTTTGACACTTTGTTTAAGATCCAATTCTTGTTTAGTTAGGATTTGGGACTCCGCTCTTTTATCGAGTTCATCTGCAATTTTAAACAGTTGTTCCCGCTCTTTTTTGGAATTCCCATTCCTGTTCCTAGCCCAGCCTTTCAAGAATTGACGCAACCTCCTCACTTTATTTTTCCACTTCTGCATTGAAGTAGCTCCCCTCTTTTCTTCATTCCATACTTTTGACACAGTTTCAAAGAAACCTTCGTGAAGCAACCAGCCTAATTCAAACTTGAAAATTGGTGTACTCACTTTCTGTTTTTTATCCCCCGTGCAAAGGAGTAGAGGCGTGTGATCAGAAATTTCCCAATTCAGAGCATTAAGCGTGACTAAAGGAAATTTTTGCTCCCACTCTGTGCTTGTTAAAACTCTATCTAATCTTTCGAAGGTTGGAATCTTTTTGGAATTTTCCCATGTGAATTTACGACCTGACATCTCAATCTCCTTCCAATCCAGCACATCTATAATGGCATTGAATATGAAGGGCCATCGAGCATCAAACTTGTCATTATTCTTTTCACATGGATTCCTAATAATATTAAAATCCCCTCCAATCACTAGAGGCAATGAAATTTTCGTACAGACATGTACTAACTCCGCAAGGAACTTCTCTTTAAACTCTGGTTGAGCTGCACCATAAACAGCCACTAGACACCACTGAAACCCATCACTTTTGTTCCTTAGACAGAACTTAATGAAAAAATCACCGTCCTCAATACTGCCTATGTCAAAAATGTCCAGATTTACTCCAAACAGCATACCTCCGGACCTACCGTGAGGATCTGTCGAGTGCCACAGAAAGTTTTTGCCACCACACAGCCTATCTAATTTTTGTTGCGAAAAATCTTTCTTTCCGGTCTCTAAGAGAGCAATAAAGTCTAAGCTCTGCTCTCTTGCCGCGTTATAAAAAAAAATTGATTTAGCCAAGTCTCGCAGACCTCTGCTGTTCCAAAAAATTCCCCTTACATTTCAAGACTGATGGCTACACACAAGCAGGAATTTCAGTTCGATATTCAATCTTGTTGGCATGGTTTATGAAAATTATTGAGTAATAGAAAAGCTAAGTTGAGTATATTTCAACAACAAAGCACACACATTACATAATATGAAATTTCGAATTTTCTTTTGACCACCCCACGAAATTACCAAAAGTCACGAGATTTTGGGGAAAATTTGAACCCTGCACACAAGTGAACTAAATTAGGCAAACTCAATGCTTTTCAGTCAGCCCTGGTTTATCTCTTGTTTTGTAAGTTTTTCTAGTTCCGGATTGGAATGTCTAAAGTGGAAAATGAACAAGGCAAGTTCCCCATGCTACTATGATTAACCTTGGAGCTTTATCCTTTGTGCACGCTGAGCTTCGATGCATCAAGAGAACCTAATCTCGCCGCACAGGCAACACTGCTATCAAGAATCTCCTCCATGCCGTACTTGTACTTGAAACCCAGCTCGCCCAATCTGTCCTCATCGGGCTGCACCCTCGCCACAGCCTCCGTCCTGACGTAAATCACCTTGTCAGATAGCCAGATAGGAGTATCCCGATAGAGCAAATCATTCATACTGTGTTCCTGTGCAGGGTGATGGTGTGAAAGCAGGCTATTTGATCTTTACTCTTTCAAGATGTCGAGGTGAGGGAACTTGTTGGCGTAGTGGCCGGCCACGTCGTGGATCGTCGGGTACGCGGCGGCGCAGAGGAAGCGGCCGGCGAAGGAGGGGCGGCGCTGCATGCAGAAGATGAGCGCGTCGCAGACGTCGTCGACGTGCACCAGCGGCAGAGACCCCAGGAGCTGCTGCAGTATGCGCGGGAGCCCGAAGTAGGGCTCATTGCGGGACACGGGCGACACGGCGCTCTCCACCGTCTCTGGGACGCGGCCGAGGACCGTGTCGCCGGCGACGAGGCCCAGGGCCAAGGTCACCACCTCGAACGCCGGACTCTCGCCGCTGTTGTAGCTCAGGAGCTCCTGCTCTGACTGCAGCTTGGACAGTATGTACTTCTGCAAATGGTCGTCGGGCATCGGCATTAGCCGTTAATTGAAAAATATACTACGAGTAGATGTTTGGCTAAAAATTAAATTAAGGGAGATATTATGAGTCTATACAAATTCAGGATTTTGTTTGATATGTACGCATAACTGATAATAGAATAGTTCATTTTTTTAATTGAAATAGAAACAGAGTAAATCCAAAGTAAAGCCCATAGTAATCAGCAAAATTATCCTCCGGTGTTGAGTTCAGTTGAGAAATCAGAAGAACCTTGGCTACTTACATCGAAGTGTGCGCTTCGGAGAGGATAGTCAACGTTGAGCGAAGTCCAACAAGATTCGCTGATGAAATCTTTGTACCCAACGACGCCGGAGACCTCCTTGAGCGGTGAAGCGGCCGATACGGAGGCCGTGTGGATCACTCGCTTCACCGTCTTGGACTCCTCGCATTGCCGGAGGATCTCGCGCACCGCCTCCACTACAGCCTCCGCCGTGCTCTTATACTGCTTGGCGGCCGACCGCCACGATAAGATTTCGCTTCAGATAGAGAAAAACAAGAATACAATATGTACAATAACAACAGAACAGCCGCCGAAAATGTTTCTTATGCTCACAATCCTTGGATTCTTTCGTTGGTCTTACTCGTACAGTGCAGTCGTACTCGATCTCAAGTTTTCGTTTGGAAGGAACAGTGATTTTCATTCCCACAAGTAAAGAAAGGAGATGCAACGGAAATGTGGGATCCCCCTAATTCGAAAAAAAAAGTAAAAAAAAAAAAAAAGGAGAGACAGCACGGCGCCCCCCCCCCCCCCCCCCCCCCCCCCCCCCCCCCCCGGTCATGACTTGTAAAACGATGGAAGCAGATGTCAAACTTCACCTTGGAGCCGGCGTCTTCGAGCCCGAATGGCGTGGCGACGAGGAAGACGAACTGGCACCCAGCGATCGCCGGCGCGAAGGTGGCCGCGTCGAAGAGATCGGCCTGGAACAACCGCAGGCGCTCCGCCGCGCCGGGGACCAGCAGCCGTAGGAGCCCCGCCTTCTCCTCGTCTCCTGCAGCCACCAGCAGACGACGACGAATCAGGATAAGGTTTCCGAATCAGGCAGCCACACACGAGAGCCGATCCGCTCCTTCTGTCTTTTGGCGTGTCTCGCGACGCGCGGATCGAACTGGTGAGCCGCCATCATACGGCGAAGGAGGTCCACGGCCTCCCTCACGCACGAACGCACGCAAGAGTGACGCACCGGTGTTCCGTAGGGTGGCGTGGACGGTGTAGCCTTTCTCGAGGAGCTTCCTGACTAGCCAGGAGCCGATGAATCCGGCGCCTCCGGTGACGCACACCCGCAATCCGTTGCTCTCGTCTTCGGCCATGGCTGCTCCTCGTTTGCTCTGGGCTCTGGCCGTCTGGCGTGAGAAAAGCAAGCTGGGCGCCTTGTACTAGCAGGATACCAAAAGTTGACCGTCTTCTTACGGGTCGGCCGTCGGCTGTGGTTTTTCTTTTGACAAGTTCATGGATTGTGGTTGGGGTCCAGAGAAACAGCAAGGTAAATAGGGCGATAGATGCCAAGTCAGGACTCACACGTTGGCAACAAAAATGCTGGGTAAGAGGCCCCGTTTTTAGATGAAAAACGGTTTTGGAATTTTAGAGAGAGAAAATGCTATTATTTTGATACTTTAGTTTTTGGGATGAGTTCTTTGCATACTACAAATTTTACAATTTTGAATACAATAGTATTTGCCAAAACTGTTATTATTTTGGAGTTTAAAACACTTCACTCCATACCTCTTTTTCATAAACAATCATTTAAAACTACGGCTGCTAAATACTATGGGTATTTTAATACTACAACATCCAACCGGCCAAAGGTGGAGGAAGAGATAACAAAGTCGTGAACAATAATAACTTAGTTAAAGTACTACCTCTGTACATAATTCTAGGTTTGCATAAAATTAAATTTCTTTAAATTTAACAAAGTTTAAATTATATATATACGCTATATTATTAATTTAATGATAACTGTTTGGTATTATAAATGTTAATATTTTTCATGCTAGTGGACCACCACACGCGGCGCACACATGTGACATGTCTATAAAAACTCTTCCAATAAAAAATAATAATGACTACATGAGGTATTGAGGTATGATTTATAAAGTTATTAGCATGACTACATGAAGCATCTGAGGTATAATCTATAAAGTTATTAGCATGACTACATGAGTGGGCATTGAGGTATTATTTATAAAGCTATATTTTTAAGTCCTTAATTCTTTTGTGGTTGTGTTATCTCAATTGGTTAGAGTAAAAAAATCTTTTTTATTGCTTTCTTTTAGTAGAAAGAGCAAGGGCATTTTCCATGAAATCCTTTAGTGGTTTGAATCCGCATCTAAAGACCCCGTTTAGTAGACCTTTGGCTTCATCCAGTCAAAACACCTCTAGCTTTGGCTTCAACTATAGAGCAGATTCACTCTAAGAGCTCAATCAGTTTTTAAACTATTTAGCAAAATATCTTTACCTAATAATCAAAAAGAATAAAATGTCTGTTGTAACCTTTTTTCTTTTCTTTTTTCTCTCTTCTCTATATTCACTTATCCTTATCCTTATCCTTATCCCCAACCACAACTACATCTTTTATTTTTTATATAATAAAAACACGAATGCAAAGGCCTGTGGCCTTTCGTCTTCCACTCTTCCTCCATCACCGTCCCAAAGGCTAAAAGCCCGGCGTCCTCCACGCTTCACCCAGCTGTTGCGTCATTGCGTGGACTAGGACCCCGACGTCTCCGGCGGTCGCGCCAGCGCTTGCTCGGACGGCCGCACCCGCGTTTCCCAGGCCGACGGCTCCTTTCTCCGTACACACTGGTGGCCACATCTGACACCTGCGTTTGTCCCGGTGGCCGTGTCCAGCATCCAACGGCTCCTTCTCCGCGTGCTCGGCGTCCAGCAACAATCTCTGTGCTCATGCTGGGGGCAAACTGGCCCAAGACCCGCGGATCTAACAGGGAGCTGGAGGAAGCTACATTTTTCTAACTCTGTCTGTCTTTCCCGCTCTCTCTCAGCGTAATACAACGTTGTCTTCGGACCGTTTGGTAGATGGAGCAGCCAAGAGCCATACCAAAAGCCCCCTAAAGACTTCTCCAGTAGCTAGCCTGTGGAAAACCGACTCATAGGTTGAAGTGGCAACATATGAGTCGACTCATCACTAGTAGAGAAGTATCGACTTATACAATGTGTTAGAAGTCGGTTCAAATTCTTGAGCCGATTCATGAAGATTAAAATAGTATTTTGATACAGTGCAAATAACGACTAACTACTCAATGTGTACTCACCAAACTAGCCATTGTTTCGTTGCTATATATGAACTGCACCTGTACAAGTAGTCTTCATTCCACAAAATACAAGTAGATAGAAATGCTCCCTCCTCTCCGGTTCATAAAACAGAAAAATTACTCACCCTCCCAATTTCATAAAACACAATTATGAACCCATCTTCAAATGGTGGCCTCACAAATTTGTTCAACTCTTTAACCTCATGCCCAGAATTTAATTTCAAGGACCACGATTGTGGGTGCCCTAAGCGTCTTTTTTCTTGTATATGCCGCTCTGTGAGCAAGGAGCTCCCCAAGGAGGGTGAGACAACGAAATGGGTTTTGGTGGTCCCAAAATTTGTTTATATTTGTACTCCCAGCGTTTTAAAATAGAAGAAATAGAAGTTGTTCTCGCTACTTGAGAAGTCAAATTTTTTTAACTTTGACCAATCATATATATATATATAGAAATTCCTTTTTACTCCTGCTTGTAATTACTCTCGCTAACTCCGTCGGTCACCCGTCATCCTCGAGTGCGGCCGGGCTAGTTCCGCATGCGGCTTATCGGATTCAATAGCAGATTGTTACCCATTAGGGCCTAGGGGTAATTATTTTTTTATACGATCATTATCCGAGTGGCTTGGCGCGTGCATCTTCTTCGGGCGCGGCTCTCTCCCCTCGTGGCCGGCGGCGGCGCTCTCGCCCCAACGAACCGCAACGGCGCCGGCCCTGACCCTTCCGACGGTTCTCCCCTCGTGACTAATAACATATAATTAATATCATTAGTTAGATCATTGAATTACTTTCATAATAAATTTATTTGGAGATATAAATGTTATATATAGATTCTATAAACCTAGTCAAAGTTAAGAAAGTTTGACCGATATGATTCCTATAATGACTTATGAAACAGAGGGTTAGTTATTAGTCTGCTAGTTTCTTTAATTCAACGAAGTTGATGGACAAACATAGTATACATGAATTTTTGCATGCATAACATTCCAACTTTCTTCCTATGCCGGCGTTGTTTTACCGCTGAGGTCCCGAGCTGAGGCCCATTTCTGGGAAGAACAGCAGTAAATTGCGCATCTGCCTTTTTGAGTTGAGGCCCATTTCTAGGGCAGAACAGCTAGCATGATATTGGTCGAGGTGCAGGACCTTTCAAAAACGATTTCACACCTCAGAGGTGAGGCCCTTATCCGGTACTCTTTGAAGTATAATATATTTGGTCAAATTTATACCGTTTGACTCTTTGAAAAACAATATATACATCCCATGCAAGATACAATAATGGCCAAGTACAAATAAAAAAGCATACTCGAGAAGATACAAGTGAAATTAAAGGGACAAACCCAGTAACATTTGTGGTACCGCCAAAAAAAACGTTTTTTTAGTTTCACTCTATATTTTTCAGCCAAACAGAAAAAGATAAATTTGTTAGAGTATCTAAAATAATGTTTAAAACTCAGTTTTTATAAAGCTACTCCATGATATAGTTTATGAAACAAAATTTGTGGAGCCGTCTAAGGCCCTATTTGTTTTCGCTTAATCCGCATTCACGTGGACCATCACGGAGAGTGTTGACGAACGCCCTGTGTTGTGTCCTTGATGGCCCATCATCCATGCTCATCCATCGCTGAAAGTAAACTAGGACTCGCAATTTGCAAAACGCAGCAATGGGCGAGTCCTAGTTTATTTTCACGGAGATATGTATTGATAGAGAAAAGACAATTTACAATAACAAAACAAAAGATGCCACTACAAAAACTGCTCCCCATAAAATCAGAAACAAAAACAACCATCACAGAAACAAACAACCCACGAACCACTACTAAAATGGCAAATAACGCCAATCCTATGTGCCACACCTTGCCATATCGAATTTTGCTGTGTTATTAGCAACACAGAATGGAGACAGCTCAATGAAGAAGAGGAACAAGATTCGATAGAATGAAGAATTATGGTTAATACCTACCACTCTTCATGTCTAATCAGTTTTCCCTCACTATCCTATACTTGGTCATCATGTATAACATACCACTCTTCATGCTTGGTCCATGTTTTTTTTCACCCCTACACTATCTTGTACTTGGCCATCATGTTTTTTTGTCACCTATACACCATCCTGTACTTGGCCATCATATGTACTCCCTCCGCCCCAAATTATAAGACATCTCAAGAATATTGGAGAGTCAAACTATTTTAAGTTTGACAAAACTTATATGACAATATAATAATATTTATGATGTCAACTAAACATCATTAAATTCGTTATCAATTATATTTTCATGATATGTTTATTTGATATAATAAATATTTATAGTTTTTCCTATAATTATTGGTTAAACTTGAAATGTTTTGACTCTCCAAGATTCTTAGAAAGTCTTATAATTTAGAACGGAGGGAGTAACATTCATTTTGCAGAGTCCATGTGACAGGCCATTTGCATCTATGTGTTACGGGCTCCCTCCGCCACCCTGTGACCCTCTAAGATTTATATGTTGTGTGACCATCAATTACCGATATGAAATTAAACCTAAGTAACTCTGGTGCATATATCATTATACCGTATCTAAACAGAAATGCAATGTGCTATTAATAGAATTCATTTCCCTTTGAGGACAAATGTTAATGTGACCCAAAGAGCATATATAATCTAGTGACCTACGATAATACTCCGTTATCCAATTAAGATCGAATATCATACGTTATGGATTAGTTTTAGAAGTCCGCGCACTGTACCATTTGCTGATACTGGATGTGTAGCCGAACATGGGACTCAAGATGACGCATTGACGTTGATCCCGTACTTTTCTTCACATTCAGTTATGAGTTTGCACAGGACGATCAGCCCGAAATGTTTGTTGACATTTATATCATCGCGGGCTCATCCATTCCCATACCTTGAGAAGACGAAAGCAGAAATCTGTTGCGTCGCATCCAGACGCCATGACTATCGCTGCCGCCAAGGTTTGCGCCCATCACTCGTCAGCATCGCCTGAAAACCAAGGCTGAAGTCCACCAGACACGCATGCGCATGGTGTTTCCTTCCCCCGGGTCCATTCATTCATCTTTCCTTCCTTTTCGCACATCCGCTCCGCCGGTTCCGCTAGGCGCCTCGCTCCCAGCAGTACTGTACTGTGCTGTGCTGTGCTGTGCTGTGCAGGCGGAAGCATTCACCGTTCCAAAAAGCTCCAAAGTTCCGCAAGTAAAAAGTGTTCGGGAACCTAAAAGGAGGCCGAGCGCAGGTACAGTCCGGCAGTGCGCTGGGGCTGCTAGCCTGCTACCTACAGAACACGATCGACACCTTCACTAGAACTGAGAATCACTGGGGTGGGGACTGGGGAGTGAGTTCTGCAGCTCTGCAGGTTAAGCTGTGAGTACTGTAAATGGAACGGCATTACAGTTACAGCAGCGTCAGCTGCGTCGCTTTTCGGCTAGTGAATGGCGGCATGAGTACACTGAGTGGCGATGGAGCTGGCTGGACCCGTGTGTACACTCAGCTTTCAGTAGCAGTGAAACGCCAGCATCCATTGTCCATTGATGGCGGGGCGCCATAAGTACGGTGCGGTTAGGCTCAGAGGCTCTGAAAAACGGCCGGCATGGCCCTGCTGCGCAGCGCAACAGACGCTGGCTGGCACGACGAGGAGAAACCAACCCACTCCTACATCTTGTTCTTGTAGAAAGCAACAGGCGTGGCCCCGTCCTCAGTCACAGTCACAGTCACAGTCACAGTCACAGTCACAGTCACCAATGGCACCTTAAATGCCATGCTGGATCTGGGTTCTAGAACGGGCGTGCCGGGCCCGGGCGGAGGGGAGGACGAGAGCGAGCCACCGCGGCGACACCGCACGAGCGAGCACGGCGGAGCCGGGACGCTCCAAATTCAACCAACCGAGTACCGATTGGGGTGGTACCGTACCAGCGTCCAGCAATGGCGCAAAGCCTACGCCACGGATCACTCGTCTCGTCCCGTGACGATGTACGTCCGTATAGATCGAGGGGCGGTGCAAAACCAAAACGCCGTGGCCGTACGTTGCGCATGACCTTTATTTGGACGACCAGGAGTTAGCGCCGCGCCGGTTACTGCGTGACGAGCTGAGTCAGTTGGGCTCGACGACGACAGCTCCAAGCACTCACTCGAGCAATAACCGCCCGATGGCTACGGATCCACGCACGCTAGTGGCCAGTACAGTAGTGCCCAGTGCGGCCGCCGGCCTCCCCCCACTATTGGAACGCCCAACGGCGACGGATGGACGGGCGGGCGCGTGCTCCTCCCGGCCGCCGGCGCCATTGACCAAACCGTCAGGCCAGTGTCACTCCGGCACTGTCACGCGCGCGCACGCACGCACGCCACCGGTCGCGTCCCGCGGAAGCCCTCCGCACCACCACCGCCACCAGCCCGTGGCGTTCCCAGGTACTTCAGTGCGCGCGCGCGCGGGCACCGTGGCGACCCTGCTCCATCGTTCGTGCCGACCGCACCGAACCGTTGGTTCTCTCCGTGCATATAAACGCGCGAGCCCTGGGCAGCATTTGGACGCGCAGCGCAGGCACATCCCGCGGCGCGCAGCACAGTGCGCGCTCGGGTCGGTCACTGCCACCACCGCGCGCGCACACATCGTCGTGGCCATGGCTTCTCCCCCAGTCCTGCTCGTCGCCGCGGCGCTCTGCCTCTGCCTCAGCGCGCTATTGTTCGGATCAGCGGAGTCGGCGGAGGGGGCGGTGGAAGCGTCTGCATTCCGCAGCAGGGCGACGGACCCAAACATGGAGGTGAAGTTCGACTTCTCGCCGTTCCTGATCCAATACAAGAGCGGCCGAGTGCAGCGGTTCATGGGCACGACGTTCATCCCAGCGTCCATGGACTCGCGCACGGGGGTGGCCTCAAGAGACGTCGTGGTGGACCACGGGACGGGCCTCGCGGTGCGCCTGTACAGGCCGATCCGCCGTGCCGGCGCCAACGGCAGGCTCCCCGTGCTCGTCTACTTCCACGGCGGCGCGTTCGTGGTGGAGTCGGCGTTCGACCCCGTGTACCACGGCTACCTGAACGCGCTGACGGCCAAGGCAGGGGTCATCGCGGTGTCGGTGAACTACCGCCTGGCTCCGGAGCACCCGCTCCCGGCGGCGTACGACGACGCGTGGACGGCGCTGGCGTGGGTGGTCAAGAACGCCCAGCGCGGCGGGGACGGCGAGGACCCCTGGCTGTCCAAGCACGGCGACGCCTCCCGCCTTTTCCTCGCCGGCGACAGCGCCGGCGGCAACATCGCGCACAACCTAGCAATGCGTGCGGGACAGCAGCGGTCCGGCGCCGGCGCCGTGAGGATCAAGGGGGTGGCGCTTCTGGACCCTTACTTCCTGGGGAAGTACGTGAGCGGGGGCGCGGAGCGGTCGTGGGAATTCATCTGCGCGGGGAGGTACGGGATGGAGCACCCGTACGTGGACCCGATGGCGGCGCTGCCGGCGGAGGTGTGGCGGCGGCTGCCGTCCCCGCGCGTGCTGATGACGGTGTCGGACCAGGACCGGCTCGCCCCGTTCCAGCGCGCGTACGTGGACGCGCTCCGGGGTAGCGGGTGGGGCGGGCAGGCGCGGCTGTACGTCACC
The DNA here is from genome assembly GCA_022036555.1 of Microstegium vimineum. Classification (NCBI taxonomy): domain Eukaryota; kingdom Viridiplantae; phylum Streptophyta; class Magnoliopsida; order Poales; family Poaceae; genus Microstegium; species Microstegium vimineum. The sequence continues at coordinate 39,293,684 of CM039136.1, read as the reverse complement.
GCCGGCCAGGGCCACTGTTACTTCCTCAACAACCTCGCTTCTCCTAAGGCCGCCATGCATATGGCCACGCTCGTCGCGTTCATCAACGGCAGCTAATAGTACTAGATCAGAGCTCTCTTGTCAGCAGCGTGGTAGTACGTACTACACTACTACGTGCTACTCCGATACACGATCGATCAGCACTGTACGTAGCTATAGCTATAGTCACTGGTGAGTTGTGTGGCATGCATGTAACGACCATACCGTATAAGATACTGTATTTTGTCAGTGGCCGAGTGACCAGAGAAATGTTGAGCATGTAGGAGTACTACGTGCACGTTCTCTCTTTTTTGTCCCTTGTTTTTGTCACCGCATGCAGTCACATACATGTAACTTCCACTCGTTTATTACTGCGGCAGGGTGCTTAAACGTATACGGTATACCACGTCGGCAGTTTCACTGGAGCTTTAGAAACGGGAAGGTGCTCCATTAGTGGACAAGCGGTCTACTGTTGCCCGGCTCGTGCTCCAATTAATAAGAGCTGCTCGAACTAGTAGAAGAGGCAGTGGTACCCCTCGATCGCGCGGCAGCCGGCGGTCGCTCCGGTGACGGAATAGCCAAGCGAGCCGCGCCGCGCCATCTTGTGCCGACCAGCACTTGAAGTGTGTTCTGTGTCCTCTCGATCCGCAGCAGAAATGACGTGCCAGCGGCGAGCGTCCTCTGCCCCCCATCTATCCCTCGCAGAAATCAAATGATTGTCCGGCCCTCTCCCTTTCGGCGTGATCTCCCGGCCGATCGAGCCACTGATGGCGGAGAGCTCGGCTCCGTCTCCGGCTCGGCCGCAGACGTGGGGCAGTAGACTTTGGGCCGGCCTGGGTCGTCTAAAGCTGGGCGCACTGTCCAGGCCGATGCATAGATTATGGACCATCAAATGTGTGTCACGGCTTGCATTTCGGATTATAGACTATGCTACTCACCAAGGAGCGGCTGGGGAGAAGTTTACAGGCATGCTGTAGGGATCATGATCCATTTCCTGCATTAAAGTTGCTGGCTTTTAATCGGATGGCACGCACTTATAGGCAATGTATTCATACAGCTTTGAACCGAGGTCACCGCACTCGATCTCCAAGTGCTGCCGTGGTTTGTGGACGTCTCGCTCGCTCTAGTGACCACTTTACTGCTGCCACCATGGATCCTCGCCGCGTTGACAACCCACATTATGGCTATACATAGTGGCTGCCTCTGACTCCTGATCTTGCTTGTTTATCGCGTGGTATTACTGATGGAAAATTTGGGTGGAACTGTAGAAGCAGATGTTGCTGTCAACTGTAGAAAACGGACGTCGTCGCCGGAGATGTCGATGTCACACCATGGAAGGCACCTCTCACAAGAGACGAGGCTTCAATTGTGGGCATCAGTCACCTCGGCCCCCAACTTCTTGGCAATGCACTGCCCTCGCCCCTCTACCTCCAGCCAGAAGCTCGTGATATTCTGGATGGATGCTTCCAAATGTGACGTTCTTTTCCGTGAATTTGGTATTGTGTTCATGTGGTACTGGTGTCTGATTGGTTGATGATTGCATAGCGAATCCGAAGCTGGTGAGACAGCAGAAACCACACCTGCAAAAAAAGAGAGAGGGCTCTCCTGCTCTGCTTGCGCTCTTGCTGCCGTTGACTCCACCACACCTCCCGCCCCTCGGCCGCCGCCTTCCCGCTCCGGCCATGGATCCGGACGCCGAGGTGGACTTCGACTTCTCGCCGTTCCTCATCCTCTACAAGAGCGGCCGCGTGCGCCGCCTCATGGGCACGTCCAGGGTCGACGCCGGAACGGACGCCGCCTCGGGCGTCACCTCCCTTGACGTCGCCATCGACGCCTCCGGGCTCGCCGCGCGGCTCTACATACCCAGCGACGTCCTCGGTACGCGCGAGAAGCTGCCTCTCCTCGTCTATTTCCACGGCGGCGCCTTCGCGGTCCACTCGGCCTTCTCCAGCGCGCACTTCCGCTTCCTGAACGCGCTGGTGGCGGCGGCCCGCGTGGTGGCCGTGTCCGTGGACTACCGCCTCGCGCCCGAGCACCCGGTGCCCGCTGCCTACGACGACGCCTGGGCCGCGCTCGGCTGGGCCGTGGCGAGCTGCGCGGGGCCCTCCTCGTCCGGGTCCCGATCGGACACGGCGGAGCCTCCGTCGTGGCTGGCGGAGCACGGCGACGCCGCCGCGCGCCTCTTCGTCGCGGGCGATAGCGCCGGCGCTAACATCGCGCACAACGTGACGCTCAGGGATGGTGACGGCGGCGGCAGCGGGTTGCCTGGTGGAGCGCGGATCGAGGGGATGGTGCTCCTGCACCCGTACTTCCGCGGCGGGGAGCTCTTGCCGTCGGAGGGCACGGACCCCGGGTTCCTGCAGAGGGCGGAGCGGACATGGGGCTTCGTGAGCGGTGGACGGTACGGGATCGACCACCCGTTCATCAATCCTCTGGCGTTGCCGACGGACGAGTGGGCGAAGCTTGGCTGCCGGCGTGCTCTGGTCACCGTGGCCGAGCTCGACACGTTGAGGGACAGAGGCCGGAGATACGTCGACGCGCTGAGGGGAAGCGCGTGGGCGGGGGAGGAGGCTGTGCTGTACGAGACCCAAGGCGAGGGCCACGTCTACTTCATCGATAAAACTGGAGGCGACGGCGAGAAGGCCAAGATGGAGATGGCCGCCGTCGTGTCGTTCATCCAGCAGAGCAGCTCTAGGTAGGATCCATCTGTGTCGTTCATCAAATGTCAAGGCCTTTGTGGGATGCAATACTCCTACTTTGCTTGGGTCTTGGGTTATGTATTTCCATTTCCCCAAAGTGTTGTGGAGAGCTAAATAATGATTCCATGCCGATTGGAATGTCACGAGAGTATTTAGTGGAGTCATACTGACTATGTTAGCTTGGCTTATAAGCCTGTTTTATCAGTCATGATACATTGTTTTTCTCTCTTAACAAAATAACAAAAAATAACCTCACTTTACTTATCAGCCGAAGAACGATTAGTACTGTTTTTTTTGTTCTTTATCGAGGCTTCCTGGAGCTTGGACGTCCGGATGGTGGACGTCTGCGCCCACGGGTCATCATTGCCCCAAATGTCACCAATATTGAGAAGAGGGGAGGGGGCGGTGGATGTACAATCGCCGATGGAAGGATAAGGGGACACTAAGTGAGAAGTCAGGGAGGATGATGCAATACCCGATCTATTTTCAAATATCTATATACAACAAGTGCAACATACGCTTCAATATAATAAAATATTTAAAACATGTTTCTAAAACACTAAAAAAAACACCTAAAAACACTGAAAACTATTGTGAAAATATACGCAACATTCAGATAAAATACTTACAACATATAAGAAACCTATACAACATTCAAATAAACATATTTGCACTATACTTATGGAAAAACAGATGAAACACTGGGAATGAAAGCTTGCAATATACGTGCACAACCATTAAAAAAAAGACAAGAAGATCAATTCATAGAATTGCAAAAGGTTGCTATGCATAAGTTTTTCCCAACCTCAAGTATTACCAAACTCAATCAAACCAATAATTACACAAGTTGATGGTAATGATGCTGGTCCAGAAGAGCAAAATTTTGATGCACAAACTCAAGGTGATCCAGTCAAGGTTCTACCGGGGAGGAGAATTTAGATGCACAAGCTCAAGCTGTAAATTACTATCCGAATGTCTCTATTGTGTATCAGAATCTTTAATTATTACTATAATAGTAGCTTTGGTCGAAAGAAGCTTCTCCAAATTAAAGCTATTGAAAATTTATTCTGAGATCAACTATGCTACAAGAAAGATTGAATGGTTTGGCTATGTGCAATATTTAGACGAATATTTTGGATAAAATTGTTCTCAATATTGTTCTTGAATATTTTGCATAAAAAATGTCTGAAGACGATTTTTTAAAAAGCACCAAAGAACTATAGTTTTATTTGAGGTAACCATAATGCCGTCGAGGGTCTTTTCCAGGATAATGAACTTCAGCGCAGCGTCTACCTGGAGACCGAGTTGTGCCCCCTGCAGCAAGGTGACAGTCGATGAAGGACTACTACAGCCATCTGAAGCGCATCGCCGATGCCAGGTGCTCAACCTCCTCCATGGCCTCAAGCCATGGTACCGCTATGTTAAGTCGGTCATCACCTCCAAGTTCTCGCTGCACACGTTCCAGAGCGCATGCTTGTTCCTCATCCTTGAGGAGCTCAGCCTTCCCGCACGACTCCAACGCGGAAGCTGGCCAGGCCCTCACCGCATCCCATGGTGAGGCTTCCAACGGCTCTTCCTCGTCTCCCTTCGGAAACAAGGACAGCAACTCCGGCGCTACGCCCCCATGCTGCACCAACAACTGATCCGGTGGTGGTAATGGCGGCGACAAAGGCCGCTCCAACAACCGCTCCGATCAGAGCCGTCGCCGTGGCAACAACGGCGGCGGCCGCTCCAATGCCAACGGCCTAAAGAATCAGCCCACTCCTTGGGCTACGGGCTACGGGTTACATCCAGCATGGTTCAGGCATGGCCGATGCCTTTCCGTGCCCCTAGCGTCGGTGTTCTTGGGCCTTGTCCTTTGTTCCAAGCCTAGAACGCGATGACGACTGCATCCCACCCCTCCAACGCCTTCGACAACAGCGCGGTGTATGTGGCGCTCCACTCCTACGGCGTGCCACAGGCGCCGCCCAGTGCCTCCATCCGGTACTTAACACTGGCGCGACGTCGCACATGCCTTCATCTCCTGGTAACCTCCTTCCTTCTACCCTTCGATCGTCATCTTCTACTATCACAATAGGGAATGGTACTCATATGCTGGTCACACATCAAGCACAGTCATTCATCCCTACTGCCACCACGCCCCTTTGTCTCAATGATGTTCTTGTTTCACCTCTTATCAAAAACTTGATTTCTGTTCGTCGCTTAACTTGTGATAATAATGTCTCTATTGATTTTGACCCGCTGGTTTCTCCATAAATGATCTTCCTACGAAGGCGGAGATGCTCCAATGTGAAAGCCACGACGATCTTTACCCCCACCGCCTTCCACCCCATCAAGCTCTTCATGCTTTAGCGACGTCCCTATAGCATCAGCGACTGGGGCACCCTGGCCATCCAGTCACCCAACAAGTCATGCATAATTTTTATTTTCAACACTACTACAAAGAATTTTTTTGGAGGCGGTCAGTTTTCATTTTTGGAGATGGGCAAACGCAACAACCTCCAATGGAAGGCCTCGGTTAATCCCGATTACTGGGCCTTGTCCTTTGTTCCAAGCCCAGAACGCGATGACGGCTGCATCCCACCCCTCCAACGTCTTCGACAACAGCGCGGTGTATGTGGCGCTCCACTCCTCCGGCGTGCCACAAGCGCCGCCCAGTGCCTCCATCCGGTACTTAACACTGGCGCGACGTCGCACATGCCTTCATCTCCTGGTAACCTCCTTCATTCTACCCTTCGATCGTCATCTTCTACTATCACAATAGGGAATGGTACTCATGTGCTGGTCACACATCAAGCACAGTCATTCATCCCTACTGCCACCACACCCCTTTGTCTCAATGATGTTCTTGTTTCTCCTCTTATCAAAAACTTGATTTCTTTTCATCGCTTAACTTGTGATAATAATGTCTCTATTGAATTTGACCCCGCTGGTTTCTCCATAAATGATCTTCCTACGAAAGCGGAGATGCTCCAATGTGAAAGCCACGGCGATCTTTACCCCCTCTGCCTTCCACCCCATCAATCTCTTCACGCTTTAGCGACGTCCTATAGCATCAGCGACTGGGGCACCCTGGCCATCCAGTCACCCAACAAGTCATGCATAATTTTTATTTTCAACACTACTACAAAGAATTTTTTTGGAGGCGGTCAGTTTTCATTTTTGGAGACGGGCAAACGCAACAGCCTCCAATGGAAGGCCTCGGTTAATCCCGATTAATGGAGGCGGTTGTTTTCTGCCCGCCTCCAAAAATCAATTAAAAAATAAAAAAACGCCGCCAGATCCAGATCCACGCCGCCGCCGCCGCGGGGGAGCTGGAGGGGCGTTGTCGTCGTGGGGGAGCCGCCACCGTGGGGGTGTCGCTGCCGGGGGAGACGGATCTGTACCCACCGCCACCTCGGAGGGGAGGGTAGCCGCCACCGGGGTCCAGATCCGCACCCTGGCCGCCGTTGGGGTGGAGTTGAGGGGTGCCGCTGCCGGGGAAGAGCCGGATCCGCGAACCCCCACCGCCGCTAGAGGAAGGAGAGGGGGCGTCGCTGGGGGGGGGGGCGTTGTCGACGAAATATGCGTCACAGTCTACCTAGGGGGTACCCTACGGTAGTAGATTGTAGGCGGAGGTGTGGCAACGACGATCAAGCGTAACACAGAGACCGTAGACACGACGATTTATACAGGTTCAGGCCGGCAAATCGCCGTAATACCCTACGTCCTGTGTTCTGGTGGCTGGATTGATGTGAGTATCAGGTTACACGAGGTGCGGATGAGATCTAAGAGATTGTTTCGAGGGGGTCCCTGCTCACCTTATATAGCCGGGGAGCAGGGTTACAGTTTCCATATCCTAACAGATTACGATCGGTCCCTTAAGGCAAGGGATCCGAGTCTATCTACTTGGATCTTCCTTGGCGAGCAAGACTTCTTCGGAGTCCTTGGCGAGCACGGTGGGCTGATCGCGTGCCGCAAGGCCTCGCGGGCTAGGCTGTCTTCTGGTCGGTAGGCCCATAAGGTCCCTGGGGATATGCCGAGGTAATATCCCCAACAAGTCCCCGAGCACGTTATATTCTTCCGGCGAGCCCGCAACATTATCCTTGGAGGTGTTCGGCTGGTCGCCATCATGCGTCGTGGTTGTCGTGAAGCCCCGACCAGGCCTCCTGGTCGAGGTGCCGATCGGAGAAGCCTCCCATCCAGGTCGGGCTGGTCGAGAGTGTCGTAGCGTGATGGCCGAGCTGGTCGCCTCGTCGGGTGCTGCGGCTGCTTGTTGGGAGGATGTGACGTGCTGAAGAAGAAAACTTTTAAAAAGTCCTTCCCTGGTGAAGTGTACCCACTTAGGCTCTACAAAAACAACACATAAAACAGCATATATCTATCGAGAAGAAAACCAGTACATTCACCGCTAGGTGAAGTGTACCCACTTAGTCCCCAAGCATGGTAGCAGGTGAAGTATGCACGTGGTGCCATGCTTTATAAAAAGATGCATAAGGTATGTAAATTGAAGCATGAGTTTGGTAAAACGACTGCGAATACCCATAGTCCCCGACCCTGATGTAAGAAGCTGGAAGCTTCTTGTATCAGGATCATATATTTGGAAATTGAAATACTGAAATATGAGTTTAATAAGAAATGACTGCTAATACCCGTAGTCCCCGAGCCTGATGTAAGAAACTGCAGGCTTCTTGTATCAGGATCATGTTGCTTGATTCACAGTCCCCGGGTGTTGTCCTTTAGTGCCGTGGCCGCAGTCCCCCAGCCTTGCTCGGTATGACTTTGGACAAAGTCCCCGAGGCTGGTCGGGAATGTAACCAAGCAGCTGAGTCATGGTTGTTGTCGACGGAGTCCCCGAGTGTGGTTATATTGCAAGCTCTGTGGATCTTGCCGACCATACTACTGCAAGCTCTGAGGGTCAGTTTGCAGGACTGGAGGAAAGCTTGGAGGCAGCACACCAGCGTGCACAGGTGTTACAAGCCGCAATCCGAGATCAAGAGCGTGAAAACGCGGAGCTTCAGTCACATGTTGATAAAGTCGACGAGCTTTCCGCTGGTGAGTCTTTGTTTTTCTCTGGTCGTAAGGGTTGTTGCCTCAGTCTTGTGATGACTTTTCTCTTAGTGCTGAAGAATCAAAATGCCTTGCAGAGGAGAAAATCGATGCTGCCGAACGAGAGCTTTACAAGATGCGAGCGATGCATGAAGGTATCGTTTTCGTACCTGTCGCTTTGTTTGTACAGCTTCCTTACTTGGTGTTCGTCGTCTCCACAGCTTACCGGGGCAAAGTTCGACTTCAATTTGCAGACCTACATGCAAAGGTGGATTCTTACTATAATAACTTTTGGTCGTTGGCAAGGGAGATCGCCTCTGTGGTGGAGTGTGTTGATGGCCGAGTGCTCATCCCTGAGCCTGCAGATCAAACGACCATGGAGGGTGTGCTAACAAGGGTTCGTGGTATGTGGGTCAGACTTCGGTCTTTTACAACTTCAGCCGCGCAGAGTGTGGCTGCTCATGGCCTGACTATGTTGCAGTCGCACTACCCAAAGCTTGACCTTGGTCGGGTAGCGGCTGGGTTTGCATCAGGGACATCGGATGAGGAGGCGGACCGTCTGGAGGCTGATGCTGAACGTGTGGCGGAGATTGTAGCTAAGGATGTTGATCGGTTCGCTGGTGGACAACAGTAGTTTGTATCCTGGATACAAGAATTTGGACATGTAAGTGAAAACTACAAAGCTGTATAATATCCGGGCGGTGAGCTTTTATTTCACTTGTATGTTCTGTCGTGCCTGCTAAGTCGTGAGCCGTAGCGATGAATCGTTCGGCCCTGGGTTCCCTATGGTCCGGATCATAGAGCCCAGAGCTTCTGCACACGTAGGTGCCATAGGGATTACCAGGGAGGTACGCTGCTGGCAACACGCGGCGCAGAGGGCGAACAACTCATGTACGCTCAGGGAGATGCTAGGGACAGGACCTTTTTTCGAGGGGCTCGATCGTGGCGTGACTAGGGCTTGTGGAGACCGTTACTGCAGACGCTGGGCGCAAAGCCAAGCTGCTTGTAGAGTCATCGACCGTGCCGTGGTCGTTTACAGATTCTAGGCACATAATCTCATGGCCCTCTCGGTTGATGGAGAGATATCATCTGAGAGGTCTATCGATATGATCGTAGCGTATAGGGTAGCTACTTCTATGCGCTATGAAATCGATAGGCCAGATTTTGAAGGCTTCCGGTTATGGCAAGGCTGTTTGGAGATAACGTCGTAATGCGTTTTGGAGAGGTCGTCGAACACTATAAGAGTGTTTTGGAGATGTCGCCGGATGCCGTGGGCCTTTTGTTGTGGTCGCCGAACGCCGTGAGCGTTTTGTAAATGTTGAATTGTGTACATGAAGTATGAAAAACGTAGCATTTAATTTATGTATTGGGAGGTAGATAGTACAAACTTTGTTGGGACACTCTAAGCTTTTGAACTTTTCGTGTTGCTGAGGCCTAGGGTCTTCACGCGTAGTTGCGGGAGGGATCGAAGCCGGTCATTGCTGCTTTTGCTTCCTTTGGTCTCTTGGCGGCGGGCCTGTCATTGGTGCTGGAGTTGTACTTATCCTGGGTACGGGGCCTCTCGACGACGTTTATTGTCTGCTGCTCGCACTCGTATGCGATATTTAGGTTGGTACGGAGGCTGAGGATGCCTTGTTGCGTCGGGATCTTGAGCACCATGTATGTGTAGTGCGGGACTGCCATGAGTTTGGCCAGTGCTAGTCGACCAAGTATCGCGTGGTAGGCTGTCTCGAAGTCTGCGATGATGAAGTTAATGTTCTCCACCTGGAATTGGTTTTGGTCACCAAACTGCACAGGCAGGGTGATCTGGCCTACCGGTGTTGATGCCTTATTGGGGATGATCCCCCAGAAGGAGAAATTCGCGGGCAGGAGGTCCTTCTTGGAGTAGTCGAGTTGGCGGAATGCATCGGCGAATATGATATTGAGGGCACTGCCGCCGTCGACCAGCACCTTCCTGAAGCGGCACATGGCGATGGTTGGATCAACGATGAGTGAGAAGCGGCCGGGGTATCTATAATCCGTCCATTCGTCTTCTCCGGAGAACCTAATTGGTTGTTCCGACCAGTTGAGGTAGCGAGCATTGGCTGAATCATCTCATGTTGCTAAGACCGAGTAGACATCCTTGCGAACTTGGCGACGTCACCTCTCTCCTTCCACAACCACGCTGCCCCCAAAGATGGAGTACGTCATTGAAGCTGGTCGGAACTCCGGGGCCAGTGGTTCTTGGTCTTTGCCCTTGTCGGAGTCATCTTTCTTTGCTCTCTTGTCACTTTTTCCCTTCACTACTGACTCAAGGAGCTCACAATTGCGCATGGAGTGTTTGGAGTTTTTGTTTATAGGGCATGGGTCGTCGAGGATCTTCTCGTAGCTGGCGTCGTAGTTCTTCTTTGGTCGCGCCTGTAGTCGTACCTCTGTGGGTAGCGCTCGGACTTGCCCGATCTGTAGTCCCGGTGGTCGCCAGCCCTTCCTTCGCTACGGTAGTCTGGTTGGCGGTCGTTATCCCTTGTACATTCCGGAGATCGAGAGTAGCGCCGCCTGTTCTCCCTGCTGCGGGTGGCGTCGTCTTGATTGGCGTAAGGATTCGCGATCGTCATGAGCTCTTCTATGGTTGTTATGCTCTTCCGCGCCAACTTGTTTCGGAGGTTGTCCGTCCATAGGCCGTTGGAGAAGATGGCGATGGCCTCTGGGTTGGAGATCTTTGCAATGTTCAGCCGCTTGTCGGAGAAGTGCCTGATGTACTCCCGGAGGCTCTCGTTGCTCCTTTGGCGGACGCTTTCCAAGTCATACCTTGTCCTAGGCTGGACACATGTGGCCTTGTACGTCTAGATGAAGATTTCCTTGAGTTGTTCCCAGGTGTCGATGGTGCCTTCTGGGATCTTTTGGAGCCAACTGTTGGTGGAGGTCGACAACATCACCGGAAGGTAGTTAGCCATTACGTATTGATTTCCTCCGACGGCGTAGACAGCTATCTCGTAGGTGGACACCCATTTCTTTGGGCTTGCCTTGCCATCATACTTTTCCACCGACGTAACTCTGAAATTCGGGGGCCACTGATTGGTACACAGACGTGCGGAGAAGGGGCGCAGGCCCCCGATTGCTCTTGGTGCTGGTGGCGGTGTTCGACCACGTCGGAGGTTGCCATCGTCGTACCGTGCGGATCTGTTTCGACGTTCCCTTGGAGGGCTTCGGCGCGCCGGCGGCGGTGATCTATCACGCCGGGGTCTTTCACGCTCGCCGTCGTTGTGAGGTGGCGATCCTTGCCTTTGCTCCCTCGGAGGCCTTTGGCGCGACAGTGCGGGTGCTCGATCGCACCGGGGCCCGTCGAGTTCTTCATCGTCGCGGGGTGGGGATCCTCGCTTGGGCTCCCTCGGCGGGCTTCGTGGGTGGTTTCTGCTGTGGAACTGGCCGGAGAATTCAGGCGGAGGACCCGCTTTGTTGACTTGGACTACCGCCGCCATGATGTGGGCTTCTATCTTCTCGATCTCGGGCGTGGAAGGGGAGCTTGGAGAGCTCGCAGGCAGCTACCGCTAGATTGGCGCTGGGGGTCGGGTACACCGGAACGTCACCCACCTTGTCGAAGTCTTGCTGGAGGTTGCGTCGTGGCGGGCGGTCATGATTCCTCTGCTCCTGCTCACGCTGTTCTCGTTCGAGTCCCTCCTGCTCGCGACGCTCCTCGTCGTGCTTCTCTTGCTCACGGCACTCCAGTTCACGCCTCCGCGCATGCTCGGCGTTGTGTTGCTCTCTGGCGACGCGTTTGGCGTCTATCTCGTTGTCGGGGGCGACGCTGTCTGCGGAGACTTGAAAAATTAATCCTCTGAAGCCTAGAGGGAATTTTGGCAAACTGCTGGTCGATCCGGAGGAATTGGCGACTTCCGTCACTGTGGCGGCGGCTGAACCCGATGATATCGTGCCATCGAGGTAAACTGCCTGGTCGGAGTCACTGGGGACCGTAGAGATGACAACGATGTTTACGATGGGAGCTGTCGGGATCTGGTCGGAGATCGTTCGGTACATTTGGCGCTGGAAAGCTGCCGCCTGGTTGCTGAGTCCATGAGGCATTATCGGAGGAGGGTGGATGTCCCTGGTCGTCGCGGCCGTCGTCTTCGGCGGGGGTCGGCGGCGGCGTTGTCGGCGGCCGTGGTGGCCGACGAGTCGGCGTCGTGGCGGGTGCAGGAGGTCGAGGCAATCCATGATACCGTTGCTGGATCGATCGATGGCGTCGACCAGATCGTCGATGTCGATCTTCTTTCGCGGGTGGTACGTTGGTGGGGCGGAACGACGCACGGGCGGTGGCGCGTCTACGCCGTGTGGAGTAGATCCGATGGTCCAGAACATAGACCTGATCTGGATCACGGTGCCGGTCGCTGGGAGGACCATCGAATCCGGGAAAGTAACCGCTTGACGAGCCATGAAGTCGATGCACACACCCCCTACCTGGCGCGCCAACTGTCGATGAAATATGTGCCGCAGTCTACCTAGGGCCCTATAGTAGTAGATTGTAGGCGTAGGTATGGCGACGATGATCAAGCGTAACAGAAAGAGCGTAGACACGGCGATTTATACAGGTTCAGGCCGGCAAATCGCCGTAATACCCTACGTCCTGTGTTCTGGTGGCTGGATTGATGTGAGTATCAGGTTACACGAGGTGTAGATGAGATCTAAGAGATTGTTTCGAGGGGGTCCCTGCTCGCCTTATATAGCCGGGGAGCAGGGTTACATTTTCCATATCCTAACAGATTGCGATTGGTCCTTTAAGGCAAGGGATCCGAGTCTATCTACTAGGATCTTCCTTGGCGAGCAAGACTTCTTTGGAGTCCTTGGCGAGCACGACGGGCTGGTCGCGTGCCGCAAGGCCTCGTGGGCTAGGCCGTCTTCTGGTCGGTAGGCCCATAAGGTCCCTGAGGATATGCCGAGGTAATATCCCCAACAGGCATGCGGGAGCGAGCAGCCGTCGGGAGAGAGGGGGTGCCGCCCGGGGTGGAGAGAGCCGCCGGGGGGGGGGGGGGGAGCCGGATCCACACCCCCGACGTCGCCGTCGGGTTGGAGTTGAGGGGCGCTGCTGTCGGGGGGAAGCCGCTGCCATGGGGAGCCGGATCCACGCACCCCCGCCGCCGCCGGGGGAAGAGGGGGCGCCACCCTAGCGGCGCGTGCGGGATCCACCGTCGGGAGAGAGGGGGCGCTGCCCGGGGGGAGAGCCGCTGGGTGGAGCCGGATCCACACCCCCGCTGCCGCCGAGGGGGAGAGGGGGGCGTGTACGTGCGGGAGCAGAGAGGGGGGCGCCGCCTGGGGGGGGGGGAAGAGCCAGGGGGAGAGGGGTGAGGGAGACAAACCCTAAGTGCGCTTTATATATTAGCTAAGTTTGGGTTTTTTGCGAGATGGGCCAGAATTAACAGAGGCAGGCCTTATAGCTGCCCGCCTCCAAAAATCAATTTTACGAGGCGGGCATATGTGACCGTCTCGATAAATAAAAAAATGTCTGCCTCGGTTAATAGGCTAGATTTAAGGAGACAGGTGAATTTTATGCCCGCCTCGATTAAGTTTTGGGTGGTGTCTCGCAAAATCAATTTTATAGTAGTGCAATGTACTAAAGACATTGGTCATTCTTGTTCGTTATGTCATCTAGGCAAACATGCTCGTCTTCCTTTTGCTAGTTCTACATCACAGTCATATTCCTTTTGAACTAGTACATTCTGATGTTTGGACGTCCATGTGTGTTCGGTCATTCCGGCTACAAGTATTATGCAGATTTTCTTGATGATTATATGCATTATCTATGGACGATTCCACTATGCAATAAATCAGATGTCTTGCCTACCATTCGTGCTTTTATTGCTTATGTGCATACTCAATTTCGCATACCAATTCTTGCCTTCCAAACTGACAATGGGTGCGAGTACGACTCCAATGCCATGCACCTTCTTCTGTCATCTCTCGGCACACAACTCCGGCTCTCCTGTCCCTATACATCAGAGCAAAATGGGAAGGACAAGCGCATCTTACGCACTATTAACGAATATTTGCGTACATTGTTGATTCACAGTATAGTGCCGCTCGCGTTCTGAGCTTCTCTTCGGCATAGCGCCATCCTAAGACCAGCTTCACATTTTCGGATGCCGCTGCTTCCCCAAGACCATTGCCATGTCGCAACACAAACTTGAACCGTATGCGTATTCATCGGCTACTCAACTGATCACCATAGCTACCGGTGCTACGAGCTCGCCACCAGACGAGTTCTCACCTCTAGACACGTGCTCTTCGACGAAACGGTGTTCCCATTCCATGAGTGTACCTCCACCGCCTCGCCACCGATTGACGACAGCGGCCCTCCACTTCATTAGCCTCCTACCGGTACACGGCGCAACGCGACACTCCAGCAGCAACACCATACTCCGCCATTGTCCCCCCCTCATCACCGGCCACCTCGTCCACAGCTACCTCGACACACCGCACGTCTACAACATGTTGTCGTGCACATCGACACGACGACACCGACGATGTTGTCCACCACCAATCCGGTGGTGTTCAGTACCACAATATCTCCCTTGGCCCATGCAACAATGTCGCCTACGACCAGTGCCATGATGTCGCCCATGGCCCGTGCAGCGTCATATCTAATCTGGACTCCGGCACTTTGCCATCAAAGACATGGGTCCACTCCGGCACTTCCTCGGCATCAGCATACGGTGTACCAAGGAGGGCTTCTTCCTCTCACAATTCTCCTATGCCGAAGACCTGCTAGAGTGGACTGGGATGGCCAACTGCAAGCCCGTGTCCATGCTAGCCGACACCAAGCCTAAGGCAATAAGGCATCTGCTTCGGATGACAAACTGATCGATGATGCTACTGCATATCAGAGTATTTCCGGTGCTTTGCAATATCTAATCATCACACATCTAGACATTGCTCACGCCTTGCAACAAGTATGTCTCCATATGCACATGCCTCGTGACTTCCACAACATGATGATGAAGAGAATTCTTCGGTACGTGAAGGGAACGACAAGCCTTGGCATCCAGTTGCACACAACGACGACATCAAACATCATGGCATACTCGAACGCTATCTAGGCCGGTTGCCCGGACACGCGTCGCTCTATGTCTGGGTTCTTCTTCTTCTTCGGCTCTTCACTCATCTTGTGGTCGTCAAAACGACAAACTACGGTCTCTAGATCAAGTGCCAAAGCTGAGTACCGCGCCATCACCAACGCCATCTCGGAGTGCTCATGGATGCGTCATCTCCTCGGCCAGCTCTTTTGCAAAGTGCCGACTGCGACTGTGGCATTCTGTGACAACATATCATCCGTGTACATGTCGAGCAGCCCAGTTCATCATCGCCACACTAAGCATATTAAGCTTGACATCCACTTTGTCCTAGAGAGCTTCATGTCATGCACGTTCCAAGTGCGCATTAGCTTACTAACGTGTTCACAAAGGGATTGCCCTCAACGCTCTTTGTTGACTTCAGGGACAGTCTCTCCATCACCGCCGGCGACGTCGACACTGTGGGGGTGTCAGCAACTACAACTGAGCAACACCTATATGTTTTATATTCTTGGATCATCAACTACTTGCGTGCCTTGGGCGCTCTCGCCACGTCCACACCTACGCCATGCATGCTCTCATTGCGCCCACGTCTCACACGCCACACGTGTTGCCCGGTCTTCATGGACTCCCACTAGATGCGCTTGCCCGCTCTCGCGTGTAATGGCTAGCGGCCTTTGTTGTAACACTATATATATACATATAGGTGATCAATACAAGCTGCCGATTGATCTCTCAAACTATACATTGACTAATAGCAAAATCTTATTTTTTTATTACTCTTTTTATGGTGCTTGCTAACTCGCTCATGCCAAACAAGGGTTCAAAAGAGGTCTTACTTAGTTTTTTTGAATGGTTGGTTTTGGAATTATATTGTCGCTTTTGGCTACTGGACTTTTTTTTAAGTTCGTGGATTCAGTTAAGAGTCTATTAGGGTGAACTAGTTAAGATGGTAAAAAATGAATTGTATTGTCACTTTTGGCTACTGTACTTTTTAAGTTCATAGTATTATTGCTATGGAACTTGATGTTGACTATCGTAATTGCATTTTATTCTAAGAAATATTGCCTTTTTGTTTGGGCCGTTCGACTACTTACAATAGCAGTAGTAACTAAATTGGATCTTAGTCGTGGATTTAGTTAAGAGTCTGTTAGGATGGTAGAAAATGGATTGTATTGTCACTTTTGACTACTATACTTCAATTTAAGCTTGTGGATTTAGTTAAGAGTCTATTAAGTTCGTGGATTTAGTTAAGAGTTTATTAGTATGGACTTTTTAGATGGTAATAAAGTCATCTAAAAGGTTGACAAAGGTGATTCAAGATTATGGAAAATTGACTATCTTCTTAACTCAAAATTTTCCTTTCTTACTTTCAAAATTTTCCTTTCTTACTTTCGTACTTTTCTAGGTCTTTCTTTCTAGATTTTCTACTATATTAATGAGATTTACTAGAAAATAGATCAAAAAATCGAATTTGCTTAGGAAGGAGATGGAAATGGTTTGAGAGGTTGGCTATTTATAGCTAGAGCTACGGCAGGCCGGACGGCTTGGTGGTGGGGCCAACCGACCCCCATGGGCCTACTCATGGGATGCTTTCCCCACTAGCCAATTTTCTTCACGATTAAGAAAATGCTGAGGTCTGGCATGTTACGTGGGGGAAAAGGAGCGGTGGAGAGTGGATGAGGTGACGTGATGTATATGGGTCTTAAGTATCTGCGACTCCTATTGGCTGTATTTATACCTAAAAAAACTTCTAAAATATAGGAATAAGAATGCATTGATGGTATTTTTGGTGTCACCATGGTAAATATTTATGTGGGTTTTTACACTCCGTAAGAATTATTTACATGGGGCATATATATATATATATATATATATATATATATATATATATATATATATATTATATTTTATGAATGCATATGCAGAAAAATTAAACATGCTAAAGAAAATACTTATGCAATAAAGTAAATATGGATAAATACCGAGTTACCTCCAGTGAAGGTTCAGGATTTTAAAGTCCCCCAAACCAGACTTCTCCAAATTCTATTAGTCTTTGGGGGTGGCAGTCAGTCCTAAGGATGAGGATCCTAGTGACTGTGCATCTCCCTTTTTATTTATCAAGTCTACTATGTAAATTAATTCAGACCTTGCCTTGAATGGAAAACACTCTTCCCATTCATTGATGTTGAATCTGACTTCTCCATTTCCGACGCCAGTGTGGACATTTCTGGTACTAAAAAAGAGCCTCCCAAGGATGAGTGATACCTTCGAGTTAGGTTGCATGTCCACACCACAAAGTCGTCTGCTATGAAGAATTCTCTAATCTTGACTGGAATATCCTCAACAATTCCTATAGGGTAGCGGATTGACTGGTTTGCTAACTATAGGCACACTGATGTGGGAGCAATCTTTGTCTGATGAAGTTTGTCGAAGACTATCTTGGGCATCACACTGACACTTGATCTAAGGTCACATAGCGCATTGTTGAAGTATGGATCTCCAATTGAACAATCAATAGTGGGACATCCTCGATCCTTCTTCTTTGTTGTTGAAATATTGAGGATGGCCGCACTACAATCTTCGGTTAGCTTGATTATTTCAGTGGTGGGCAGTGGTCGTTTGTTGTTGAGGATGTCACTTAGATACTTCACGTAGGTGGGTACCTGGATTGCATCTAACAGAGGAATATTGATATATATTTTCTGAATCACTTCAATAAACTTATCGAACTGCTCATCTATTTTGGCTTTTCTATTTCTACGTGGAAACGGTAAGAGGTTGGTTTAAAGAAAATATTGCAGTATTTCTTGCATTAGTGGCTCAACTTCTTCAACTTCATTATCCTTATTTTCTTTTGTCACTACCAGTGCATCTGGTGTTGTTCGCTTCCTCTCTGTCACCTTTGGATATGGTGGATCACGAGTGCCTCTACCTCCTCTAGTGGTTATAGCTTGTACCTGCTCAGGGTTAGTAGCTAAAGGCAAAGCAGTAGCCAGATGTGCGAATTGCTTTTCTATCTTTTTATTATGATTAAGTTGATTGTTTATGGCAGAAGAAAAATCATCCATTTTAGCAATTATATCCTCTAAAATTTTATTATTAGAAGCAAGTTTTTTAATAATACTATCATTAATCTTGGCTTGTTCTAAGACTAAATCTCTCAAGGGTGGTTGATTAAAATTGGAAAAAATATTAAAATTGCCTGAATACTTACCTAGATAAATAGATTGCTTTTGTTGATTCTATCCTTGCTCCTGATGTGTGGAAGAGTCATTGATGATATTTGCATTTTCTTGATTATTTGAGAACTCAACCCCCATATACTCTCCACATCTAGTCTGAGCATTGAATGCATCTTGAATTGCTTGACGTTCACTTTTATAGTTGGCTCGTTGTCCAAGCCAGTCCAAAAGTATGTTCATGTAGCTTTGATTCTTAGTTATCTTTTCCATGAAGGTTTTAGCTTCTCTCAGAGTGAGTGACATAAATGATCCTCTAGCAATAGCATCTAGGTGCTCATGAGCTCTTTGAGTGAGTCCATGATAAAACCCTTTCATGAGCAACCAATCCTCAATTCCATGATACGGACATTCTGAAATATAGTCTTGAAAGTGCTCCCATGCTTCTGGAGTGGATTCTCCTTAAGGAATTAGTTTTTCCTATAGGGAAAAGTTGGAGATCCTTCATCTTAAGGAATTAGTTTTTCCTATAGGGAAAAGTTTTGATAGAAAGGCTTTTGAACATGTGTCCGAAGTGTTGAAATCTTCTTTGTTAGCATAGAACCACTACTTCACTCTTCCCTCTAGTGAGAACAAAAATAGACAAAGGAGTATGGTGTCTTGGTTGATATCCTTGGTGATGATGGTGGTGCTCCCAATCTCTAGGAAATCCTGTAAATGAGCATTAGCATCTTCATGTGCCTTTCCACTAAATGTAGTATCTTAAACCATGTTGATAAGGCTTGGCTTGAGCTCAAACTCAAGGTTAATCGTCTAAAGTGTTGGTCTAGTACAAATGTGCCTAACACTTAAAGTAGAGTACTCAAGTAGTGTCTTGTCAGCCATGGCCTCACTACTGATGTTGATCTTCTTCTAAGTTGGGTTGATTCTCTAATTTAAAAGTTGATGGATCACAACCAAACTATTATTACCCTGCTTAAGATATAAACAAGACAAACAAGGGTAAGCCTACCAAAATAGAGGTACTAGTTGTAAATTTTATCTACAAGTATCTATTTGATCAATTTCTCTAATAGCCATATAAAAATTCCTGAAGCTCCCCGACAACAATGCCAAAAATGATTGTTTTCATTTCTTAACATCATTACCAAGAACAAAAGTCTCCGGCAACAGTGCTAGAAATGCTTGTTGACATCTCTTAGCGTCACTTAAGTTAAGTTGTCATCCCTAACATGACACTAGAGATGTGGTTGTACTTATGATCATGACACTTACTCAAAAGTATAGAATAAATGTTATCCACAAGCGCACTAATAAAATACATTAGTTGTAGCATTTCACCTAGGAATGTTCCAGGTATCGTTATTTACACTTTACCCTCGAGAGCTTAACAAGGTTTAATAATAAAAGAAATGGCTAGAGAGATTGACAAATAAACATACTAATGATAAAACTTAAAACAACCTCACTTATCTCAACAGGGGTAAGGCAAAGGATAAATGATATATATAGTAGAGAGAGACTTCATAATTCAAGTAGAGCTAACACAGGAGATAAATTAAGAAATTAAATTCCTATCATTTCATATTTACTAAGTCTTTTGCCTACTCTAGTATATACACTATCTTCTATAGCATAATTAATACTTCATTTATCCATAAGGATGATTACTAAGGGAAATCAAGAACAGAGCAATGTCTCCCCCGTAACTATAACGTCTGCTAGTCCTATATTCGGGGAGTGGACTACAAAGGACTCAAGAGGAATGTCACGTTCGTGATCTACCACATGGCCCAAAATATAGGGAACATTTGTAGGTAAATATAGCCTAAGCACCCCGCCTACACTATTTCTACCACTTAACTCACTCGAGAATTGAACTAAGCGCTTTGCGAACATGTGCATAAAATCATTACTAATCATAAGTTCATAACTATATCAAATATACAACTAGAATAAACTAAAACATAATAAAGAGAAACATAATGATATTAAATTAGCACAAAGTCAAATAACAAGATACAATGGAATTACCAGACCTCTTGATGGCGATCCGAAATCCTGAGCAACGCTTAACTCTACTTGAATCTAACTAGTTCTAATCCTGTCTTCAGCGAAAAAGCTATCTGAGATATGAGATTTATCTTTAGGGGTTGTCTAGGTCTTTATTTATACCCTGATGGGATGCACAGTAGACCTCGGATCAAACCAACCTTGAACAACGGCTTAGATGTGAACTTTAGGTCGGTTAGGAGTTGTCGTGCAAAGGAGGGACTCAAACCCTCGGGGGCCAGGTCGGTCGACCTAAGGTTGGGGCCGGCCAGCCCCACCTAGCGGCCTCCGGCTCCTGCCTCATTCTAGTGTCCTCTGGTGTCTTTTAGAGTCTTACAATGTCGGTTTCCATCCTGTTTTCACAATAATCCATTTCATTGTAGTTGTATCTTAATTCTAACTTTTGTTTTTCTTGTTTAATCCTGGAAAATCACAATTTACCACATGGAATTTATCAATTTAAACCCTACACGACAGTGGTGATCATAACGTTACGCTCAGGGCTGGTGGTAGCAGCGGGTTGCCCGGCGGGGCACAGATCGAGGGTGCGTTGCCAACGGAGGAGTGGGCAAAGCTCAGTTGCCGGCATGCTCTGGTGACCGTGGCCGAGCTCGACACGTTGAGGGACAGAGGCTGGAGATACGTCGATGCACTGAGGCGAAGGCGCGTGGGCGGGGGAGGAGGTTGTGCTGTATGAGAGTCAAGGCGAGGGGCACGTCTACTTCATCGACAAAACCATAGGCGATGGCGAGAAGGCCAAGATGGAGATGGTTGTCATCGTGTCGTTCCTCCAGCAAAGCAGCTCTAGGTAGGATCCATTTGTGTAATTCATCAAAAGTCAAGGATTTTGTGGGATGCAATACTCCTACTTTGCTTTGGCCTTGGGTTATGTATTTCCATTTCTTCAAAGCGTTGTGGAGAGCTAAATAATGATTCCATGCCAATTGGAATGTCAGGGGAGTATTTGGTGGAGTCTAGGGATGAAAACGATCGAACTTAGTTGAAAAACTCCACAACCATTTTCTACTTTTATATTTCAATACGAAAACGAAAGCGAAAATGGTAAAGTCAAACACAAAAACAAACGCAAACTTACGAAATTTCGAGAATTTAAAAAACAAACCAATTCGAAATACCAACGTACAGTGCATAACAACTAACAATTGCTATTGTGGCAAATTTCGAGTGCAAGAGAGTAAACTTATCAATTTGACTTATTTCACAAGAGAAAAAAAGAAAAAGATAGAAAAGAAATTTTTGAGATGCCGTCGTAGAAGACAAGAAATGATAGCAACGATGCCTTGTCCGTCTAACTTTATCTTTTGGTTGGTCCAATAACATGCAATGCAACAACAGTGCCGCGTGAAGCTAGATGTAGCCATACAGCGCCGTGCGATGTGATTAGTCCCACCTAGACAACTCAGGGAGGTGTGACGGGGTGATTTGCCTATATAATACGGCTCATGGACATCAGTGCTCCATATTTGCCTTTGTCTAGTTAGCTAGATAGTAATCATTGGAAACCAAATTCGGTTTAAATAAAATTTTGAATTCGGGATATTCCGAATTTAAAGTAGAAAGTAGAAAACGGTTGAAAAACCTCTCAACCATTTTCTACTTTTATATTTGAAAAACGAAAACGAAAGTGAAAATGGTAAAGTCGGACAAGAAAATATGAATTCGATCAGATTAAATATAGAAAATGATGTTGTTCGGTTTAGGATATTTTTGTTCCGTTTTCATCCCTAGTGGATTCATGATATTCTTTGTGTTCTTTATCGGGGCTTGCTGGAGCCTGGACGTCCGAGCGGTGAACAAGGCATCCGGACGTCAGCGCCCACGTGGGGCCTCGCTGCCCCAAATGTCACCAACACTGAGAAGAGGGGAGGGGGCGGTGGATGCACAATCTGCGATGGGAGGATAAGGGGACACCCGCGTTTCTTTGAACTACTCAGAAGCTTGTTTCATCTTATTTCATCTCACATAATACTATTCAATCAACTTATTTTCTCTCATAGAACACTACTTAATCAGCTGTTTTTCCATAGTCGAACAAGCTCACCAGTCGAGGCAACAGAAGGCAGTGAGGAAGATGCAACAACTGGTCTATTTTTCAAATATCTATATACAACAGGTGCAACATACGCCTCAACATATTGAAAATTTTAAAACATATTTCTGAAACACTTGAATAAACACCTAAAACTACTATACACATATACACATACATATACACAAGATTCACTATAAAATACACAACATTTAGATAAAATACTTACAACATATGTGAAACATATGTAACATCCAAATAAATATATTTGCAACATACTTATGGAAAAACAGATGAAACATTAGGAATAAAAAAAAGCTTGCAACATACATGCACAACCATTACAATAAAAAACAACAAGAAGATCAATTCATAGAATTGCAAAAGGTTGCTATGCATAAGTTTTTCCTAACTTCAAGTAGTACCAAAGTCAATCAAACCAATAATTACACAAGTTGATGGTAATGATGCTGGTCCAGAAGAACAAAATTTAAATGCACAAGCTCAAGCTGATGCCAATGAAAGTGGTACAGGGGAGGAGAATTTAGATGCACAAGCTCAAGTTGTAAATTACTATCTGAATGTCTCTATTGCATATCAGATTTTTTAACTTTTCCTATAACATCAGTTGAAAGAAGCTTCTCCAAATTGAAGCTATTGAAAATTTATTCAAGATCAACCATGCTGAGAAAGATTGAATGGTTTGGCTATGTGCAACATTAAGACGGATATTTGGAATAAAATTGATCTCAATGTTGATTTTGAAGATTTTGCATCAAGAAATGGTTGAATACGATTTTGAAAAAAAAAGCACCTAAGAACTATAGTTTTATTTGAGGCAACTATAATAGTTATTTTACTATTCCTTCAGCTTCTTTGATCGAAATACTATTATTTTTTATGAATTAAATATACGTCGTAAGTTATCTAGTTTTAATCGTACTTATTTTACTTTAATTGCCATATTATAACATTGGATTGTAGGCACTTGGGGTCTTCCTTGCACCATATTATTAATATTGGATTGTTGGACCCTTAGTGTCTAGCTGGCCATGGGCCACATAAATTGTTGGGACGACCCTGCCGGCCGGGAAACTGGGAACGGAACGAGGCCATATTCAGTTCTGCAACAATGAGGAAAGGAGGATCTAAAGTTTAGCATCACTACCCAAAGAGCGCACGGATGGACATGGACCTAAGTGCATCTCCAAGCATCTCCAAGAGAGTAGGTAAAAAGATTAGCTAAATTTAGTGATTTAGTTACTCTCTAAAATAGATAATACTAGAGTACTCCAACAGACTTTATAAAATAAAGAGGCTAGATGACTAATGAAGATGACTATCCAAAAGTAGAGAGCGAATTAGGTGGAATGAAGAATCACTAAATATAGAGAGTCATTTACATAGTCTGTTGGAGACGTTTTCTCGTTAGACAATAGTTAAATTTAACTTTAGAAAACGATTTGGCTAGTCTGTTGGAGATGCACTAGATACCTCGGGTGCTTGACGATGCCATGAAGGACGCAATGGCTGCTATCATCTTCTTCGCCTTACCGCCACCGTCGGATCTACTGAGGAAGAAGACGT
The DNA here is from genome assembly GCA_022036555.1 of Microstegium vimineum. Classification (NCBI taxonomy): domain Eukaryota; kingdom Viridiplantae; phylum Streptophyta; class Magnoliopsida; order Poales; family Poaceae; genus Microstegium; species Microstegium vimineum. The sequence continues at coordinate 39,270,028 of CM039136.1, read as the reverse complement.
GCCTCTCGCCTCGATCCTCATACAGCACGGCCTCGTCTCCTGCCCACGCGCTGGCCCTCAGTGCCTCCACATACCTCCGGCCTCTGTCCCACATCGTGTCCAGCTCAGCCACAGCCACCAAGGCTCGCCGGCAACCGAGCGACACCCACTCCGTCGCTGGCATCGCCAGAGGATTGATGAACGGGTGGTCGATCCCATATCTCCCGGCGCACACGAAGGCCCACCATCTCTCCACCGTCTCCAACGACCGGCGGCGGGGGTTCACGCGCTCGGACGGCACGAGCTCCTTGCCGCGGAAGTACGGGTGCAGGAGCACCATCCCTTCGATCCGCGCGCCGCCGGGCAGACCGCTCCTGCCTGCCCTCATCGCCACGTTGTGCGCGATGTTGCCGCCAGAGCTATCGCCAGCGACGAAGAGGCGCACGGGGTCGCCGTGCTCAGCCAGCCACGGCTCTTGCTGGGACGACGACGCGCGGGCGCAGCTGGCGGTCGCCACTGCCCAGCCGAGCGCGGCCCAGGCGTCGTCGTAGGCGGCGGGCAACGGGTCCTCGGGCGCGAGGCGGTAATCGACGGACACGGCCACGGCACGGGCTGCTGACACGAGCGCGTTCAGGAAGCGGAAGTACTGTGCGGAGAAGGCCGAGTTCACGGCAAAGCCGCCGCCGTGGAAGTAGACGAGGAGGGGTAACTTGGTGGATGTACCGAGGACGTCGCTGGGAATGTGAAGACGCGCGGCGAGGCCAGTGCCGACGTCGATAACGACGTCCCTGGAGGTGACGCCGGTGGCGGCGTCCGTGCCGGCGTCGACCCTGCGAGTCCCCATGAGGCGGTGCACGCGGCCGCTCTTGTAGCGGATGAGGTACGGCGACATGTCGTAGTCCACCTCGGTGTCTGGATCCATGGTGCGCCAGAGGCTTAGAGCGGGCAAGCTGATCGCCGAGTGGCGAGTGAACAAAGCAGGGAGCCAAGGCTGGACAGACGAGTGTGTGTGTGTGACGAAGCAAGCTACAGCCAATTTACTCCGTGTTGGTCTCTATTGGTAAGCGTATGTGTGAGAGACATAATTGCACGGGACCAAACTAGAGCAAGTACTGTGCTGCCCGCCTGCGCCTATTGATGGAATCAGGGTCACGGTCACGGCAACTTTTGTTGTTTGCCAGCTGGTATTGCCGATGCGATGACAACCGATTGGCATAGGCTCACGCACTCCTTCAAACCATGGTACATGTCCAAACGATGGCACAAAAAACGCGACAGGCCCGATGGCACAAAGGCCCGATGACACGACAGGCTCACGCACTCATACAGCTCTCCTTCAAACCATGGCACAAAGGACACGACAGGCCCGATGTAACCATGCCAGAGCACGATGAACACCAAGCCATTTAATCGGTTTGACATTGAAAGATCAAAACACGCATAAGATTACAGTTCTCAAAATCGATCACAAGTACATATTCACATATTAACATCTCAATCACAAATCAACGTAAACTCGATGAGAAATTGAGGATTGAGGATTGGGGAATCACAAATCAACTCTCTGATAGATTCTCAGTCTCCCCCAACCAATGCCGGTGCACGCCATTCTCAACGTCGCTCAGTGAGGGGCATCGCTCCACCAGGAATCGGGGACGTAGTGGCCGGGGCGGTAGCATCAGGCGGCGGTTGGGTCGTGGCACCGGTCGACGGCGGGGGAGCGGCATCGAGCGGGACTGCACGAGGGGAGCACGTTCGAAGGGGAAGGAGATGGGAGAGGACAGGAGAAGGACTCACGAGCGTGTGGCTCGTGCCCTGTTAAGGCTCGTCTCTAATGCATGATGATGGGATTTGAAGAGTAATTGCTCCTAAAACTAATGGTTTCTACTTGAAATTCGAGGGATGCTCAACTCTAGCGATAGCACTAAATCAGGTTCTTAATTTCATGTTTCATCTTTTCTTAAAATCTACGGGTATTCTATCCATTTCACCTGATAAAAACTTTCTAGATTTTGGCTTTTGGCTGTGGGTCTTTTGCTAGTGTTTTAATAAAAAAAAATTTCTAAAAAAGTTATGAGAAAATTCCTTATTTAGTTCTCAGCATACAAAAAATCAGAAAACCATGCTCTATGTGTGTCTTTCAGTTTTTAGTTCATGTAATTTAAGGTAGTTTTCCCAGGTTTGAAAAGCCAGATCAACAATTAGGTTGTTTGTTATATATAATATATAAAAGCAAGCAAAAAGCTATAACATACCTGCCCCAAGAGTGTCAGAGTTGGGATGAGCGGATTTCTTTTTTTTTTCTTCTTTTGGCAGGCACGAACTTTGGCATGTTTCTATAAATAGGGTTGGTAAAATTTCACCGAAACCAATTATAAAAAAAAACAGTTAACCAAAATATTCGTAATCTTTTGTAAAGATTTTTCTCTATTTGTTTAATAAATTTATTTGGTTTTGAGCTGATATTAACCGATCCAACTGTTTTTTTTTACTCTATAATAAAATAAAATAAATCCATTTGTATTTTTAAATGTATTTATATGAGATTTTATTTAGTAGAAGCATTCTTTGTTGTTCTTTCTTTTGTATAGTATGTATTGCAGTTAATCGATTATTGAACCGAGTGAAACCAAAACTGATTTTGATCAGCTATTATTTTTCTATTTTTTAATAACAAATTCAGTTTACATTTTGTTAAAACCGATTTTTTTTAATAACCGATGGAACGATTTAACTGAATTAAGCGAATGGCCCAGGCGTAGCTAGAGCAAGTGTTGTGCTGCGTTCCACCCTCACAGGTCACGGCTCAGTCGGCCACTACCACGCCCACGCCACCCAAAAACTCATGGCCAGCGCTGTCTGCACCGGCAAGCGCGTTGTGGAGAAGCTGCTGGCCAAGGGATTTGGCGTCGTCGCCGGTACGACAGACGTGAGCAGGGCCCGCGGCAGCCTGCCCCAGGACCCCAACCTTCAGCTCGTGAGTTTAAGCTGACATGCTTCTTGATTCTTGTTGTTGCCTCGTTAAGTTGGTGGTTGCTGGTGTGAATTTGGGTCTTTGAATGACTGAAGGTCAGGGCTGACGTTACTGAGGGCGTCGACAAGCTGGTGGAGGCGGTGCGCGGCGGTCCTTTCTCTGCTGTTCCTGGTGGGATCCGGTTCAGTATCTGGACAGTTAATTTGGACCCATGAAACCAGGTCACCTGACCATTAAGAATTCAATCAAAGTTTGAATTCACGCCGCATGCAATTCTCAGTATATTCTTTTGTCGGGGCAATTGTAAACGTGTTTTTGGTACTTAAAGATGATCTAAGTTAACTTGTACTCTCTCCATCCCAAATTATAAAATATTTTAAAAAATTTGGAGAGTTAAAACATTTCAAGTTTGAACAAATTTATATAATAATATAATAACATTTATGATACCAACTAAGTATCATTAGGTTCTTCATCAATTATATTTTCATAGTATACCTATTTAATGTCATAATTCTTTATAATTTTCTCTATAATTTTGGTCAAATTTGAGATGCTTTGATTTTCCAAGATTGTTGAAATGACTTATAATTTGGAACGGAAGGAGTACTGTCGGATACCTGAGAATAGGGTACCCTAAACACCGTACTTCGCAAAAACAAAATCACCCTCGTGGGGTCTCCGCCTCGTCCGAGCAGGGGTGACGTCATCCACTCTCGGGGGCTCCACGCCTCTGACCAACCAAGACAGACGCCGCTCCTTTGGAGGATCTTCCGCCTCGCCCGAGCTCGGGTGACGTCGCCGAGACGTCATTCACCCTCGGAGGCTCTCCCGCCTCGCCCGAGCCAAGGCGACGTCAGCCATGACACCCTCTACCCTCGGAGACACTTTCTCCTCGTCCGAGCTAGCGCGGCGTCATTCGTGATGCAACCTGCCCTCGAAGGAGTCGATGCCACGACCAGCCCGTGGCGTCCTAGCCTATGGTCAAAAGGTCCACGGTACCCTTTGTCCTTGGGGATAGGGCTCCAAGGCGCAAACCGCCGTGCCTGCCCCTGTCCTCCCTACGGTACAAGGTCATGTCACTACGTAAAAAAATGATTTTGCACAGCGTTGCAAAAAAGCCCTCCGTGGCGGACACCTTACTTGCCCGCCACGGTAATTCAGTGAACCAGGTCTGCGCGCCCGGCAGGCTAAACGCCTGCTGCGGTTAAGGATTTACCGCAGCGGGTGGCATAACTTGACCGCTGCGGTTAATGTATTAACCGCAACGGGCATCTTAGGTCGGCCGCTGCGGTTAATACGTATTAATCGCAGCGGTCGTTTTATAACATCCGCAACGGTTATGTTTTTTATAAAAAGCTACAGTCCGACCTTCTTCTTCCTCAAGTCTTCTCTCTTCCAAACTCGTGGGGGGAGAGGCTTTACCCGAATTTTTGACCAAACCATTGGATTGAGGTTTTGAGTGTTGTTTTGGAGGAGGAGGACATCATAAGAGGTATTTAAAAGGTTCTCATGGTCTCTTTTCTCTTTTTTCCTTGCTTTTTGACCTCTTTGGATCTAGATCTAGTTTCATGGAGGAAGAAGAGAAAGCTTAAGTTTTTTATCTAGAATCTTAATATTAGGTGCCTAAAAGCTTTTAGATGGTTCCCATGCTCTTTTCTCTCTCTTTTCCTTGCTTTTTGAGCTCTCTAGTTATAGATCTAGATTAGGGGAAGAAAGAGAAAACTTGTGTCTTTTTTATCTAGTTTCATAATATTATATGTCTAAAAGCTTTTGTTGTTGATGTGTACGGTTTGTAGGTAATATGGATAGGTCAGAATGGATGTATAAGATTAGTAGAGTACTTGATCCACGGTATCTCAGTGAAGTGAGGAAGTTTATTGTCGCTGCGAGAGCTCACCGTGACCGATCGAAGCGGATGACAATCGCGTGTCCGTGCTCTCACTACAAGAATCTGACAACCTTCACCGACGATGGCAAGGTGCAATCTCGGTTTCGTAGAGAATTACACGGTCTGGACTCAGCACGGCGAAAGTGGCGACCCTAGTGGTGGGGGTGCATCTGGAGTGAGCTCGGCATCGACGACGACGAACCAAGAGCCACGTGCGCCACACGTTTCATGTTCAGCCACAACAACGCCAGCCTGCAACGACAATAACGATTGTGATTATATCACGGTGGAGGATCTACTCGAGGACATGGAAGATGACGATGGTGCTCAAGAGGCCACCGTGCAGGAACCCGAGGATATGCATCTTTTTGAAGATTTAGTGAAGCACATCGATGAGGACGACGTTGTGTATGGTTCCCCGAAGTGGTTGGAAAATTTCAGAGAGATGAAGCAGGCGTCACTTGATCCTTTGTATCAGGATGGTGACGAGTGTCCAAAAGAGTGCACCGTGCTTCGTTTTTATCCTCCATATGTTGATGATGAAGGCCCGACGTGGTGGGTCTGACAACAACTTCAATGAGTTGTTAATTTACCTTGCTACCACGTATCGGAAGGGTAACAAGTTTCCCATGAATACTTATCGCACAAAGAAGTTGATTCTTCCAGTGTCGATGAAAGTTCGATGCCTGCCCTAACCACTGCATCATATATCAGTCGGGCACTAAGTATGAGAAGGTGACGAGCTGTCCGCACTGCGCCGCGAGTCGATACAAGAAGAATGCTGGCTGTCGTGTGGATGCAGACGACGACGAGTCGTTGCGAGGTGGTCCGAAGAAGAATAAGGGGGGCAAGAAGAGCACTTTTGCAGAAAATCGCATCTCGGCTCAGCAGGGCGAGGAGGAAGAGGGCTACACGCAAAGGAGAAGCCCGACAATGTCGGTGTGGTATCTGCCTATGATCGACCGCCTGCGTGCACTATTCGGGAACCCAGAGGATGCCAAGCTCATGTCCTGGCATGCATCAGATGACCACAAGAAGGATGATGGCATGCTGCGGCACCCATCTGATGGCCAACAGTGGAAAGATTTTGACAAGGCATATCCGGAATTCGGCAACGAGTCAAGGGACATTCGGTTCGCGCTCAGTACTGATGGGATGAACCCTTTCGGAGAGCTTAGCAGCTCACACAACACCTGGCCCGTCATACTCACCATGTACATCTTACCTTCCCATCTATGTCAGAAGCGCAGGTATCTCATGTTGGCCATGTTGATCTCAGGACCGAGGCAACCCGGTAATGATATTGATGTTTCCCTAGAACCGTTAATGGAGGAAATGCAAGAGCTATTTGATGTTGGGGTCGAGATGACTGATGCGTATCGCAAGGAGAAGTTCACCCTAAGGGCCATCATATTTGTCACGATCACTGATTACCCTGGTCTCTTCTCACTGTCAGAGCAGATCAAAGGGAAAACTGGCTGCGTAAAGTGCATTGATGGGACATGCCACACTTACCTGAAGGCATCCTATAAGACAATTTACATGAGGCATAGGCGGTTTCTAAGCAAAAATCACAGGTATAGAAGACTTGGTATGAATCAATACTTTGACAACCACGTAGAGCTGCAGGGTGAACCACCGGCACAAACTTGCTGGGGTCCAAAGGTGTATGAGATGGTGAAGGATATGGATGCCATCGAGTTTGGCAAGGAGAAGAAGCCATCAGAGGAAGGGACAAAACAAACAAGAAAGCGAAAGCGGGACAAGAAGACGGAGGAGGAAGATGACGAAACACCACATGTTCCTTTCAAGAAGAAGTCGATCTTCTTCAACTACCTGTCATACTGGAAAACACTAAACACACCCCATGCCATCGACTGCATGCATCTCGAGAAGAATGTCTTCGAAAGAACGATCGGTGTATTGCTCGACATCAAGAACAAGACGAAGGATGGTCTCAAATCACGGATGGATCTTCTCCATCAGGGCATCAGGCATGACCTTCACCCGGGACCGCCTCATAATGGTAAAGTTGACATACCAGGTGCAACATATAACCTAAGACGCGATGAGAAGATATTTATGCTCAATTTGTTGAGGGGTATCAAGGTACCGACCGGTTTTCTCCTCAAACATCAAGAGCCTCGTCTGCATGAAAGACCTCACAATGGCTGGCTTCAACTCACATGACTGCCACGTTATGCTGACGGTGTTCCTTCCCATCGTTATCAGGGCTATAAGTCCAGAGTACGTGAAGATGGTAATCACTCGGATGTCGTACTTTTTTAACCGCATCACACAGAAGGTCATCGGCAAAGCTGAACTACATGCCCTGAAGGAGTTCATTGTGGAGACCCTTTGCCAGCTCGAGATGTGCTTTCCCCCTTCTTTCTTTGACATTATGCCTCACCTAATGATACACATGGTTGATCAGATCGAGCAACTGGGCCCCATGTACCTGCACCAGATGTGGACGTACGGACGGTTCATGTCCACCCTCAACAGATATGTCCATAACCGTGCTTACCCGGAGGGCTCTATGATCAAGGCATACACAACTGAGGAGTCTGTCAACTGGTGTATGAGGTACATAAAGGATGGGAGGGCCATTGGATTGCCTGTTCATCAGCACGAGGGCAGAACTGCCGGGAAGGGGTGCACGGGACGACAAGTACGCATCGATATACCATACAAAGATGTGGAAGAATCTCATTACAGCATCCTTCATCACTTGGTGAGCATGGACAAATATGTTGAAAAGCACCTAGATGAGATTCGCGCCGCACAGGACGGACAACGCACGGAGGAATGGGTCCAAAAACATCACAAGAGCAGTTTCATAGACTGGCTTAAAGAGCAATGCATCCCTCTGGAAGGATGCCCTGATGAAGATATAGATACCGTGAAGAAGTTGATACAAGGGCCGTCCACTCAAGTTACGACTTGGCAAGGGTACGACGTGAAGGGTATAGGTTCCACACGAAAGACAAGGACAAGAAGAGCGCGTCACAGAATAGCGGTGTTCGATACGAAGGAGTCGACGGGGCCACAAACACGAGGACACAATGCTATGGACAAGTTGGTGAAATATGAGAGCTTGACTATGGAAAAGACCTTCGCATAGGTGTCTTTTGATGCGATTGGGTTAACTCGAAAACAGTTGTTGTGGACAGATTAGGGTTAACCACAATGAACCTCAAAAGTACCGGATATAAAGATGATCAGTGGGCACTTGCTACAAATGTCGCGTAAGTGGCTTAATATATCTATCCAGAGGACACAAAGAAACACGTGTTTGTGTCTGGAAAGCAGAGGATCGTGGGAGCTGATGGTGTCTAGAGTCCAGAACAATACAACAACTATGAAGAGCTCCAACTTTTGACCGATCTACCAAAGAAGGTCAAGGCTAGCGAGGATCGTTGCAACAAGAGCGATCTAAAGCCCTGGGCCCGCCCCGATGGCGAGGTGCGATCCGTGAAAGCGCCAGTAGCAAAATGAGATGTAATAAAGTAGTGAAGAACTGATGTAATGAAAGCTTGTATGAATTTATGAAATGACATGTTATGGATAATTGGTTATGAAAGCAAATGGTTATGGTTATAAAAGCTTGTATGAATATATATCAAAATGACATGTAATAAAATTTTCATGTATAGCAATTTATGTAGGTATTTATATCAATTTACAAAAATTTATAGGTATGAATATATCAATTTACAGCAATTTATAGGTATTTATTGCAATTTATAAAAACTCAAAACTGAATAATTGTGAGAAATTCAGAAATAGTTTACCGCAGTGGGCGTTATAAGGAGCCCGCTGCGGTTAATGGTTTACCGCAGCCGGCGTTATAAGGTGCCCGCTGCGGTTAATATTTATCGCAGCGGACACCTTATAACGCCCGCTGCGGTAAATGACTTCTATATATGTTGTGCGGGCCCGAGCAGGGTCTTCTTCATCGCAACGGTTAGGGTTCTTCTCCCCGAAGGGCTGCCTAAATCCACCGCCGCCGCCGCCCATCGGTTCTGCTCGGTGCTCCACGCGCTCTCCGCTCGGTCTCCGCTCTCTGCTCGGTCTCCGCTCACCGCTCGGTGCTCCGCTCTCCGCTCGGTGCTCCTCCGGTGCTCTGTTCCCTGGCCGTCGGTGCTCCGCTCCCCGGCCGTCGGTGCTCCGCTCCCCGGCCGTCGGTGCTCCGCTCCCCGGCCGTCGGTGCTCCTCCGGTGCTCTGCTCTCCGTTCGGTGCCCGCCGGTGCTCCTCTCCCCGGCCGCTGGTGCTCCTCTCCGCTCGGTGCCCCTCGATGCTCCTCGGTGCTCCGCTCCCCGGCCGTCGGTGCTCCGCTCCCCCTCTGTTTGCTTACCTTCTCCTCTGTGATGCCTGTGATGCCTTCTATGATGCTGCCTATGATGTCCATTGCCACTATGATGCCTATGATGCCTTGTTATTTTTTCACTAAGCATGGGTGAAGATCACTGCCTGTGATGCGCTATTACTGTGGTCTCTTGAATTCGTTCCTGTGATGCTATATGGTCTCTTTTGATATACACTGAGCATATATGCCACTGCTTGTGATGCGCTATTACTGTGGTCTCTTGAATTCGTGCCTGTGATGCTTTATGGTCTCTTTTGATATACACTGAGCATATATGCCACTGGGTCTACTCTAGTACTCTTTTGAATTACTGTGGTCTCCTTCTACTACTTGTCTACTCTAGTACTACTACTGTGAGCACTAGTACTAATTGTAATATAGCTATTTACTACTTGTACTACTACTCTACTACTTCTACTACTACTCTACCTACTTACTACTTCTACTGAGGCAGTGGCATATGCAAGGATGTGAAATTTTACTTTTCTACTTGTACTTAGGCAGTGGCATATGCAATGATGTGAAATTTTACTTTTCTACTTGTACTTAGGCAGTGGCATATGCAATGATGTGAAATTTTACTTTTATACTTGTTCTGAGGCAGTGGCATATGCAATGATGTGAAAAAAACCCTAAATATGCTGAGGCAACGGCTATGATGTTCAATCTGAGCCAACTTTTTGTAATTCTACTAATGTGTTGTGTTTTATTACTACTTCTACTACTACTTCTACTTGTAATCTACTACTTGTACTCTACTAATGTGTTGTGTTTTATTACTACTTCTACTTGTAATCTACTACTTGTACTCTACTCATACTTGTAACTCTACTACTTGTACTTTAGCTACATGTACTCTACTACTAGTACTATAGCTACTTGTACTCTACTACGTGTACTCTAGTACTACTTGTACCCCTAGCTACTTGTACTTCTATTACTTGTACTCTTCTACTTGTACTCCTTGTACCTGTAACTCTACTACTTTTACTTGTACTATTTGTACTTGTACTACTAATAAATGCGCCCATACTACTTTTACTTCTACTACTTCTATGGTACTTGTCTACTACTTCTACTTCTCTACTACTTGTACTCTCTACTACTCTCTTGTGGTTGTACGTCCCTCGGTGCTCTGCTACTTTACTACTTCTACTTCCCTACTTCACTACTTGTACTCTACTACTTGTACTTCTACTACTCATCTAATACTTGTACTATCTACTACTCTCTTCTAGTTGTACTTCCCTCGGTGCTTCTTCTACTTTACTACTTCTACTTCTCTTCTTCAGAACTTGTACTCTACTTCTCTACTACTTGTACTTCTACTACTCATCTAATACTTTACTTCTCTACTACTTGTACTATACTACTTCTACTACTACTCTAGCACTACTACTAATTACTCTAGATACTTCTACTATACTCTACTTCTTGTACTTGTACTATACTGAATCGTCTCATGTATATAGGTTACCTCTAGTGAAACTTCAAATGGCGGCAGAGGACCCGTTCAACGAATGGAGGGACCCTACCCCTAGTCCACCTACATCGTCTGAATACGAGAGCCAGGTGTCCATTACACCACCACAACCAAAGAAGATCCGTACAGAGGAGGACGATGATCCTGACTATGAGGCTGAGGCTGAGGGTGATGCTGACTCTGATTCACAGAAAGGGACTAAGTATGAGTATAAAAGAAGAGCTCCATAGATTGAAGTACCAACTGCCGGCGCCAGGCGTGAGGTAGAAGCATACTCTAGGTGGTTTTTTCGTATGTACCATTCAGTATGTGAAAAAATTAATGCTAGTACCCCCGAACAGATCCCAATTACGCCTCGTCAATTGGAGTTCAATGCGGAAGAAGAGGTCAGGGATGAAGAAGGACCCGCTCCCGCTCCCGCTCCTGCTCCCTCGACGACATCATCCTCGGCGAAATCTAAGGGGGTGAAACGGAGGAGGGGGGAACATGGGAGGCACCAGAGGGAGTTGACTGACGATGTCCACAGGATCCTTGAGGTGGGGCCAGAGGGAAACCTGTTGATGCCTCTTCAGGTCATCGGCCGATACAATAACCAGGTGGGTTGCATAGTCAGGGAGAAGGTGCTCATCACTTGGCCGACCTGGCATGCTGTCCCAGACGATATAAAGGAGAATGTCTGGGGCGAGGTGACTAGGAAATTCTCCTATCCAGAAGGTGCTGACATGGACAAATGCAAGGAGTGGGCATTACACGTGGCGTCGTGTTCGTGGCGCAACTTCAAGTCCATGCTTGCTAGGGATTTCCTGAAGAAGGAGAAGTCACCCATACACAAATACACCATGGTGAAGGCGCACGTATGGGACAAATTTGTTAGGCTGAGGAGTACACCTGAAGCTCAGGAACAGAGCACCAAGTTTAGCGCGCTGGCGAAGAAGAACAAGCATCCCCACCACTTGGGCATGATTGGCTTTGCTGGTCATAGGCCCCGGTGCCGGGCACAAGAACAAGCTAGACAGGAGGCAGGAATTCCCGATCCCTACGAAGGGGTTGATCCTTGGGCAAGGGACTTCATTTTTGCCCGTATTCCGAAGAGGCTCAAGCCAGGCGTGACCAGATTCAATGAGCCTCACTTCGAGGCGGTGGAGCAGGCTGTCATCGAGGCCACCAAATCCAAGGACGCCATCGAGGTCCGCAGAGGACACGACATGCGACCGAGGTCCTTGGAACCCCTGAGCACCGTGGTCGCGTTCGTGGAATGCAGTCCAAGATGAGCTGGTTGTCCGTTAAGACCTGGCAAACCGACTCTACCAAGTACTGGTCAAGGGAAAGGTACAAGAAAGGAATCTTTCAGAAAGGATACGAGGAAGGCGTGTCCGAAATGATTAGCCAAGGAATAAAGAAGGCCTTCACCAGCAACGACCCCGAGATGGTGGCTATGAGGTCACATATGTTTTGCCAGGCTGGTCTTTCCGCGCCTCCGACTCAAGTTCCAGAAAGACGGTTGGTGCAGAGGCTACAAGACATCAAGCAAATCCTACATGTCCAGCTCCTGGTCCCGTTTGGGCGGTCAGGCAAGAAGATGATTATCGCAGAGGGAATTGTACATCCAGTCCACGAAATTGTGGAAATTAACGTAGATGATATCCCTGAGAACTATGTCGTCGTGACCCCTGTCTGGATTGCGCCAAATCAGGATGATTATGAATTGGATCATCCTAACTCACAGCGACACCTAATTCTAGGAATAGCGATTGGAATGCAAATCTTGTGGAATCAAGAAGACGTTGAGATCATCCCGGAGACACCAACTCAAACGCCGACCACCGGCGGATCACAACCATCAGTTGCCGGATCTTGTCCCCCTGAACCGGAAGATCCGAATGACAGCGGAGATGGTGACAATGACGATGGCGGGGACAAGGGCAAGGGCAAGGGCAGGGAAAAACCAGATGGAGATGGCGAAGGCGGGAGAAGAAGGGAGAAGGAGATGGCAGGGAGAAGGACAAGGGCATGGACATGGTCACAAGCTCAACCCCTCCTCCAAATAGTCCACATGTAGATCCATCGAGAAGTCCAGCTGCGGACCCACTTGCGGGCCCAACTCCGGACCCACTAGGAAATACAGAGGCACCTATAGGGGACCCACCGGGAAGTTCAGAGGCAGCAATGGGGGACAAGGAAGGGCCAGCGGGGCAACAAGGCAAGGAGGAGGCACCAAGGAGCCCACCAAGGAAGGATCCAGGCATGAGCGCCAAATCGCTGTCGTACACTACTACATTCGAAAGGTACGGTATCATGATGCATAATATCATGTTCAAATTTCTAGCCTATAAAATGGTAGTAACCTTTACTAAACTCTCTGAACCATTCTCTAGGCCTCCAAATACTAGCCGACAGCTATTTCGGGAGGACGAAGACTGTCCTAACATCTATGAGCGTGGGAAGTTCTTGATTCCTAAGGCATAGCTCATAGATGAGGAACTACGGGAAACAAGGAGATTTCATAGGTGGTATATGGAAGCGGCAAAAGTCGGGATGTCAGGTTTTACAATCAAGATTCCCCCGAAGTACTTCCACTTGGCCAAAACTATTACTCTTCCCGTAGACTTCCGCGACATGTGGCACCTATTTCGGGAAGAAGACCTTGACATTGTCCAAGTCACCCTATTCAATCTATAAGTCTCATTGCCAGTTTCACAGATTTCAGCAATACAAATGGTCAACTGTGTACTTAGTATGACACGATGACTTCTTCGTGCAGGACGTCGGTGATAATAACCAACAAAAAGAGATATCCTATTCTCTACCTCTCTCCAATGCATATTGCTGAGAGAGTCATCAAAGGGTATGAGATAACGGATCTAAAGTTGACCGCGCGACAGAGGCAACAGAAATACGACGAGAATATGAAAGAGGAGAAGAAGAAATTGTCAAGGTACATAAATGGAGTGATGAAGAAGGTTCACCCGGATGGGCCGCACTGTATCAAGGTGGCTTACCACTTTGGGTAAGTCAAAATTGTACATAGAGCTAAGTGGCTAGGATCATAAACTTACATCGTCGTCGTAACCTGTATTTTGTTTGAATGGTGTAGCAAGGGCCAAGTCGATGGCCACTGGGTTGCATTTCTCATATATCCTCAAGACGGTAGGGCATGCATATTTGACTCATTGAGGGTACCAAATAGACAAGGGTACAAGGCCTTTGAAGCTTGCTTGAAAACGTAAGTCACTAAGCTTATTGATCATTTACGGTTATCACGTACGTATTCAAATTGTTGCTAACTAATACTAATGCATTTCACACAGTGCTTACAGGGCATACCTAAAGGAACCCCAATGCTGGGATCGAAGAAGTGAAAAGTTCAAGAAGAAACATTCATACCACTTAAAGATCCGACGTGAATTCCCCGTAAGTATTCCAAAGAATCAGTCATGTTTTCATATATATATATATATATATATATATGTATGTATTGTTCTAACATTTCTGTTTTGATCGTACAGTGCGCTAAACAACCATATGGATCAAAGGCATGTGGTTTGTACACCTGCGCACACCTAAGGCAGTGCAAGGAGTACACCAGCAGCTGGAAGAAGCTCAAGACGGGAATCAACAATTGGGATTGCATTACGAGAGACAAACTTGCTTTCAAGCAACTCAAGGCGGACATCTGTAAGTTCCTACTAGAGAACTATGTGCTTGAAGGGCAAGAATTCTTCGACGATGAGGGTGACTTGGCGGTTCTACCTGAGTTCGAGAAGTTCAGGAAGTGGGACACCATGCTCCGTCCCACGGATTACAAACACCAAGTGGAAATTTGAATTTGAAATGCAATCCTTGGTTTCATTTGTGTATGAGGACAACAAATGTGTTTGTGTATGGATGTTTGTGTGTGTGTGTATATATATATATATATATATGTTGTTTATCTCTGATTTGAAATCTGGATGCAATCTGTAAAAATTTAATTCAGTTTCTGAATCTGTACTTTTATTTTTTTAATAAAAAATCTTAATAGTGGCGGCCATTATAAACTGCCCGCTGTGGTTAAAGCATTTACTGCAGCGGGCATTGTAGAGTGCCCGCTGCGGTAAATAGCTACCCGCTGTGGTTAATGGGTTTTTTCGCAGTGGGCACCAGTGACCGCCACGGTAAACGCCACATTTACCGTGGCCTTGTCATCGCAGCGGACGCCGTTGCCCGCTGCGAAAAACGGATTTTGACCGACACAAAAAATCGGTTTTGTACTTGTGTGTGCGACCTAACCAACGACTGACGTTCACCATCCCTGCGCCATACCACTGACGAACACTTGAACAGGGATTAGGGCGTCATCAGCCCTGTACGACGAAACGCGGGGTTGCCTGGTACTGTGCGGCCAACCTCCGCCCATACCCAGGTAAGGGAACAACAATGTTCCCGGTCTCAAGGCGCATGGCTACAGCTCCATCAAGGACGAACAGGACCCGGACACATGTCTACATGTGTAATCTTTCCCGGGAAGGAAGGCGGACAGAAGCCGAAGCACTCCCAAGACTACAGCCCAAGCCGAGCCCACGCTTCTCTCTCTCCCTCTCTATTGTAATCCTGCATCTCTCCCTACGTATAAAGGGGGAGAATGGACCTCTCGACCCTCCCGGAACTCTTTCAACTCACACACACACGCTTGCATCCACGCGAGCTCTCATCAGAACCAAGAACCTATACGCACGAGACATGGGAAACAGCTTCCCTCTCTCCACAGCTTGTAGCTCCCCTCTACGAGCTCCCCGCGCTCGGTAACACGACTCTGCCGCAAACTGGACGTTGGGCGTTCGTGCCTGAACCAGTATAAACCGTGTGTTCTCTGAGCGTAACCATCCGAACTCCGACACGCTTAGAAATTTACTCGTTGGATGTCTAGACCCCGCCATTTTAGACACCGACAAGTACCCACTAATTATGCCTCGGTACTAGTTTTCAAGACTTTGGTTCTTGCATTGAGTATTATTCGTAGTGTAGACATCCCTAATCCATCCACGATTGTCTATATGGTGACTGTGGCTTAAATTAATACTTGTAATCCAGCAATGCTTCTGTGTAACTGAGCTAATTTGGTCCACTAGTTCAGTTTTCAATTTGTTTAGCATGTTTAAAATGGAGGCGGAGAGGGTCTGTCAAATTATATTAAGCGTATGTTTGTTTGAGCTTTTGTCTGGCTTCTGACTAGCTGTTGAGCTGGCTTTTGATGAAATGAACTAGAAATGATAAACGCGCTGTCTACAGCAGGTTTTTCCGATTTTTGGTGTGCTGAGAAGCTAAATATTTATTACAAAAACCAATAGCAAAAGCCAACAGACAAATCCAGAAAGCCAGCTTTTGAACCAAAATTCCCAAAGCTGCAGCTCAAACAAACAAGCCCTAATTAATGTTTGGTAAATTCCTCTTGTTGTTTCTGTATTGGGCTTTGTTGTGGTACCCTCAAATGATTCTAAGCCATGAGCCGTTTATTTGGTTAGATGGTTAGAATCATCTATTACGTTTAAGAGGTAATAAATAAAATAAGTAAAGTTTTAGAATAAAGATCTCTTTTAGATCTAATTGATGCAGCCATGATCTGTTAGATATGATGGATCTTTTTATTTTTGCAACTATCAACATAACATAATTTAATTAGAGTAAATTAATTATTTTTTGATGCACCATGTACGTGCTTTATACATGATGAACCCACTAAAAATTATTTCTGGTACCATGTTGTTATTGATGTACAATTTTAACCTTATAATGTGGTAGGTTTATTCGCATCATGATATGAGAGTGATAGTTGTCACTTTAGCAAATTGCATATCTGCTTATTCAATACATGTATCTGTATCTGGGCAACATAGGCCATGGGAAAAAAAGAAGAAGGGTGTGACAGACAATAGCACAAAAGAAAGAGTGCAACTATGTGCAAGAAGAAGGAAGGGGCTGCATGCATCGCATGATTAGAGGATTTTGAGAATATTTTCCTTCTTTTAATTATTAATTAATTAATTTATAAAATCTAAAACATCAATGACTCAGATTTATTTAAGATACTATCTCCTAGAAAGTAAAGAGGGTATCGTAGCATTGCCCTTTTGTATTTGGTATATTTAACGAACTTGCAAATCAGAGCTTTAAGGATCCAATCATTTTACAGCAAATGGTTGAATGTGGATAGATACTCTTTT
>CM039136.1:39238799-39253031 GCA_022036555.1 Microstegium vimineum | reverse complement strand
ACGACTAAGTCGCTATTCAAAATTTACGAAGTCACTCTAGACGTCTTAATGTTATTGGGCATGTCACTTACCGCTGAAAAATATAGTTTAGAGCCTATTTGGAACATAATAATTTCATGAGATTTGCACAGAAATTTCTTAGGAATCAATTCATTTTCATAAGAAAAACGGTAGGAACATGAAAAAAAAATCGCACGTTCTCTTAGATCCTAGATACTATAAGAAATTGTAACACCCGTTAAAGTTAATGAATTAATCCCAACAATCACCATATGAAACCTAACGAGTTAAGTTACACTTAGTTTTTACATGTCGGTTTTTTGTTGACCGGCTCCCCTTGAGTATAATTCCTGGCTCCGCCACTGACACTAACATTGGTCAAATTTGTACAGTTGGACTGAATGCATTTTTGTTCCCTTTTACTGGAGTGAGCTCTTCTATAAGAAAAATGCTCATCTTGTATGCATATTAGAAATATAATGTATTGTTAAATAAACCTAGCTAATCCATTCAAGATTAAGGAATACCAATATGTTTAGAGGCCTCGTGTTTTATTGTTTTCCCATCTTACTTGTCATTACCAGAAAGTACTATTTGTCCACCAATAGTTTATACATAGTATTTTTGTTATTGAAAATTTGCAGGACACTCTTTATTCGGGATCCATATCTCGGAGTCAGGTTGCTGAAGTAGCTGTAGAAGCATTGTTGTCTCCAGAGTCTTCCTACAAAATTGTTGAGATGATTATCGCCCGAACAGATGCTCCAAATCTCCCTCTGAAGGATATGTGTGCTACAATTAAGAAAAATTGACTGGTCTGTCACATCAGTTAAACAGAAGGATTGATTAGTTATGTACAAAGCAAATCTATGCTTCTTAGAATGACAGGATGGTTAGTTTGTTATACAACCGTGAACCAATGGACACTAAGGAGTTCTCAGAGTATATTCTATGTATTTTTTTAGGGGTAATGCTATGGTACATACTTTACTTGCTAGGAGGTAATACCTCAAATAAATCTGAACCATTAATTTTTAGATTTTTAAATCAATTAATTAATCTAGAAAAAGAAAAAAAAGATCTCAAATCCCTTTGATTAGGGAAACACGGATGGGCATGCAGCCGGTTCCTTTTTTTCCATGCGCATGGCCATATCATTCCTTTTTTTTATGACTCAATTAATAAAAAAATATATATTACATACATAAAACAATAACAACTAGCGTCTTAATTGAGCCAAAAACTTTAGTAATATAAAATATATTACATGTTAACACATTATATGATCGAGTAGGTATATTATACTAACTTGATTGAAACTATATTATATAATTGAGAAGCTCATATAATAAAACGTGTAGCTACAATATAGTTTTATTTATGCACATAAAGTTTTATGTGTACATGTTGTGCACCTAAATATTTATATGGTAGTTTGTGTGACTAAGATACATGTGCTCCAAAAAATATTAGTTTATTCTGATCAAGTTATGTTATATCTAGAGTTGCAAAAAATAAAAAGAATTACTATATTTAATAGATTATATATGCATCAATTAGATTAAAACAGATTTAATACCTAAAAATTTCCTTATTTCACATATTACCTCCTACTAAGTAATAGATGATTCTGACCATCCGATATAATTAAATGAATGGCTCACAGTTATTTGGGTGTACCAAGCAAAGCCCTTTTTTTAGATAAAAGGAACGAAACCTTCTGGACTTCACAATCACAAGTGATTGCTTATAGCCAATTCATACAAAAATGGGACATAGCCCACTAAACCACAAAGCGGGAGTCCAGTAAAAACACCTGGCACCTTACACGACAAAACAAATAAGGGACGCAGCCCAAAACCAGCTCTGCGAGCAAGCGAGCAAACTAAACAAACACCTAGGAACACCTAGAACAAAGACCTAGAAACTTAGCCAAGCAACGACCACCTGAGAGGACACACCAAACATATTACCAACAGCGTCCACGAAGCAATCAGCGCTGAACCAGCAGACTGAAACAAAAGCTTCCACCTACTCTACATATTACCAATAGCTATTTTACAATTTTTATTTGATTTTCATATTTAATGCTAAAAACATAGGTAAAAATATACAATAAAAGCTTTTTACTAAAACATGTTCTATTACGGATCCATTACATAAATCTATTCATTAGAATTTTGAAACAAATTGATTTTATATTAATGATTTTCCTATAATTTACTATGCAATTTTAAAGTTCAAGAATATTTATATATAAATGAAACATTTTAACAGATAAGGAAAAACAACGTTGTGCCGAATTTGGCCCACTAAGGCCCAGAGAGTGGGAGGCAGGTCGGCCCATAAAAGGCCTAGATTGCGAGTTGATTTTGGTAAAGTTTGAGGGGTTTTGTGCAAAAATACATAGGTCTTTTTTTTGCAAAATAACCGGAGCCATCCGCACGCTCGATTGGATGGTTGCGAACTCTCTGGCCAGAGCTTGCCTTAACCATTTTGTTATAAAAAGCTCATCCTCAGCCGTCACCACAGCACACACCCTCCCATCCTCAGCCAACACGGCACACACCCTCTTCCTCAGCCATCGCAGCACACATCTTCCCAATCCTCAGCCGCCGTAGGACACACCACCCTCCCCATCCTCAGCCATCACCACAGCACACACCCTCCCATCCTCATCCAACGCCGCACACACCCTCTTCCTCAGCCACCGCAACATACACCCTCTTGCTCGTCACCACCACCGGTCACCACCCATGTCCACCATCATCACCACCATTGCTCGGGCCGTAGACAGTGCCAATAGCCCAGAGTTGTGTTCCATTAAATCCGAAGTATGTGCTGTCAAGGTCCTCTCTGCAAGGATGAGGGTTGAAGAATTTGTTTCAGCTCCGAACCCCACCAACCCATTCCCACGGCCATGAAGAAGTCTGTCTCCTTCGCGGAGATGGCGAATGTTGCTGCTAAGGTGACTGAGGCGGTGTATGCAGTTGCTTGAGCGGCTTCTGATGAAGCCAAAGCGATAGCCCAGCTGGTAGCGGTTGCTAAAGGCGAGTTAGGAAGGGCAATGGAGGCAGCAAAAACAATTGCATTATTTGCATCGACTCTAGCATTGTAGCTGCGGCTACTGCCAACACCGCAGGAGTGGCAACGGCAATGGCATCTAAATGCGTAAGGGGAGCCTCGATGACTGTCATGGATGACAACCTTAAGGCGGGGGCGAATGTTAGGCGACAGTAAAATTTTTAAAATTTATTTAGTGCAAATTTCATTTGCATAGGGGGGCATGTGCCCCCTTGTCTCCACTCCTGGCTTGAGGCTAAATCTTTTTTTCACTCTTTTCATGGTGTTTGCTAACTCGCTCATGCCAAGCAAGGGTTCAGAAAAGGTCTTACTTAGTTTTTTTTATGGTTGATTTTGGAATTATATTGTCACTTTTGGCTACTAAAAGTCTATTAGGATGAACTTTTTAGATGGTAAAAAAGTGTAGAATTGGGCACGACTATAAGCTAGATTGTTGATTCAAGAACACTATGTAGTTGGTGCTCTTTTTTTAGTTGTTGTGTCAAGATGTAATCTGCTTATGTACCATAATATTATTGCTATAAAACTTGATATGGACTATCATAATTGTATTTAATTCAAAGAAGTATCGCTTCTTAGAGGGGTCACAGTGTTAAATTTTTAAATTTTATTTGAATTTATTGAAATTTTAGTGCAAATTTCACTTGCATAGGGGGGCTTATGCCCCTCTAGTTCTACCCTGGCTTGAGGCTAGTAGAGGATATTTGCTCAGTGCTAATTCTCTTTTTATTTCTATAGCGGCCCAAAATCTTGTTGGGAAGAGTTGGCTGACAGCTATTGGTCCAATGATACGGTACATCTGCAATCTGATGTGATAGGAGGGTGTCTAGCCGTGCAGGCCGTACTTATGTATGCCAAGCATGAGCGCACCTTGGTTGTCAGCAACCACAACTCAGCAATGGCTAGACGTCAGATATTGTTGGATCGTCAACTAATTGTGTGCCTTGGGTGCTCTCTGCCATGTCCACGCCTGCGCAATGCATGCTCTCGCCGTGCCCACGTCTTAGACGCCGTGCACAAGCGTACCGCCCGGTCTTCACGGACTCCTGCTAGACGCGCTGGTCCGCTCGCCCGCTCTAGCGTGTAATGACCAGAGGCCTTTGTGGTAACACTATATATGTACACATAGATGATCAATACAAGTTGCCGATTGATCTCTCAAACTCTTTGCAAAATCTTTTTTTTTCACCATTTTCATGGTGTTTGCTAACTCGCTCATGACAAGTAAGGGTTTAGAAGAGGTATTACTCATTTTTTTGGATGGTTAGTTTTGGAATTATATTGTCGATTTTGGCTACTAGACTTCTTTCGTGGATTCAGTTAAAAGTATGTTATGTTGAACTAGGTAGGATGGTGAAAAATGGATTGTATTGTCAGTTTTGGCTACTGTATTTCTTTTTAAGTTAATAGATTTAGTTAAGATTCTATTAAGTTTATGGATTTAGTTAACAGTGTGTTCGGATGGACTTTTTAGATGCTAAAAAGTGTAGAATTGGGCAAGACTATAAGCTAGATGGTTGATTTAAGAAGGTATGTAGTTGCTGCTTTTTTTAGTTGTTGTGTCAAGATGTAATCTGCTTATGTATTATGGTATTATTGCTATGAAACTTATGTTTACTATCATAATTGTACTTGATTCAAAGAAGTATTGCTTATTTTATTTTGGTCGTTCGACTGCTTATAGTCGCAGTAGCAACTGCACTAGATCTTTGTCGGACCCTGTGTGTTTTTATCTAGTTTAAATAGTATTTACAGACGTTGGTACTTGCCTTCTCCACTGTGCTAATGATACCTCATAAAATTTGGGTTCCACCACAGAAAGATAGCATCGCTCTGCATCGACTGCAATGCAAAAGCAAACAACTAGGCATTACTACCTGCCCAGTCCCACATGGCTAAAACATAATGATTTTCATATTTAACGCTAAAACATAGGTAAAAATGTACAATAAAAACTTTCTACTAAAACATGTTCTATTATGGATCCATTACATAGAGCTATTCATTAGGATTCTGAAACAAATTGATTTTATATTTTACGAGTTTCCTATAATTTACTATGCAATTTTAAAGTTCAAGCATATTTATTTATAAAAGAAAAATATTAATAGATAAAGAAAAATAATGTTGTACCGAATTTGGCCCACTAAGGCCTAGAGAGCGGGAGGCAGGTCGTTCTATAAAAGGCTTGGATTGCGGGTTGATTTTGATAAGGTTTGAGGGTTATTGTGCAAAAATATCTAGGTTTTTTATTGCAAAAATAATCAGAGCCCTCCGCACGCCTGATCGAACGGCTATGAACTCTCCGGCCAGAGCTTGCCTTAACCATTTTTATAAAAAGCCCATCCTAATCCGCCGCAGCACACACCCCTCCCCATCCTTAGCCATCGTCACAGCACACACCTTCCTCATTGAAGAATCATGGCCTTATTGGTTTCGGTGATTAGCGACATTAGAAGGTTATTATGGCTAATGTGTGTTTTGCAGAGGCTATGAGTAGCTTAGCCATAGTGACTAATGAGAATGGGCATCAAATGGTTATCTATTGCCCCCAAGATGGATATTGTTTCAGATTTCAAAGAGAGATGATTAAGACCCTAGATTGGATAGGTCTAAGTGCCACAACGAGATGAAGGACGCTTAGTATAGATAGGGCTTTATTTGATGTTTGACCGTACTATCAAGTGGGGTTAGAATGAGTAGCTTGACTTAAGAGAGCTTCATGACTTAGGTGTGGTGCACACTTGACAAACTTGGATCGTACATGGACGATAGTTGGAGTCGGCGGCTCTCCTAGTCTTCCCTCATCTGGGATCCCTGGGGAAGAAGATCAAGTTGGCCCTTGCGAATAGCTTGATGCACTATCTCCCTTCAACCCTTTGAGCGAAATGTGGCAAATGGAAGGAAAATCCATGGACCGACCCCATTGTCTCCACCCCGTAGGAACTACGAGATCACCCCAAGGACGCCTTCGGTGTCTAGGGGTCACGGACCGACCATAGATCCTGTTCAATAAGTGGAACACATTAGTCGTCCGCTCTCCAGTTGGACAGTAAGGGTCGGAGAAGGGCAATCACTCATTCTTAAAACCAGCATTCTTAAGTTAAGATCAAAGAGTCGGGCGGAAAAAGGGGAGAGCTCCCCGTTCCTGGTTCTCCTGTAGCTGGATTCCCCGGAACCACAAGAATCCTTAGAATGGGATTCCAACTCAGCACCTTTTGTTTTGGGATTTTGAGAAGAGTTGCTCTTTGGAGAGCACAGTACGATGAAAGTTGTAAACTGTGTTCGGGGGGTAGTTATTGCCTATCGTTGTCCTCTATGGTAGAACCCGTCGGGGAGGCCTGAGAGGCGGTGGTTTACCCTGTGGCGGATGTCAGCGGTTCGAGTCCGCTTATCTCCAGCCCGTGAACTTAGCGGATACTATGATAGCACCGAAGGTTGCCAATTCGTCAGTTCGATCTGAAGCGCTTTGTACATATGTGCGTTCAGCCACATGTTGATGAACCACCAGGGACCCCCAAGATTGCCGATGGGCTCACCTAACAGTAACTTCTTGGATACTTGATGTAGAAGACGGTATACCGATCCAAGAAGATATCTTCCTAGGGGATGTCTTGTCCCATCGGCAAGGAGCTCAGCTGCTGGAAGGTGCGTGGTGGTGGGTCCGACCGCTCTGCTGCAGAAGATGAACTTTTCTAGCCACATATTCAGAAACGTGGCATGCTCCCTCTGGTTTACCGATCCTGTCTTCTGGTACTCGTGAATATAGCCTGTCCAGCCGCCGATGTTCCGAGTGTTCACTTTGTACTCGGCTTTCCTATTGAATAAGGTGAAGGTATCGGCAGAAGAGACGTCCAGGCCAGTCAACATATGGACATCGGTAAGGGTAGGGGTGGCTGGTCTGTGTCAGAAAAGGAAAGCGTTCATGGTGTCAGACCAGAAATAGGAGGTAGCCATCAGCATGTTCTCATTCTTTTCCATATCGGCAATGCAAAGCCTGATGCACTGATCCAAATTGCGCTCTTGCCAATAGACTTGCTGCGTCCTAGCGACCCTAAGGTACCAGTTCTTCCACCCCTTGGTAGGCTTGGGCCATGATCGGAAAGCATCCTTCCATAGTCCTAAACCAAAACATTCAGATCTAAATGGGATACGATTGGCTTCTGTGTTGATCATATAGCTGGGATCAGGGTTCCCCATGGGGCCTAAGCAGGTGAAACTGGACTGATCGAGAGGGATTAAAATCTTGCTGTATAGTTCCTAGGGTTTGAAAAGAAAAGAAAAGAAAGAATCAGAAAAGGAAAGGGGAAGATTCTGGATTCATGCGGAAAAGGGACTGACGGGAGATTGGATGAGGAGGAAAGTGGATTTACCTTGAGGATGTCAACTTGGATCGCCATTGGAGCAGAAGGAGTTCTTGCGGTTCGTCCTTGGATTGGAGAAAGCACTGTTGCTTGAACTCGTGTTCTTCGGAGGTGCCGCCGGAGGTTGAAGACGGAGGCAGAAGATGTGAAAGTGAAAGTGGATTCGGGGTAAAAAGGCAGATTGGATCCTGGTAACTTTTATAAGCTTACTCAGGGGTATTTTGGGATTTCGGTTCACACTGTGCAAGAATGTGGAGAGGCCCGCGGTGGATGTGCGCGATGATCAAGGAGATATTGTCAGTTTGCAACTGTTTGCGCTACAATCGAGGGATTTTATTAATAAATTGCGGTTCTGCGCGCGGAGATCGAGGAATTCGTGCATTTATCTTGAAGGTAACGGCTACAGTAGAGAGAATTTCGGCACGTAAAGTATTATACGCTCCGAAACTTGGGGGCATGTGTTGACACCGTTTTTTGGCACGTGTCAAATGAGCTAATGTGTTGATCAGTAGCCGTCTTCCATCGGCATCGGGAAGTCATGAGTCAGTATTGCCGATGGGAGTATGCTGCAGAAAGACTAAGTGTGCTGCCGATGGAAGCCAGAAGCCTCAGATGTTGCCGATAGGAGTTGAATGGCTCACCAGAGGGCGATTGCAAAGTTGCTGATGCCGATTGCCGATGAGGAAATGATGCTGATGCCGATGGGCGTGGGGTGCCGATGAGCACAGGGTGACTTAGCGTTTGATGTCAGCTGAGGATTGCCGGTGGCCAAAGAAGGAAGTCGCGGGTTGAAGGGATTTGCCGATGGAAAGTTTTTATCGAGGGAGAGATAAGGAAACTGGTGATGTTATGTCAGTATTATTATAGCAGTTTGAGTCCGACTCTTGCATGAGTCATTTGTTTTCCTTTAAAATAGGTGTGTTTGTTTAGGAAAATAATATTATTATTTTAGATCCGACTCCTGCACGAATCAGTTTCCTTAAAGTTAGGAGTTTGTTTTAGAAAAGATATGAGTTGTGTCTTTGTACAACTCTCCATGTGGGAGTATAAATATGTGCCCGAGGGCTGCGTGTAAAGGAATCAATCCAATATCAAACAAACCAATTTTATTCTTATTCTACTTTTATCGCAATTTACCCTTTATCGCATTAGCTATAGTTTATCAACGAGTTCTTCAAGCTTCGACGGGCTGCATCAGCTTGATCTCCGTCAAATCCTTGCAAGTTCCGCGTGGGAGTACCTCTGAGCTTTGGCATCCGGGCGCATCGTTGTTGCCTCATTCAGCTCTGCTCTAGTTATCCTGATCAAGCCTCAATCCCAGCATCCGGGCGCATCGCCGTTGTCTGGATTGGATCTTGTTCTAGTTATCGTCCTTGTCGATTAACTGGTCAAATCGACTGGCACGCCTCCGGATATCGAATTTCGGGTATAAGCCCGAGGTGTTCGCAGATCCTGACGCTTTTTGTGTCAACAGATCCATATGTGTATGTGGTATGAAAGGTAAAATCAAACAAAGGTAAAAATAGGACCAAAAGATACTAGTTAAAACAGCTACCGTTCCCCGGCAACGGCGCCAGAAAGCTTGTTGACACCAAAGGTGGCAAACGGAAAAGAACCACAAGCGTACGGTTGTCAAGGTAGCTTTCACCAGGAGTATTCTAGGTATCGTATCCACAGGGAACGAGTAGTGATCTAACTAGGAATGCGGGTATGTCCTATGATGGATCAAGGGAGACTATGATAACTAGGTAGAGAGGTTCGATATAGAAAAGTAGACTAACAAGGTATAGCTGGTTATACTGGCTTTATCAGCCCTTCTCTTGCAGGAGGCGATGGGATAGATCAGTAGGAGGACAAAACTCCTACCGGACCGCGCCGTCAAGTTGTATTGAAGCCCTACCTTTTAAGAACTTATCTGACATGCGTGGTGGAATACAAAGGCTAG
Organism: Microstegium vimineum; assembly: GCA_022036555.1. NCBI lineage: Eukaryota > Viridiplantae > Streptophyta > Magnoliopsida > Poales > Poaceae > Microstegium > Microstegium vimineum. The sequence continues at coordinate 39,243,638 of CM039136.1, read as the reverse complement.
ATAGAGCTGTCACTTTCTACTAGCATCCACGAACAATCCACGCGGTAAGCGGTTTACAAAGGTAAGATCTAGCCTAGACACCACGTCTACACTATTTCTTACTACTTTAACCTTGGCCTAAGATTAAAGCACTTTACTCAGAGCAAAGCGATAAACAAGCAGGAAAAGGTGTATAACAGCTAACCCAGACCTAGAATACCGAATACTATAAAGAACTCGGAAGAAGTCACTTACAAGTGCTAAACTTACAAGAAACCTGCATCCGCTGAGGAAGAGCTCCAGAGAAGATTCCCGACAAGCCCGGGGCTTTCTCCAGAAGACTTCCTTCACTCTCCTCCAACCAGCATAGCACTACTAGAGAGCTCCGCTAAGAGACTAAGGAGTAGTGTTTCTCCAATGAGGCATGAATGAGAAGGGAGCTCTAGGGGTCTATTTATAGCTAGAGGTAGAGTAGGGGCTACTCCGGTGCCACGTCAGCGATCCGCGTCACCTTCATCAGCCACCGTTGGATCTAACCGACTTCAGAACCGCCTAAGGATCAAAGGTGTTGATTTCAACCATGTGGGGAGTGAGTGAGGCGGTTGAGGGGGGGTGAAACCGCCCTATAGTGGTTCGGCCGAACCACCTTGCTGCCATATGGACCCTTTGCACCTTCTAGATGGTGGCCCACTAGTCAGGGACCAAGTGGTGGCCAGGTGGGGCCCATCTTGGGGTCAGCCGAACCCCATGTGGGGCCTTTGGCCCACCTCTGCTCTCTGGGTACTGGTCCCACCTGTCATTTACCTTGGATGTTGATTCTGAGTTGAGTTGTCACGTTAAACTCCTTGATGTGGGCCCATGGATCCTTGTGATGTGAATCTGGACCATTGAGAGGATATACACTTGGATCCAAGGGTAAAGAGTGTTCCAAAGGGTGGATCTTGGATCATGGGAGCTTGGGATGCCAAGTGGCCCCACAAGGTGGTCGACCGACCCCCTGTGTGGGCCCACTGGCTCCCAAATGTCCCCTTTTGTCATTCCTGCATCAAATATTCATGGACATGTGGAACTAGTTATTTGGCACAAATATGATCAGGTTATGCTTGCTTTCCTTGGAGAATGAGGATGTTGACGGTATTTTGATGGTAACAAGATAGCTCTTAATTACCGTCAACCCCCCCCCCCCCGGGGGTGTGCTGGAAGAACTCCTTCAGTCATATGCCGACATCTTCGAGGAGCCTCGCGGCCTACCGCCGAGTCGCCGACACGACCACCACATTCACCTCATACCGGGCTCAGCCCCGGTGGCTGTGCGACCCTACCGTTACCCGCAGCTCCTCAAGGACGAGATCGAGCGCCAGTGCGATGACATGCTGGCACAGGGGATCATCCAGGAGTCTACATCGCCTTTCTCCTCCCCGGTTCTCCTGGTTCGCAAACATGACTACAGTTTGCGTTTCTGTGTCGACTACCGTGCCCTCAATGACTACACCGTCAAGGATAAGTTTCATATTCCAGTGGTGGACGAGTTACGCGGTGCCTGTTTTTTTTACCAAAATTGATCTTCGCAGCGGATACCAGCAGGTGCGCATGCATCCAGATGATATTGCCAAGACTGCGTTTCGAACGCACCGCGGTCACTTTGAATTCCTCGTCATGCCGTTCGGTCTTACTAACGCACCTGCCACATTTCAAGCCCTTATGAATGATATCCTGAAGCTTTACATTCGCCGCTTCGTACTGGTGTTCTTTGATGATATTTTGGTCTTTAGTTCTTCTTGGGCAGAGCACCTTCAGCATGTGCGTACTGTGCTATAGCTGATGCGTTCTCATCATCTCTTCGCCAAGCGCTCCAAGTGCTTCTTTGGTGAACCCTCGGTGGCGTACCTCGGTCATATCATCTCCGCTGAGGGCGTTGCTATGGACCTGGCGAAGGTGGCGGCGGTGGATACTTGGCCACGCCCTTGCACAGCCCGCGCTCTCCGCGGGTTCCTCGGATTGACTGGTTATTACCGGAAGTTCATTGCGGGGTATGGCGGGGTGGCAGAGCCCTTGACAGCCCTCTTAAAGCGCGAGGCATTATCCTGGTCCCCGACAGCCGATGAAGCCTTCCTGTCCCTCAAGAAGGCGTTGACGACAGCGCCTCTGCTACAGCTTCCAGACTTCTCTAGGCGCTTCATCGTTGATTGTGATGCGTCCGACGCAGGGTTCGGCGCAGTCCTTCATCAGGGGGATGGTGCAGTGGCTTTCTTCAGCAAGGCGGTCGCTCCCCATCATGCCAAGTTGCCTGCATATGAGCGTGAGCTCATCAGCTTGGTTAAAGCGGTCTGTCATTGGCGTCCATATTTATGGGGGCGGCCCTTCACTGTTCGGACGGATCATTGGAGTTTGAAGTTTCTATTGGACCAGCGCCTCACTACAATTCCGCAGCATACTTGGGTCACTAAGCTGTTTGGCTACGACCTTACTGTGGAGTACCGACCGGGGAGGCTCAATACTGTCGCTGATGCCTTGTCTCGACGGGATGAAGACCTTCCTGCTGCTCGGTCTCTGTCCATGCCCATCTTTGCTCTCTACGATGTGTTGCGTACAGAGCTACAGACTGACAGTCAGGCCCAAAGCTTGCGCGATCAGCTGGCTGCCGGTACTGCACCTGCTGGATGGAGTATGATGGATGGGTTGCTGCTGTTCCAAGGACGCATTTTTGTACCTGATGCCTCTACATTATGGCCACAGCTGCTGCAGGAGGCTCATGACTCGGGCCTTGAAGGCGGCCAAAAGACATTACACCGGCTGCGTGCCTCCTTCTACAACAGCCGTGCACGCCGCCTTGTCCGTGACTTCGTTCGTAGCTGCTCGGTTTGCCAACGGAACAAGACTGAGCATTTGCATCCGGTCGGTCTCCTACAGCCGCTGCCGGTGCCGGAGCATGTCTGGAGCGACATCTCTATGGATTTTGTTGAAGGCTTTCCGCGCGTCGGCAGGAAATCGGTCATCCTCACCATTGTCGACCGGTTCTCCAAGATAGCTCACTTCATTGCTCTTAGCCATCCATATTCAGCACACTCGGTGGCTCGTGCTTTCTTCGAGAACATTGTCCGGCTTCATGGGTTCCCATGCTCCATAGTCAGTGATCAGGACCTAGGTTTTACTAGCACCTTCTGGGAGGAGTTATTCCGTCTTGCAGGGGTCAAGTTGCTTCGCAGCTCCGCGTTTCACCCCCAAACAGATGGACAGTCCGAAGTATCGAACCGCATCATTGTCATGTACTTGCGATGTCTTGCTAGTGATCGGTCGCGCTCCTGGCTGCAGTGGTTACCATGGGCAGAATATTGCTTCAACACTTCTTTCCAGTCAGCCCTGCGTGCCACCCCTTTTGAGGTGGTCTATGGCCGAGCGTCGCCGTCCTTACTGTCTTATACAGCCGGCGCAACCAAGGTGGCTGTTGTGGATCAGCAGCTGCGTCACCGGGATGATTTTCTGCAGGATATCCGGGACCCGTTGTTGCTGGCCCAGGATGTCATGAATGAGCACCACAACAAGAAGCGGCGCTTTGTGGAATTTGCGGTGGGTGATTGGGTGTTGCTCCGTCTTCACCATCGCACAGCTGTTGGTATCACTTCAGCATCTTCTTCCAAGCTCGGACCTCGTTACTTTGGGCCTTATCAAGTGACTGAACGGATTGGGTATGTGGCTTATCGCTTGCGCCTTCCCCCTCAGTCCAGAATCCATGATGTCTTTCATGTAGCGTTGTTGAAGAAGTTTGAGGGCAACCCTCCAGCTATTTTGGTGCCATTGCCACCCATCCTTCATGGTCGTGTGGTGCCTACTCCGTCTCAGGTGGTTCGTGCGCGACTCAACCGTGACAGCTGGGAGTTACTGGTACAGTGGGAGGGCCGGGCAGCAGCTGAAGCTTCATAGGAACCTGTTCAAGACTTCAAAGCACGTTATCCCCAGTTTCAGCTCGCGGACGAGTTGTTTGTTGGGGAGGAGGGAAGTGTTGTGGACTCTTTTGTGGGCCGCTAGTATAGGCGGCGACCACGCCGGCCAGCAGGCCCAAGTCGTGGCTAGGCTGTACTCATTAATAGATTAAATCAGGGAGAGATTAGATTGGTTTTAGAGATTAGATTCAAGTTGGTTTAGGAGTACACCTTACTATAAAGGGCACCTTAGGAGTTTGTAATAGGCAGGAGTTTGTAATAAGCATTGAAAAAGGAATAAACTCTCCCTATATCGGGTGGAGTTTCCCTTCGACGGTGACGTCGAGCGATTCAGCCACGACCACCGGAGAAAAATCCACCACCGACGTTCCTCGCTATACCGTGTGTTCCTGCTCTCAGTCAAGTCTTCTCCTCCACTCTCCCCTCCGTTCCCCCACGACGACAGCACCGTAACAGCCTCACGCAGCATATAAATCTGCCAAAAACGCATCAGCGAACTGATATGACATATTATCTCCAACGGATTTTTGATTATTTTGCTTTCAAAACATTAAAAAAAATCGGTTTACATACATTTTGTTAAAACCAAATTTTTTTTATAACCGATGGAACGATTTAACTGAATTAAAGCGAATGGCTCAGGCCTAGCTAGAGCAAGTGTTGTGTTGTGCTGCGTTCCGCCCTCAGTCCCAAAAAACTCATGGCCAGCGCTGTCTGCGCCGTCACCGCGCACCCACACCTGCCTTCCGCCGTCCCTGCAGCCTCAAGAAAGCTCTTCTGCCGCTGCAGGGCTGCCTCCACCATGAACGAGGCATCGGCGAGCTCGCCGGACGCCGAGGAGAAGAAGACGACGACCGTCTTCGTGGCGGGCTCGACGGGGCGCACCGGCAAACGCGTTGTGGAGAAGCTGCTGGCCAAG